>JBAMBJ010000728.1:0-519110 GCA_037043495.1 Drosophila recens
ATTTTTGTTGTCGACTTTGACATTTTCATATAAACATTTTGTTGGATTTACTTCACTAATTTAAATTGAAATAAAAATGCATTTGTCTGTTATCAGTAGAAGTTAACTTTTTGAAAACTCACACATGAGTGCAGTGTTGTAAAGTGACGTGGGATTTTAAGCATATGAGAGAGGAAGCGAGAGAGAGAGAGAGTCAGACACGCATGCGCAAAGCCGTCGCTTTCGAAACCGAGCCATAACTCCAAAGAGGCCAGTTCGGTGTGTTGTGTTAAGTTGTTGCTGCGTTGGTTTGGCGGGTTTGCTGGCCACAATTTCTGATTCATATTCAGTCTACAGTTGTTGGCCGTTCATTGAAGTTACAAGTTTTGCACGACGCGCGTCTCTCAGTTTTTTGGCGTCTCGGATTTAAAACGTATTCGGTAAAGGAGACTCGCTCTGGCAATAATTACAAATACCAAAAACAAGCTCTACATATCTATATACATTTGTATATTTGTATAATTCATTTAAAACCAAAATAACAACACGTAAAACAAGAATGTGAAAAAGAGTGAAATATAACGAGGCCAATGAAATATTGTTCAAAAATGATTGAGCTCATTTTTAATTATTTAATAAAGCAAAATGTGTCCATTTGTTAATTGATTCGCAAACTGTGTTAATTCAAAAAAAAAACAAAAATAGCCAAAAATAAAAAAATATACTTTTAACACTAAAACAGACACACGAAATTAAAGCATATCGAAAACAACTTTTACCTATGATTTTTATCTTTACCAAGTTTTAAACGCAGAACTGTTGCACGTTGTTTCTGTATTTCGGGGTTTTTTTCTCGTTCGACGTGCCGAGCGTTTATTTTGGGTAGGTGGGCGTGGCCAAGTCAGCCCGTGTTGATAGTGACAATAGCTACGAAAAAAAAAAAACAGACTGAGGCAGCTACGAAAATTATGGCGCGACAGTCAACCGAGCGAGCAAATGATTGGAAAGTGCTCGGCCCGTTACGCTTAAGAAACGCACCATTGATTTTCATTTCATTTATTAGTAAAACAAACTAAATATCATAACAAATATGCATAAATACATACATAGACATTTATACATTTTTATTGATATATTAATTGATTGGCGTTACAAAATTTACGGCCCACGCGGCATCGACATCGGAATCGACATCGAGATTGGCATCTGCGTTAGCGTCCTCACTTTTACTTTAAAGTTTAAACAGAAAGAGAGAGTGTTTGTCCAGCTCATTTGCGTTTTCTGTTTACCGGTTTTATTCAATTTACGCGCATTTCTTGGCATGGAATTGTTTGGCTCAGATCAGTTTGGGGTATTTTTCATCAACAGACAGACAGACATACAAACAGGCAGGCAGGAAAATACTTAAAAATAACAAAAAATTATAATAGCTTGATTAAATTTAATTATGGTAACTATAACTTCCGATTCGTGGCTCATCTCTGTCGGCACGAGTCGTGCATAAAGCAATTTTATAATGCGTTTAATGCTTGCGTTTATTTTCCATTTCCATAGCTCAAAAAAAAAACCAAAAAAAAATTGTTTATGTTTATCCGCAGCTGAATATCATACACAGTGAATATTTGAGTGTGAGTGCAAGTGTGAGTGTTTTTTCAACAAGGAAATTGGCAAACGAAATTATCGTACGCTTTACGATTTCGAACAAATAACCGAATAACCATCTACTCTCTCTACGAAATCAATCAAAATAAAAAGTGTGAAAAAAGTGGAAAATGAATTTTTTTGTTATTGGATTTCTCATCATGCAGGCGGCAAGTGAGTAAAGTGCATTTTGTTTATGTTTTGTTTTCGTTTTTCGTTTTTTATTTTCGCTTTTCCCTCAGGTGTCAGTTGGTTTCAACTTAATACGTATAATTGCTAATTAATTGTTTTGATTTATTATTTATATTTTAATGCAAATTAACATACATACTGCACTATTATTTATTACATATTTTCATAAAAGATTCATGTAATTAAATCGCTTTAAACAAGTTTCATATAATTTTCGACATCAAGTTTGTGTCTTAAGTCTTTCGTTTTGAGCTGTCTTGTCATGCATGATATAAGTTATTAAACAGCTTGCCACAGAGTCTGCCACACATTTCGTTTGAAAAACCACAGCTCATAAATTCTTTTTTTGCATCATAACCAAACTGGTGTATACTACGTTTAGAAGAAGAGGAAGACGCTCTTGGCCATAAAAGCATCTCGTAATACAATTTGGAAGATCATTAAACTGGTTATGCATTACCTGAATGCCAGGTAATTGGAGGTAATTCAATTGAGATGAGCTGCAAAATTGAATTTATGTCAACTGCCACTTGTCGTTTACAGGTGGGCATGTTTGGTAGTAAGGAAGAGGGGAGGGGGGCCTGTCTTACAACTGCGCGCCAAAAAAAAAAAACTGTTTGTGCCAACAAGGAAAAACCATTGAGTTCTTTAAGTTTTCGATTTAACTATTGTATTTAACTGTTGCCAACTTTGTTGCAGCCAATCGATGTTTTCTAGTTACAGGTTTAACATTGTTTATACCCTGTAATCAAAACGACTTTCAACAGTGGTTGATACAAGTTGTTAGACATGCTTTAAGCAATTGATTTTATTTTTGAGTAAAGAAAATTGATGGATATGTAGAGTCGAATAATCTATATTTATGCAACATTTTAGAGATTTAGAATTAATTTTATTTATTTATTTATTTATTTATTTATTTATTTATTTATTTAATGTCAACTAATAGCAGTTGACCAATTAAGTAAAAATTAAAGTATAAAATATAATAAATATAAAAATTAAGTTAAATATTTATAGATAAATTTAATATTAAACTGAAAAGATAAAAATTAATTTAAAATATAAAAAAATTAATTGAAAATTAAAATTAAAATCTGGGGGTATTAAAAATTATAAATGATCCAACATTCGTTGCAAGGATTGGGAAAAACCCAGAAAAACCCAATCAGATCAAAAGTATTAGTAGTAATAGTTAATAATATAAAAAATAATAGAAATTAGTAAGGTTAGGGATTTCTAGAAAGGAAGAGGAAAAGGGAGGATTTCAAGGAGGGGAGAGAGAGTTCTGAAGAGATAACATAATAAAGGCTATTATAGTGTGTGCACAAAACACGAAGTGAACTGTGCAAAGCGTAATCAGTTGTGCATGTAGGTAAAGATAAAGGCTGATAGTTCCTGGTGGTTCTACGCGGAATGCAAAAGGTAAGGCGTTCTAAGAGAAAACTAGAGTCAATATTGCCATTAATTAATTTATGAATGAAAACAACACCAAGCGTTTTTCTACGATTGAGTAAAGATGGAAGATTGAGAAGAAGAAGCCTGCTGGAGTACGATGGTAAACGAAGATTGGGATCCCAGTTTAAACCACGTAAGGCAAAAAGCAAAAATTGCTTTTGAACTGATTCAATTCGGGCTTGATTTATAAGATACTGAGGGGACCAAACGCAAGAACAGTATTCCAAGATAGGACGAACTAAGGAGACATAAAGGAGCTTAGTGGTGAAAGGATCATTAAATTCTTTCGACCAACGTTTAATAAAACCAAGCACTCCTTTGGCTTCATTAACGATAGTGGAGATGTGCAAATTGAAGTTCAATTTACAATCAAATAAAACTCCAAGATCTTTTAAAGACGTGACACGTTGCAGCAGAGTACTGTCAATCGTATAAGAACCTAAGTATGGCCTATTACGACTAAAAGTCATAAACATACACTTCGAACAATTGAGCTGTAACTGATTGGCCGAGCACCAAAGATGCATAGCGTTTAAATCATCTTGCAGACAATTATGAAGAAGGGGATCAGTATAAGAGAATATAAGCTTAACATCATCTGCATACATTAGAATAGAAGAATGGGACAGAACAGTAGGTAGATCGTTAATGAAAAGAATGAAAAATAATGGTCCCAAGTGACTTCCTTGTGGTACACCAGAAGTTACGTGAACCGAACTCGAAATGGAAGATCTAAGAATCACTTTTTGAGTCCTACCTTTTAAGTAACTGGAAATCCAACTTAAAAAGGAGGGTGGAAAACCTATACGATCGAGCTTAAATAACAAAAGGTCATGGCTCACAGAGTCAAAGGCTTTACTGAGGTCAGTATAAATCACATCAGTTTGCTTTTTCTCTAAAAATGCGTCATTTATCAAGGAAGTAAATTCAAGTAAGTTGGTCGTAGTGGACCGACCCTTTACAAAGCCATGTTGTGCAGGGGAAATAATTGACTTACAGAGATGCTGCAAAGATGAAACAAGGATTTTTTCTAACAATTTAGGGATGGCTGATAGCTTTGCAATTCCTCTGTAGTTCGAAATATCAGACTTACCTCCTTTTTTGTGGAGGGGAATGATATAAGAATCCTTCCAGAGAAGTGGAAAGGTTGAAGAATCAAGGGATAGGTTGAAAAGCTGTAGCAATGGTGCAGCTAAAGAAGAACAGCACTCCTTAAGGACACAACTAGGAATGTTGTCAGGCCCAGGAGAGAAGGAAGATTTTAAAGAATTAATCGAGGAAACTACGGTGTTATAAGAAAAATAGGGAGCAAACGTAGAGTTAGATGAAATTATAGTGTAAGGATAAGAAGAGTTGGAGGAAGAGATAGGAGAGTAAGTTGATTGGAAAAAGTTAGCAAATAGTTCAGCGGCAGCAGAATCGTTACAGGCTTTATCTAACCCAAGAAAAAAAGAGGAAGGTAAACTATTAGATTTACGCTTCAAGTTAACAAATTTATAAAACTGTTTAGGGTCGTGTCTAAACTGCCTTTTACATCGAGAAAGATAATTCTCGTAGCAAACCGAGTTAAAAAGGGAAAAGTTCGATCTGGCTACTGTGTATTTAGACCAGTCGAGACTGGAACCTGAAATCTTAAATTTTTTGAAAAATTTAGACTTAATATTCTTCAAATAAGAAAGTCTAGGTGTAAACCAAGGGGGCTTTGTTGAACTAGACGCTGGAATAAAGTTGGGAACACACACATCTAAGAGTGCATGCAGAGTCACATAAAAAGTGTTAAGGGCAGTATTAATTTCAGCTGATTTTTCTATAAATGACCAGTCGGTTGCAAGAATAAGTTCATTAAGCAATGAATAATTTCCTTTGCGAAAACAGCGACGTGGTAATTGCTGAGATAATAGAGGCAGGGTGTGAGGCATAGAAATAGAAATTTGTATTGCAGGATGATGTAAGTCTTCAGGCAATGATAGTGGGAATGACCTAGAGACGGCAGAATTTGCGAAGTCGTTAATAAATACCAGATCGAGGATTCTATCTAAGTAATTTTTTATTGAATTTATTTGAAACAATGAATAATCAAAAATACAATCTAAAAAATCGTGTTGATTTGAAGGGATCAGATAATTGGCACTACTGAAGAGGGACCAAGAAATATTAGGTAAATTGAAATCACCTAGCGCAACAAAAAGGTCACTATCCCTCACTTGAAGAGAAATTTCATTAAAACAAGCTATATGCTTCATATAAACTTCAATATGAGAAGTCGGAGGTATATATGAGCAAGTGATAAAAATTGATTTATTAGGAAATTCTACTTTAACAGCAACAATTTCAACATCAGTAGGCATACTAAAAGAGATACGTTCCGATTGAAGTGACGATTTAATGGCGATTAATACACCACCTCCTCGACGAATCGGACGATCATATCTATATAAATTATAGTTACTTGACATTATTTCACCGTCAGAAACAGATGGCGTTAGCCAAGTCTCAGATAATGCAATAATGTCAGAATCAAAAGATAAACTATTCAAAAATAAAGTTTTGAGCTTAGATAAAAGACCTCGAACATTCTGGTAATGTATTAGGGCAGAGTCGGGACAGGGAACTAGTTTTTTGGGGCATTGCTGGTGGAAGCTTGAGGGCTTGAATTACCAGCAGGTAGGGCGACAGGCTCTGATCTCCTTTTCGGCTTAAACTCATGCACAATCATATGTGGTGGCCAAAATTTCGGGTCACAAATGACAGCAAAAGAGTCGTTAGGGACACTAATTTTGAACGAGGATATTTCTCGAGGTGTAGAAAAATTGAATTTAGTAATAGAGACACTCGCAGGGGTTTTACTGGCAATGTAAGCCGCAACTGATTCACAGGTGGTGTCCGAGGATAACCTAGACACAAATACTTGTTTGCGAGGAGCAACAACATTGAGATGAGGAACTTCAATGTTGCCGCTTTCTTTACGGGCTGAATTGATAGGGGGCCTAGCTTTCCGACCAGATCCTGCTCGAATCGAAGACTCGATGATTTGGGCAGAATCTGCAATCGGAGCAGTAAGAATAACAGCTCCTGATGGCGCAGGGGGACTAAATAAATTTGAGGTACCCGGAGAGGGCGACAATGACAACGTTGGCGTAACGTCAAGGTGTTGACGAGATGCCAATGGAGTCGACGGAGACAGGTTTCCTGAAACTTTAGGGGGAACAGTTAAAAATTGGGAATCATGGGGGGAATCGAATTTAAATTGGCTGAGCAACTCAACGCTAGAGTCGAAGTCACTTGAAAGAAGTTTAGCCGCCTTGCTAAGTTTTAAGAATTGATTTCTCACAGAATTGTACATACGTGAAAAATCAATTTGCTTATCAATGCATACCGGGCAAGACCAGTTCACAACGCCACATTCCTTTTTGGATGTGACCATGAGTTTATCACAGTCTCGGCCCGAAAGACCAGCACATTTTGCATGCATGATATTGTCACACAGCCAACAATAAACAAATTGCGGCTGCGCAGCATCATCAGCACGCTTGAAAGTGCAGTTCTTCTTACAGCACGACATTTCCTACTGGGGTAGCTAAAAAACTGTAATTAGCAAAAGCGCACTAAAATAGAGCGGGAGGCACTCGAAGCTAGCTCTAAGCAAAGAGAACAAGAACGAAAACAACTGCTTGGGAGAGCGTTGTGCAAAACAAAAACGAAATGCACAAACAAGCACGCACACACACACACACTTGTTTACGATAAGTGAAGCACTGCAGCTGAGAACTGCAGATAAAGCACAACAACAAAGTTTATGTGGGCGAGGTGAAGAGCGAGAGCAAAACACAAACAAACGCACTCGCAATCAAATGTCAAAAAGGGAAAAATGCAAAAGATGCTTGGCAAATGCACAAAATTTAAAATGATAATTGCTGAGATATAAATGCACAACTGATTACACTTACTCAGTGCCGATGTCTTGCACAAATTTACAAGTATTAACGAAGAAGTTAAGTTTAATTGTTGCAATATTTAGGCACAAAAAATAATTAATTTCAAGAGCACAAAAAAACACGTCTGATCGCAATCAAATGAGAACTCTCTCATAATTATAGAGTATCCTTTAGTCAATTGCACTTCAAAGTATTCTTACACTTGTTGTTGTTATTTTTATATTTTTTTTTTGCATTGTCTTTGTGTTTCTCTATTGCGCTTAACCCGATTATTTGGCTAGCTTCTGTCGGTTTGGGGGTATGCATTAATATTTCAGCTCTGCGGTTTCTCAATGCAAACGAGCTTGAGCATTTAAAACCTTGCTAAAACAGAAATAAACCTGAAATCTTTTCGGATAGTGCCATTAGCAATGACTTGCACGAAATTGTATTCAAGAGCTTTTGTTATGTTCTAAGCGCCGAGTAATGAAGCTGAAACCGATAGAATCGGAATATGCTCGTATTTTCGAGGACTTTGGTCATTAAATTGAGACACATGTAATTTAGGATAACAACTTGAGGGGCAACTGTGAAGTGTGTGTTTGAAAAACATACAACATACGTGAAGAGTGCCCAGCTTAGTCATTTCATTTATTTGCATCCATGGCCGCAATTTGGCAGGTGTTGTTACGATAGTATCGGTTTTCTTGGTCATATTAATCAATTCGCATGCAAATTTAAATACAAACTCATTTCAAATTGACCTTCACACTGCAATTTGGCATAAAGTGTTTCAGTGTGAAGTGTAACAAATCAAATCTAGGCACACAGATCATCATCGCACACATCGTCATTGAGTTGGACTTTATTATGGACATTCTAGCTCACGCCCAGTTGATCACAAAATCGGTCAAGTTCAGCTGCGAGATGGGCAAGTAGATCAACACCAGCATCGTTCGGTGTTAATAGCCACTCGACTTGGCATTCGGCCCTCTTTGATATTATGGTCAACAAATCTGCATAAGCCGAAATACTTGATTTGCATACAACTTTAAAGTTGACTTCTCTCTTTTAGATTTTTCTCTCAGCTTTGGGCAAGAACATGGCCAGTTTTCCCCATGACCCCATGCTGTGTGTGGTCAGTCAGTGTGTGGAAGATGATGATGATGGCTTCATAAGCCAATCTACAATAGTGATTCATCAATTCCAAGCCAATAAAATTATTGAGATGCCTCTTAGGTCGGCTTCGTTTGTCTTCGCTCTTTTTTTCCCTTCTGCTTTGTGATGCTGACCAATCTTTTGTTTTGTGGTCAATGACGCAGCGCTTTGGAATCGTTTCTTTCTCTCTGTTTTGGGTGTGTGCGAGTGTGTGTGTAGCTTATTTTTATATAACCCACATTTTGGCAGACCGCTTTATGCAACTTCTTAGTAAAAATAATAAACAAAAAATATGAAAAATTATAAATATACAAAGATCTCTACTAAAGGGCTTGCTTGAAGTTATTTATGTTGGCACTTGTGGCAGACACTGACGCCTCTGAGTGTCCAATACTGCGCATACGCCCTGTCACACTGACAGGCATTTCTGAAATGACTTTCAAACATCAATTAGCAGTTTTTTTCCCTTCTTAATTATATTTGCCCGAATGCCAGATGCAACAAGCCTGCAAAAGAGACTTGCAAATGGTAAACTGCATTGTCATATTGTTGGCTCTCACAAGGAAAAAGGCTGCCATTAAGTGGCCAATTTACAAAGTGAAAGGCTCAGCAGACTGAATATACTGGCTCATTTCTTACAATATCTTCCTTATACTTACTTGCATATTTTTCCCAGTTTTAATCCCATTTTGCTCTCATTTTTAGGCAGCCGCATAACTCAGTCAGCCGTCGCATTTTGTACACAATTAACAATAAATTAAAGCATAATTATCGCATCTTCACAGCCAGCGAACATAAATACAACTAACATGAGACTATTGTTTTGGGTCTTTCGTAGTTTTCAGTATGTATTTTGTTAGCAAGTCTCTCGTAGGCTCGGGGCAACTTTGGCCCCGCTCACGCAACCCGCTCGCTCACGTAAGACCTTCAAAGGTCACGCATGCCGAGTCCAAAATTGTCTCCGTCTCCGACTCCCATTTTGAGTCGGATTCCAGCTTCGTTTGACTCTTGACTTGGTTTTGCGAGACAGCTGATGCAGACTCATTTGTTCACCCGGCCGTTGCATCGCTTCTGGGCGTCTTTGTTACCTTTTATTATTATTATTAATTCATTATTGTTGTTGTTGTCGTTGTTGCCTTCTGCTTTGGCATTTTTATTACTCTAGCGCAAGAGTTGTATCTTTTCCTCATTAAGTTGGCAATCTACTCAGAAGTGTATTCCATCTTCTTTAATCTTTGCTCAAATATTGATTACATTTTTTATGGTTATAAAAACTTGTTTGAGGTTTTTCAGATACTTAACACCGATTTTAAGCTCCTTTTTAACAAGTATTTGTTTGTTTCTCTCATTAAGGAATATAAATCTTTAAATGATTGAATCTTAAACAGCTGTCAAATATTGCGAAATGCGACAACCTCCAAAATGTCTTCAAAAATTCCTAACTGATGTGCTTAGAAAGTTGTAATCAAATCATCTGTCTCATCATAATCTCAGCCACTCCCAAAACCTTGTCATAACCATCTGAATAGGCTCATAAATTATATTTTTATGAAAGCAAAGACTTTGTTTGTTTTTGATTAGGATTTAAAAATTTTGTCCAAGCAAATAATCTTAGACTGAATTTTAATGAGCTGAAACTCTACTTGTTTAAGATTATCTTAATTAAAAAAAAATAAAATAAAATAAAATAAATATACATATATTTACAATTTATAGTGTCAAAATCATTCTTCAAAGATCAGAAAATAATTTAAGATGCTTTAAGATTATTTTATTATAAATATTGGTTTATTAAGAAGCGTGTTTAAGTTTCGGCATGACAAAGCAAATACCCGTAATAAAGTTATGCTTTGTTATTATAACTTATTGGCCACACACTGCATACACACACACACACACACGTCACATACTCCACACACACACACATACAGTACACTTGGCGACTTCACATGGAACAAATAGCTCTCAAATTGCAATTTAATTCGACATATTGTAGAGATCTTGAAGTGGCCAAAGATTCAACAATTTGATGGGTGTTTTGTTTTTTGAGGCCCTATCACTCACTGTCAAGAGCATCGTTCAATTAACATAATTAACTGACAAAACGAATTAGCATGCAGATTGGCAGCTGACACTTTACACAGCAACAGATGCGACTCTTGGCCATTGTCTGGACTGGTTGTGGCTGGCTTCTAATGTGGCTAAGATCACGCACTAGACCGGGGGTCTATAACTATCTACACTCAGGTATGCCGTAATGGACATTGAGTCAAGGTCATTTCGGCAGTATTATTTACTTAGATACCCACTACCGATCCCACAGATATCGTTAAAGTCAAAGTTAAAGTTAAAGCTTTTCCTGAATGCCGCCAAAGTAATCGACAACGATTCATTTTGTTAAATGTTTTTATGGATTTTGTGGTGGGAAATACTATTTAGAAACTTGATGCGAGGTCAAGTTTCATGTTGCTTGGGTGTAACAAATTGTCTAGATATCTATCTTTATTGAGATATCCAACGAAAGGGAAAGGAATTCTCAGCTCAAATCGTTTAATTCAATTTAAAGTGGTTTCCTTTTATAGTCGCCACAGTGAGACTTCAGTATGTAGCATCTTGAATACGATATCAAACTTGAACAATGATCTCGCGTTGACAATAAACCAAAAGATTGAACATAAAAACGCTGCCAAACAATGCAAGCTGAATATAAAATAAAAATGCTTAAATACGGGCTTAAAAAATCACGATATAAAAGAGGGAAATCAAAGCAAAGGCAAATGGCATTCAGAGGTTAAGGTTTTGGGCAGGCAACATAAAGAAACACTTACTGTTGAATCAAGATGAAGCCGAGAAACACGATGCTCAGAGGCCCAAAATGATCGGTCATAATTTATACAAGATATTTGCATTTATCAGCCCGCCCAGCGATGAAGTCAAATTGAATTAATGCCAACTAAGCATTCCACAAATGCGCCAGCAATTAATATCAATGTTTTTTTTTTTTTTGGCGAATATCTTTTTATTTGACCCACTTTCGATTCGCATGGAGGTGCTAAATGGCCTGCACCTGGTCTTCTCACTCGGGAAGAGGCTGCTGAAAACTGACTTGGTTTCGTTTTTCGGATTTGGCTGAAACGGAAAGTAACGAGCAAGTTGGTTGATGGGTTATGGCTCGTGCTCATGCTCATGCTGGTGGTCAATGGCACCGGCACCGACTGCATATTTATGCCTCATTATTTGTTCAGTTTCAATTTCTATTTGCTTGGCCCGGCGACTTCAGCGACAAGTCATAAGCTCAACACTCATACTCAAACTCATATTCAAGCTGAAACCACTAACATTTCATACAGACGCGCTTGAGATGATGATCACGGTGAAAGCTGCCTGTGACTAACTCAGTTGTCGCTCCTCTTGTTGTTGTTATTGCAACTGCTGTTGTTGTTATTATTGTTGTTATTATTGTTGTTTCCGCCGGTCTATTTGCCGGCTATTGCTCTTCCTTTGCGCAGCCTGCACAAATATATTTAAGTTTTCTTTCGGCTTTTCGCATTTAATTGCAGATTTTAATATTTGTTTTGTTACCATGTTTAATCGTTTTGCCTGTCTTTTGCCAATTGCGCCTTAGTCAATTCACTTTAATGTCTTTATCAACCAATTTGCCATTGTTTTGTTTCCTTTTAACCAGCTAAGGGTGCAATTAAAATTGCTGCGCGCCCAACACGGCGCATACTTAATGTTCACTTCAAAAATTTTCACGTGTTCACAATTTACAATTGGGTAAAAGTGCAATTGACAAGGCTAAATGAGCAACTTTATAGGTAATAATTTTAATTTAAGGAATGAAAGTAGTTGATTACTCGATACTCAATAGGGAAAACTGAAGTATTCGCATGCAATTTAAATTTGAAAGTAGAAATACAGAATGGAAATAAAGGAATAAAATTATAATAATAAATGATGAAAATATTAAGATTTTCAAAACTCTCTATGGTACTGTAAAAATATTTGTTATTTTGAAAAAATGTGGCAAACTATAGGAATTGTATTTTTAGCCAGAAAAACTCAGAAAATTTAACTTGAGATATTTGATGGTAACTTAAGATTAAAAGGGCAAGTAAATATTTCAGTTTATTCTTTGAGAAATAAAATAGATAGATCGGCAGATATTGATAGACAGATAGAGTCATAGATAAAAAAGTGTTTCATTTGACAAATAAATGCATTTTGTTAATATGATAATTTATAATTTTTAAGATATATTTCTATCTATTTTTTGACTATTCTTTTTGACCTGCCGCAAACAAATGCTCTCCATTGTTTTCAAAAGCTTCTGGTCGAAATAATGGCAACTAATTTGAAGATGCTAATGTCGTCATGTCATGTTGTGTTGCCATTATTTATTTGTACATACAATATGACTTCTTTCCGTTAATGGCAGCCAGCAAAATCTGAGTAACCCCAACGAACCGCAAAATACATATAAATGCGGGTATTTCTAAAAATTGGCCCTCGCTAATGCCAAAGTCCGCATTGTGTTGTATTTTTTTTAAAACACGCTCCATTTTCCTTGAACTAATGCATGAGATTGAATAGCCGAGTAGTGAGTGCAGCTATTAACACAAGTCGGACAGACAGACAGACAGTCAATTAATTGACTAGCTACAGGCCACATCCATTAAGATGGATGTGTATTTTGAATCGATGCACTGCTTGGATGGGGGCAATAAGATCAGCCTTCAATTATTCGGCTTATGAATATGGATATGAGTGTTATGAGTGCTCATTGGCATTATTCAGTCAGTTAGTTTGAGTTGACGTTTTGTAAGAATCCACTCAAAACTGACAGATTTCATGTCCCACTTGACATGCTAACAATTTAATTTGAACTCAAGACGCTGCAATTTGGTTCAGTTGCGTTTGCTTTGGGGTCGTAGTTGTAGTTGATGCTTTGCGATTAGCTAACACATAAATAGTTAGTTAAGCAACTAGTTTAAAGTGCCGAACTCACATAAGTTCACATTTGCTGTTGGTCATTATCTTTTATTTTTTGGCACACTTTTAAGGAAGTTTATTTTTTTCAAATATTTATTGTTAAACCACTTAGAAATGTGAGTTCTTTGCGTTGAGCTTATTTTATTATGGTTTTGGTCACGGCATAATTAGCTAAACGGCGTGTCAGAGTTGCGTTGCCCTCTGGCAGCAGACCTTAAAAGATCTAAGATCTTAACTCTCGTAATTGCAAATTAAGAAAAATTTTTGAAAGGTTTCCGCTTCAATGCGTAAAATATTCCCCATTTGAATGTCTTCTTTGATCAATTTGACACCTTGATATACTTACAATTTTTGTGGCTTTATCGAATTTCCAGCATCTGTGGGCTTTATTATTGAATAACAAACAATCGTCAATCATCAATCAAAATTTCAGCCAACGCATTTCAAATTTGATGCGGGGCATCGCTTAAATTTGGAGATTATTTTCATAAATTCCGAATGTTTCTTATAATTCGTAAACGTATTCGTAGTTTTTTTTTTGTATTGAATTGTTTTGTAAAGTTTTGTAGACGCGTGCGAAAACTGTGCCAACGACAGTCACGGCAATTCAAGACCTGTTTAATTGGATTGTCATGTTGCCCAGCCCAACAGAGAATACAAATAAAAGCCGTACAATTCAATCCCCAGGCAACTCTGGTTTCATTCACAACTTGTAGCTTGCTTTACAAACTATATTTATCTAAATATGTTGAATATGCAATGTGGTAATGGTTTAACTTTAGTTTTCATTGAGTTTTTCTCAACATTTTTCCATAAATTTGTAACTAATCTCATGCTTCATTTACTAACTCCTGTCACCTTTTGTATCATATTGAAGAACTATCCTATTGTGTGTATGCTTTTTCTATTTATTTATAGGATTGGCTTGCGGGACGTGCGTTTTTATGTCCGATTATGGTTTCACACTCGATTGTAACTTCAAAAAGTCTGGACTGTTTCGTGTACGAAATTTGGGTGGCGTAAAGGCACATTTCGGTTTAGGTAAATCTCCTTTAGAAATCCCACCTTGTTTCTATCAATTACACAAATATCTCTTTTAAAATTTTTGTATATATCAGTTTGTAGTGTATATATAGAAAACAAAACACGAATCGATAGCTAATCGCAGCATTTAAGTAATCAATGAATTAATGCCAATGCCAATGGCAATGTCAAGTCGACGACGGAGCTGAGTGTGAACTGAGAGAGAGAGAGGAGAGTCGGAGACTTGACTACGGTTCAATATCCGTAGCATTGACCATTGGCTATAGATCTGTAAATACAATAATACACATTGTATACAATAGATAAGCCTTTTATAGGGATAAACAATAGACGCAAAGACAAAAGCATTTCATTAACAGTTTTATTATGGAATTGTTATTATTATTGAATTGTTTTCTGATTTTTTTTGATTGATGGTCCGTCAAAATATCGGATCTTGAAACCTTAGAGACAACACATAAAGACTTTTGCTTGCAGGTCTCAGCGTGGGCGATGAGCTGGGATTTAAGGATTCGCTGAGCAACTTGGAAGCCGATCGTCGTCGTGCTATTAGCTATAGGAATGGACCGCCGGAATTGATTGGAACGCTGCCCTCCGCCAAGCAGCAGGAGGTGAGTGTGATTTGACTACCCAAATATTATTAAGTAATTAATTTTTTTACTAATTCTTCGTGATTTTAATTGGGAAAGAAAGTTTCTGTTATTGATTTGCTTTATTTCTCTAGTGTTTTTTTTTTTCAATTTAAATAAATTTATAAATAAATAAACTATTATTTTAATTTTAATTAATGTTTTGTTTACTACTATGCATATAATCTTGTCCTGATTATTCAAAGTCTTCTTTTCAACTATTTAAAATCTTTGTGAAGACTTTTTAAACTGATGTATTTATAGTCTTCTTTTTCAATTATTTAATTTCCTCATTTACTTCAACCCATGTCACATTAGTTAAAAATTTTTTAACTTAATTTTGAAATTATAAATATTTATTATAACGATTATTTATTTATAATTTTTATAAATATTTCTTATAATTTTTTTTACTGCTGATTAAAATGTTTTCTGTTATTTTAAATGTTGTCGTTAAATTACTTTTATGCGCAGGGTTTCCTAGTTTACGTTAATGAAATATTGCATTGTATTTGATTTTATTTCAAGAGTTATCGCTAAATTATTTTCTTGGTTAAACTGCCTTCATTTAATATATAAATAAATAAATCTCTGTATCCTTAGCTAAGTGTACCTGTGCAACAGCCTCTGCCCGATAAACGCATTTCCTCGCGATCGACGGGACCGTTGCCGTACAATCTGCAGCTGCTGCAGCAGGGTCAAGAGTTCACGGCCAAGAGGCAAATGCAGCCGCAATTGCAGCCGCAGTCGCAGCTCATGACGGAGGCACGGCCGCTGGCATTGGGTGTGCCTGCCTTCCGGCCTATACCACAAAAGGCCGTGGCCAACGAGCCATTGCCAACGGCTCTGAACGCACAGCGTCGCATTGCAGTGGACACGACGCAGCCGCGGGTTAGCGTCAACAATAAATTGGTAGATGCCAATGAGAAACCGGTGAGTTTGGAATTAAATAAGCAATCAATTCACTTTAATCGCCGCGATCTTTCAGCACTCGAACCGCACTTTCCATGCGGATAATCCCGTGGTATCGCAGCCCGTGGCGGTGCCTGTTTTCCAAGCCATGCCGCAGTCCATTTCCCGCATTGCCAATGTGGCCAAGTCGGATATGGGTCAACCAGAGCAGCGCACAATGTCCAAGAATCCTAATTATCTGCAATTTGAGGAGCCCAAATTCGATCTTAAGGATGTGACCGTCGAGGAACTGGCCGCTGCCGCAAATGTCACCGTGGATACCATTAAGCATGCAATCTACGTGAGGGAGCAACAACTGAAGGCGGAGCATCGTGCCATGCTGGCCTCCAAGTTGCGGGAGGAATTCATGAGGACATCCACCGTGAAAACAACAACGACGACGACGACAACAACACCAAAGCCTAGACAGCTGGCTGAGCACAAAGTTTCCAAGGTGAGTGTGATTTTAATAGATTATTCATTATTATTATTATTATTATTATTAATGTATAAAATGAGGGTAGAAGTTGGACGTTAGGGTCACAAAATAGAGATGGCATTTTCTGGAAATTGAATTCGGAAAATTTAAATGCATTACAAACATTGTAAAATTGGAATATCGGTTTTATTTTAAAATAGAACTCTGAGAATTAATTTTCACAGTGTATTTCATTGAAACTTGAAGGAATTTAGATGTAATAAAAAATGTAATATAATTATAATCTATCGAAATTGCAGCTAAACGTGAAGATCTAAAAATTGTTATTAAAATTAAACAAATGATTTCTAATTTTTTCAAAAATAATTGAGGTTTCATGTTAGTTTTTCTTTTTTTTCAATCCTGTTTTTTCCAAATTACCCGAAAAGCAAGCTATTAAAATTATTATTTATTTATTTAATATCAATAGCAGCAGCAGTTGACCAATTAAGTAAAAATTAAAGTATAAGTTAATAAATAAAAAAATTAAATTAAATGTTTATAGCCATATTAAATTTAAACTGAAAAGATAAAAAGTTTATTAAAAAAAATGTAACATTAAAAAATTAAAATCTGGGAGTGTTAAAAATTATGAAATGATTCAACATTTTGTGAGAGTATGCTGTATAATAAATTGATGTGATATCATATTTCTCTTATTTTTTTTCTTCTGCCAGGTTATGAATGCGCCCAAGGAATATTATCCTGTAAGCTACGACAAGAATTTCGATGACAACTTCAAGGCAAAGGTGGATCTGCCGCCAACGAGTTTCTCCTGCGCCAGACAAAAGCACTTCCCCGGTCTCTATGCGGACACAGATCTGGGTTGCATGGTAAGTAATGGATAATTTTCCTTAGTTATCTTCTCATCAATTGTAATTCCTTTTAGGTTTTCCATGTGTGCGCTCTAACTGACGATGGCATGGTGAGGAAATCCTTTCTGTGTCCCGAGAACACGCTCTTCGATCAGACCATACTCAAGTGCAACTGGTGGTTCTATGTCGACTGCAGCTCCAGCACCAGTGTCTACGACTCCAATATTCCCATCTCGAAGAGCTATCAACTGATGAAGAGCCTGACGTACTTCTCCAAGTACAATGGCCAGAAGAAGGATCAGGATGGCGACAAAGATGAAAATGCCGTTGACATCGATACGTTGCGGGAGTCGATGGAGGGCGTCTCCCGTCGCTTGGAGCAAGCGAAGAATGCGCAGATCCAGTTGGATGCAGTGCGGCAGGCGGCGACAAGCGAACCAAAGGCCGAGCATGAGCTGGTCGTGCCCGAGGGCGACAGCCAGCAGCAGTTGTCCAACTAGGCTTAGTCCATCTTATTGCTATCTGAGATCTAGATTTAAGTTAAACTTCATGATCGAGCATCTCTGGTCGATTTGCCGTACATAGTCAATGCCTTGCGAAAGCCAAACGGGAAAGTTGTCTGTAGTTTCTGGCCAATCACAAATCATCATCATTTCCTATGGCAGCGCCTATGCCAGGCTTATAGCCGTAGTCCCTATCTATCTGTCTATCTATCGGTAAATACTTAGCTTTAACTTTAAGTGGATCAGTTTCTAGTTAAACTATTTGCGCAATGCAATTCTATGAGTAAGTGTGTGTGTTCGAGACTTGTGCGGTTAGTGTTATTTTGTACTCTTATTTATTTATTGTATTTTTCGACAAAATAAAACACGTTATCCCCATTAAATTAATGCTGACATTTGTTATTATAATTGGAAGTTTGTAATGGGCCATTTAAGAAATTATCAAATGAAAGCTCCTAAAAGCTTAAAATGGAATAAAATAACTATAATGGCTAAAATATTTAGTGGCGTAGTTTAAGAACCAAGTATCGACTTCTATGCGTTGCCAAAAGTATTGTAGACAGAAGGTCTAAAAATATTTCTTAACACTTAAAGCGTATAAAATATTTAGAGAACATTCTCTAAAAGTTTTCACATTAAACTTTTCAATGTTGTAAAAATTGAATTCATATGAAAGTTTCAAGGCAGATTTTATAAATGATTGGTAAAATTATTATCAGATTGATTACAAGTTAGTAATTAGTAATTGCTCGAAAAAAAAGAAAGTTAATGTTGAAAGCACGTGAACACAATTAACGGGCTTACAAAATCCTCTCAAATAATTTTTAGATAATCTGGACATTAAAAATCTCTTCATAATAATTTCTTTTTATTATAGATAAGAGCATGGATTAATTCAGAAAAATTAAAAAACACAAGAAAATGTAAAGCGAAAAGTTCCCTGGAAGTTGAAATCATTTTTAGATTAATTTCAATTTATATACCATGCTTTAGAAAGAGCTTTAAGATCGTTTTGAAATCGCATTAAAGCTTTAATAATGAAATATGCATTTACTTATATTTGAAGCGACTTAAGCTCTCCCATTGTACTCCAGTTTTAACATTTCTCTGCTAGATTATTCGAAGACTTAAGCAATACTTGTGGCCACAACTCTGAAAGTCATTTTCCAGTTATGTAATCTAAGCAGCTGCGTAAAGATTTATTATAAACATATGTTGAGCCAACAGACAATTGTAATAAATAATTGAATTGCACTTAACGAAAGAGTTACAAGCTAACCAAGCAACAGAATTGACCGCTGACCGCTGACCATGACCAAGAGACCGTTAGGCAATCTTGAGGGCTGGATCAGAGGTCTTTATCTTGGCCTGGTCTATGACCGTTTATTGCTGCGAGGGGGCGGCGCCGATTCGTTAACGTTGCGGTCGCTCTTGTCGTGGATGTGAACCGCTTCACTGAGCTCGACATTCGCGTGCAAGGCGGCATCGTTGGCATTCAGTTGCGCCTCCTGGGCCGAGAGTGTCGCCTTCTCGGCCGCCTCGCGGGTCTCCTCGTAGTCCAGACGAGCCGCATATGCCTGGGATTCGGTTTGCTCCAGCTTGCCCTTTGCTGTGGCCACCATATCGATTTGGGATGACAGCTCAGCGGCCGCTTCAGCGGCTGCCTTCTGGGCCAGCTCCGAGGCGGATTGGGCATTGTTAAGAGCTGCGGTGAGAACACTCACATGGTTGATGGCTTGCTGGGCAGCATACTGAGCCGCCTTGGCGGATCTCTTGGCCTGCTGCAGCTGGGTGAGTTCGCTGTCCACCGACTTGTGCGCCTCCACACTCTGCTCCTCCAGTCGCCGGAGCAGCACTTCCTTTCCCTTGAGCACGGCGACAGCTGTGCCCGCGGCCTGAGCTGCTGCCTGAGCCAAGGTGCTTTTGGCCACATAGGAGGCCTGCTTGCCAGCCGCATTCTGGCTGGCCACGGCCGAGCTGGCCTGGTCCGCCGATCCCTTGGCAATGCTGCGTAATCCGTTGTCCACCAGGAAGCCTCCGCTGCTGCCGCCACTGCCGCTGCTGTGCGTGTGTTGAATGTAATCGGAGCTTTCATATCGCGAGTATTGTTCATTATTGTACTGAGGATTAGTTGGCGCTGCAAACTCGTCATGATTAATCTCTTCAAAAGTGTAGGGCGGCACCTCGTGCTCAATGACCACCGATTGTGGAACAGACGAGGCATGTTGTTGTTGCTGTTGGTGGTGTTGATGTTGTTGATGTTGTGGCGGTGGTGGCACGTTCAAATGGTAGTGTGCATCCTTGCGCTTCACCTTGCGTCCAAATGCGGGCACCTCAGCTAAAGAGACGGCGGAAATGAGGCAACTTTGTCGTACAATTTGCATATGCAAACTGTCAACTTACCAAACAGCAGCAGCAGCAACAACAAGTGCAACATCAGTGACATCTCGTGACGCTTCAGTTTATGCAACATGACTGCAATGCACACAAAAACAAAACAAAAAACAAATCTCTTTAACATTTTTATGCAATCAGATGGGAGACAGGAAGTGGCAGACACTGCAGATGCTGCAGCTGCAGGTGCAACGTTGTTCCTGTGGCAAGTGGCAAGTTTATTGTTTGCTGACAAGACAACAAATCGCTTAAGGGGATGCCACAAAGTGACCTCTCGATTTTCCTACTCCAACCGGTTTAACGGATATCGCGAATCACTTGTGCATTTTAACCTTTCCCAATAAAACACCCACAACAGTCTTTGAGGTTTGCGAAAGCCCAAGACGATTTCACTTTAGCCAAAGTGTTGTCGAAAAAATATGATGAAGGAAAATCAATAGATAAATTCCGAAAAATTTATGAATAAATTGGTTATGTAATCATAATGAATTATTTCTGGCAACTATAATAAATTTTGATTGTAATATTTCAGGGAAAACCATCAAATTAAATAAATCATTTCGAAAAAACTAAGTTTATTGCTATGCTCCAGAACTAAATTCTAACAATTATATTGGATTGTTGTGCTTTATGCAATTTTTTAAGTACGATATTCCTTTTTTTTAATTGAACGCATCGAATAAGTTCCAAATGGTTACAATTAAATTGTAATGTCTAAGTGAAAATCAGAAGATATATTTACCACTGAACAGATTGGGCTCCTGTGGCCTAGAGGACTAAGTTCCCGAAGTTAGCAATTTTCAGAATTTGCGGGTTCAAATGGAACGAATGAATGGAGTGGAATGGTTAATGGTTAATCAGCGAATAAATTTGGAAAGCAACCAACAAATTGAATTGCAATATTTAAGTGGAAAATAAAGTATTAATTCCAAAAAATTATAATGAGTCAAAAAAAAGAAACAAATTTCGAAAATCTAAAAAATTTAGTAGATTTCTTATAAATTTTATTTTTTTAATAAAAAACACTTATAACCGTTCACACAATGTTTTTGTTCAAACCAAATAAGAGAGTACTCCTTATAAAGGCATAAAGAAGAAAGAGGATAGAATTTCTTCTCGAAGATTAACTGTGTCAGTCAGCATTACCAGCAATTACGAGAAGAACCTGTTTAATTTTAAGGCCGGGACCACCTTGCAACACACACACACTTACACATACACACGCACACACACAGACAGACAAAACTGGACAGTATGAGAGAGACCATATCACAAGACAGTAATCACTCAATTTGACAGATATCTACACTGCACTGCACAAACACTGATTGCTCACGATCTGCCCACGAGCTAAAAAAAAAAAACAACACTTACACGATAAGTTTCGTTTCGGGTTTTTTTGTGCGCGGATTTGAAAGAGGACGTCCTGCCTGCTGAACAGGCGAAATGTATCTAATGTGTGGCAAGCGAATTCGAGTGCCACAAGTGCCACACTATTGTTAATTCAAAGTCGATCGGCAAGTTTAGTGGAAAAACGCTTTTACTTTCAGTGGACAGCGGAACAAACGGAAATGCAAGTCGAAAGCATCTGTAAATCCGGTGGACACTCGTTGCCAATTGCCAGCAACGGCCTGGAAGAGACAAGCATTTATAAACAACAGCCCGGTTGTGGTTTGGTCGGGCTAGTTGCCTAGGTTGGGTTGGAGTGGGATCGGGTTGGGATCGGGGTGAGTTGGGCGCGTCTCCAACGACGACCCGATCGAGTCCAAGTCCAAGTCGTGTGCAATGAAAGTGCAAACCCGTTGAACGTTTACTTTATGAGTTTGCAATCCAACGCAAATTGCTCCGTTTTGTTGTTTAGCCAACAACACTAACAACAACAACTGCCTGGGTCATTGCTTTCTTTGCGGGACTATTGGGTAATTTGAAGCTGTTTGCGTGATGTTGGAAGCGCATTTTATAATTGCCATGAGACGGATTAAACTGCATCCCCCAAAACTGTGAATTGAATAAGACTTTAGCTAGATTTGCCAATTCATGGATTTATCATAATATTCAACTGAAAGTCACGGCCTGTCTCCAATTTAAAATATACGATTACTTCCTGTTGCAATCTTCATAAATATAACTATAATAATATAGAGAACTTTACATATGATTTATTGATGGAAATTACAGAGGAAATGCTTGGAAAATAATTGATAGAGAAATCGTATTGAGTTTAGTTGGTTAATCCACGTATATCTTTCAGATAAAGAGGATTGGGAAAAAGAGGGATAGATAGAATGTGCGAAAGCCCCAACCACTAAAACCAACAATTTTCATCTTAAATATTTTAAAACAACTTTAAGAAGATTATGCAATAATATTTTAGATGGACGCGATAGATGCGATCTTAATTTGGGTAATAAAAGTTGAGAAACAAAATATAGAATTGCCATATTAAACGGGTAATAAATATAATATAAATATATTTTTATTACTCGTAGAATTACTATACCAATCGTTTAACAGCAAAACTCATTTTATTTAGTGGTTTATCCACAAGTCCATCGATAAATTTAAGCCTAATTGTTTGTCAGTCGCTTATGAAATTTGTCAAATTAAATTTTATTTATTTTGATTGGAAAATAAAAATGATAACTTGATGAATACGCTTAATAAATTGTTTATAAAATGAGCCCATAAAAAGAGTCTCATATCATTTTCGTCTGGCAGACTCAAATTGTTTATTTGCTTAAGGAATGATTTTCAAATGTATATTTGCTGGCAAGACACACAGATACACACACTCACACACACATCTTATGTATTAATTATCCAATTTGGGACTCGTCAATGAATCGGATTTATTAATTTACAATTATAGCTAGGTGATTTGGATTGAAGTGCTTTTACTTCCAGAACTTCTTGATGGACATGTTGCGCTCCGAGTCCTTCTGCATTACCTTGGAGACGGCCATCTCGAAGTCCTCCTGGGTGACGTGGACACGGCGTTCCCGCAGAGCATACATTCCCGCCTCGGTGCAGACGCCCTTGACCTCGGCCCCAGAGGCGCCGGGCATCAGCTCGGCAATCTTGCGGAGATTGATGCCACGGGTGAGATTCATTTTGCGCGAGTGAATGTGAAGGATATCCACGCGGGCCTCTTCGCTCGGGGGAGGGAACTCAATCTTGCGATCGATGCGGCCGGGACGCAGTAGAGCCTGGTCGAGGACATCGATGCGGTTGGTGGCCATGATCACCTTGATGTTCTTGGAGGCCTCGAAGCCATCCAGCTGGTTGAGCAGCTCCAGCATCGTGCGCTGCACCTCGGAGTCGGCACCCCGGCCCGACTCCAGACGCGACGACCCAATCGAGTCGATCTCGTCCATGAAGATGATGGAGGGCGCATGCTCCCGGGCCATCACAAAGAGCTCACGGACCATGCGAGAGCCCTCTCCAATATACTTCTGCACCAGCTCCGAGCCGGAGACACGGATGAAGGTGCACTCAGTGTGGTGGGCAACGGCACGAGCCAGCAGGGTCTTCCCAGTGCCAGGTGGTCCATAGAGCAGCACTCCCTTGGGCTGGGCTATGCCCAGGGCATCAAACAACTCGGGATGCTTGATGGGCAGCTCGATGACCTCCTTGATCTCCGTGATTTGCTTGGAAAGACCGCCCACCATTTCATAGGTAGAGTCCGGCACCTTCTCCACCAGCATAAGGGAGACCAGAGGATCCACTTTATTGGGCAGAATCTTGTGCAGCGTGTAGCTATCGTGACGCAGTGCAACACGACTGTTGCTGGTCACGTCGTTGATGTCAATGTTCTTCTCCAAATCGACTACGTACTTGCCATCGTGATGCACCTTCACCAGCACCTTCTTCTTGTCGATGGGCTTGACAACCTCGCCCACGTAGCTGCCCTGCTCCTGCAACAGCTGCAGCTCCTCGCGCAGCAGACGCACTGCATCAAAGTGGATTGGATTTTAGCATATGTACTTCCAAAAATAATCATAGATAACAGTTGCTTACCTTTCGAATTCAGCTCATTTCGCTGCGCCTCCAGACGCTGCAGATTTCGCTGCTTCTCGGAGACTATAAACTGCAATTCGGATATTTTCTGTTCGTAGTATGCACTTAGTCCGGATCCAACCTTACCAGTTTTTACTGAAGGCTTGGCAACATCAACGTTCATCTTCCAGCGTATTCCAATGAATTATTTATTTAATTTAATAGTTTCCTTACATTAACTTCTACTCACCGGCAACGACATTTGTAAAAGAGTTAATCTAAATTTTTTTTTAAATTTCTGCGATATATTCTGACTTTTTTCAGCCTGCTGTTCAAGTAGAAAGACGTCGCTCTGTTTGTTTGATGTTGCTTACTGTTTGGATGATTTGACAGTTTTTTTTTTGTGGGCAGTGTTGGAAAGTTCTGTGTGCCAGTGTTTCCTTACAGAATAATTATTATTAAATGAAATTATTTCAAGTCACAGTCGATAATATTTATTCATATCCGATAATATTTATCATATTTGAAACTCCTATCGAAATTGCTTAAATATTAATTTACGAAAATTATGGTATTAACTTAAAAATTTGCTCTATGTTATAAAATTTATTCAAAAAATGATTTATTATAATAAATTTTTTTTTTAATATTAGAAATATGGTCACTCTAGTTTGAAAATTTAGTCATTGTCTTTTTTGCAAGGTACGATAGAGAGCTGCATACCAAGCTTATCTCTAAGATTATGCAACAATTATTTTGTTAGTGCGCACAAAAGTACGCTACACTTTATTCAAAACCATTTACAATTTCCGCGTTAAAAATTGAAAGTGCAGATTAAAAATTTAATTTGTATTCTTTTTAAAAAAAATACGTTTATATAAGTCGATTGCATACCCATGCAGCATAAAAACAAATTGCACTAGACACGCGCTGAACTCATTTTCTAATAAATATTTATATTTTTAACAACAGTTATTATTGTAAATTACAAACAAATTCTTAGTTACAGGTGTAAGGAGAGTGAGTGTGACTAGATCCATATATTATCTAATCGTGAATAATTCATTTGTCTTGGGGTTTACATTATATGATCGTAAATTTACTAGGGTAGATCAATGGGAAATCACGTCGTGTCAATCATGATGGGGAAAGTCTTAAATTGCGACATATTCGATTAGATATTGTATAAGGCTGGCTAAATTTGGAAGGGTGCTATAAAATGATTAGCCAAAAGGAGATGGGAGGGAAAATTTATGGATCATGAGTAATCAATATAGAAAATCATTGTGATATTATTAAATATTTGTGCTTTTATTTAAGTACGAATGCTAATACTCGTATAATACTACAAAGTAAGCAATCTCAAAGATAACAATGAGGTGCAAAAATCGATGTTCGAGTTTTGTTTAACAGAAATTCACAGCATTTTGCCAAAATCAAAATCAAATTTACAAGCGAATAAATAATGAAAGATTGCTTAAACTTAAATGCTAATTAAATTTACGGAAAATATTTGACTATTTGGCTGGACTGTTTGTAGGTAACGTTGGTGACGTTTGCGTGGGTTTCATCTCTTCTCTTTCATATTTGGCCTAAACCAAACGAAACAAGTCGCTGGCCTCGCGAAAGCATTGAAATTGGTCTAGCAGAGTTTTTGCTTTTTCTTCGTTGTTTGTTTTTGTTTTTGTGAAATAAATACAAAGACTAAAATTAATCTATCATATAACGAGGTTATGTGTTCGTCTTCTCGGCGAGCTTGGCGTGCAGAGTGCTGATATCGTAAATGGCCACCAGGTCTTTGTTGAGGCCCTCAAACACCTGCGCCACCCGCGACTGCAGATTGTAGAAGAACAGCGGCTGCTGACGCTGCGCGAAATCCGTGACCATGCTCGATATCACCTTGGCGGCTGTGAAATCAGCGCCATAGATGTGGCTGCAGTCGATCACCACGGGCAGCGTCGACTTGACGCCCTGCTTGTTGATCACCTTCCGCACAAACTCCATCGACGGAAAGATGAGGCAGCGATCTGGGGTCAACATTAAATAACGCTCTCCCTCAGGTGTCTAAATTAATGTAGAGAAGAACATTTGATTAGTGAAATTGCCTGGTATTCTCTGCATATTTTGTTTACTTACAGAAAGGGTTTCTATGCGCAGCTTGGGACGCGCCGCCTGGTAAAGTATGAAGACCACATTGATGCCAATGCCCACCAGAATGCCCAGCTGCAGGGGCAACACCAGGCAGGCAAAGAATGCACCCAGACCAGGTATCAAATCCGTTTCTATTAAGCAGAAGAAAGAGTAAAAGATTAAGTAAATGTTCTAAAAGTGCTGATGGTATGGATCGAGTTTTAAATTGATATGTAAGGTCATGAATAATAGCCAAGTGGTCGACAAATTGAATATAAAAAAATTATTGATTTAAAATACTTGAAAATCGCATCCGCAAAAATCAATCGATTTTCTAATAAATTTTACATCATTAACTTTTTTTTTTAAATCGAGCAAAAATCGAGTTTTTAATATAGCGTCAAACAATTATCGAGCTAAAGTACTTAAAAACCGCATCCGCAAAAGTCAATAGATTTTCTTATATATTTTTACATCACTAATGCTTAAAAAATCGAGCAAAAATCTAGTTTTCGATATATCCTCAAAAAATTATCGAGGTAAAGTACTTCAAAATCGCTTCTGCTAAAATCGACCAATCGATATATTTTTAGATCACTCGTTGTTAGTTTTATTCTACTCACTTTTGCAGTGCCACATGGGCTTGATAACGCGATACTGGACCATGAAAACGACAGCAGCGATGATAATGGCAGCGAGTGCCGCCTTGGGAATGTAGTAGAAACAGGGCGTGAGGTAGAGCAGGGCAATGATGACTATGACACTCGTGTAGAGATTCGAGAGCTGTGTCCTGACGCCACTGGCATTGAGGATGGCGCCACGTGCCACGCCTCCGTTGCTGCGCAGGCCTTGGACAAAAGAATTGGCCACATTGCAAATGCCAGAGGCAATTAACTCCTGTGTGGCATCCGTGGGCTTGCCATCAGCTGTGAAAGGAAAGAATATTAGTGGGAAATTCCAGCTTAAAAGTTACTCAGCCGCCTACCGAAAGCCTGAACCACAGCCATGGTTTCCAGCAGCGCTATCATTGGCACCACAATCAGGCCAGAGCCAAGGGTGCTGACCATGTCCCAAAAGCTTTGAGCCTCCTCCAGCACCAGGCCACTCGTCTCGTTCACCACGGCATCCATGTGGAAGGGCGGAGGTTGGAACTCGGGCATTCCCTTGGGCACAAAGCCCACTGTGCGCACCAGCTCCTCGTTGCCACTGATGGACAGCCAATAACCAAGTCCAGCGGCACCGCAGACCAACAGAGCATTGCGTGCTGTGCCCACCGTCCAGAAGATCCCGGTTAGAAGCCGTTGGCAGCTGGACTTGCCCTGCTTGGGACCCAGACTACAACTGGCCAGAGCCCGGAGACTCAGCAACATGACGATGCAGATGAGACCGAGCACAAAGTCCGGCCAGCTGATGTTGTGAATGTCGTTGATGATGCTGATCCACACCTGCAGGAAGGTATTGCCACTGGTGCGAATCCCAAGCAGATCCTTCATCTGGGAGCTGAAGATGATCAGGGAGACGGCACTGGTGAATCCCGCGCCGACGGGACCCGACACAAAGTCGATGAGGAAGCCGAGTCTGAACACGCCCATTAGAATCTCAATGAGTCCCGTTAGAAAGGTTAACAACGTGGCCATTTGCCAACTTCCGCCAGCGATTTGGAATGAGAGCAGAGCTGAAATGGCAGTTGGTCCAATGGGCACATCCTTGCTGGATCCAATGAAGATGTAGATGAAGCAGCCCAGGAAACAGGCGTACAGTCCATACTGCAAATCCAGGCCAGCAATTCCAGCATAGGCCAAGGCCTGAGGTATCACAGTCAGAGCCACCGAAATGCCAGCCACAATGTCCCCAAAAATATAATCCTTTTTGTACTGTGGCAGCCAGACGAGAATGGGGAATCTTTTCTGCAGGGTTTTCTTTCGGAATATGTTGGCACAAGTGCTGCGACAGCAATCCTTCCAGCCACCTGAAGATGCTTCCGGCTCCTCCTCCTGCTGGACGATGCAGTCGCGGGATGTGTGATACAGGGTATTTGTGGGTATATCCAGCGAGACCTCAGCACCATTAAAGGCGCCATTCACATGGCCCGTATCTTTGGCACTCATCTCGAATGTCGCTCGTTTGTCAACTTGTATGGAGCTCTTTAAGGTCTTTTTTCGTTATATTGTTATATAGTTGAATTGTTTTTCTATTTCGTATTTTATTTACGTCTTTAGACACTCTACGGCTTCATCACAGCAGCGTCACACTGTTACTGTCACTGTCACTTCTCACTGTCGCACTGTCACTTCTCACTTGACTTCTTTTGTTGGTGGTCAGAGAGCCGAAAATAAAAGTTAAACTATTCGCGAGCGCGTTGTTTGCGGGAATGAATCGAAATTGAGATTGAGATCGAGACAGAAGCAGCAACAGCAGCAATATTCGTAGCAGCAGCAGCAACAACAGCAGCAGCAGAGACAACAGCAGCAACAGCACGAAACCGTCGACTTCGTTTGGAACGCCGATTGCTTGGGGAACTGATTATAAATAGGTGCGAGTCGCGAGAGGCAATTCGCTCGTGTCACCTGCAATTGCCTGCCCAACAGCAGCAGCAGCAGCGGCAGCAGCGAACTTCGAGACTATCCACCGGCTTTCGTTAGACTTCCCTCAATACAAACACAAAATAAAAACAAGCGAAAATGGCTAAGGTCGAGTTCCCGACTATGAGATACCCGTTACTTATTTAAATATATATCACATATATTTTTTATTGCGTACTTTTAGGCACTTGCATCGCTTACTTAAAAAAGTCTTTACCACCTCGTTAAGCAAGAGGTTTGGTCCTAATTTAAAAACTAAATCTGTGTTGGTTATGTTGCTAATTTGTATGTACAGATTCCACACTTACCAAATAAAAGAAATTTTGTTAGTGTTGTTTAGAAAAGTCTTTACCACCTTTCTGTTTGTCCGATCGTATTGAATCGTATTGATTTAGTCGGATGATAGATTAAAATAGTAGTTAACGTTAATTAAAAAAAATCGTAATATCTTAAAAACTGTGCATCTGGTGGAAAATACTTTTTTTTTTTATTTATTCATTTATTGACTATTTCCCATTGCTACAAGTAGGAGTACTTTTTAAATGGTGCATAAATATATCTCACTATTATAATGAATAGTTTATCTGTTATATTGCTTATCAAATTTACATCTAGTTGGAAAAACGAAATGAATCTTTATATAATTATAAATACATTTTGTATCATTACTATTATTGTTATTTATTTAATTAAAAACAAACTTGTGCTAAATTTGGTAGCTCTAGCCCCTATAGTCTCTGAGATCTAGGATCTCGCACGGGCAAACAGACGGACATGTCTAAATCGACTCGGCTGTTGATGCTGATCAAGAATATATATACTTCATAAGATCGGAGATGCTGCCTGCTCCCTTTTACATACACTTCAACGAATACAATATACCCTTTAACTTATTTTTTAAGTAACGGGTATAAAAACCGAAACGAAACCTGCTTTTTAGCTTGACGGCGGCTTTTCTTCAACGGTCAGACTCGATTCGCACTAGCACAAAATACATATACTTATGTATATATGTATTTCTATGTAGTTGTTTGGTGTCATGTAACACAAGTGAACCTGAAGATATGTTAAGGCCAGGCTCGCACTTCTTGACATCAGTGAGGGGATTCCCACTGAGAGCCAGCCAGGTCGCTCGGGTAATTTGTTGCTTTTGGGGAAAAAATCCAGCAATTCAAGTTTTTTTCCTTTTTTTTTTTTTGGATTTGCTGCAACAACACTAACGACAACACTAACAATAACAAAGTCACTGCATATTTCATTCTGAGCGCATTGTTGGCGAATTCTTAAGTCACATGACTCTCTGGTTCAGGTCCAGCTTACATACCACATTGGCATTCTTATAATTGATATTAAAACACAATAAACAAACATGCCGCATTGTTGATGATATTAGTTGACAGCCCAGCACAACTTAAAATAAACATAAACAATTTTTGTTTATGCCCCAATAAAAAAATGTAAACTAAACCCTTTTAATATTTTGACAGTGACAACTGAAGAGTCATAAAGAAGCCCAAGTTAAAAAACAGATAGAGCAGATTTTTTCAGTTTTTTTTTTGTTTTTAATTAATAAGAATCGATTCGCACTTGATGTAAACATTTCAAAAATTAATTGACTGTCCGATGAGTGCCCAATAATTTGCCCACTTGACAAACTTTACAGCCCTGGAAATCGCGTGGCGATCAGAGAGACTTTAACACTATTGTGCATTGTATGTGTGACTATCGCCAAGGGAAATTAATCAGCAGCAAACGTGTCGGAATAAAACAATGCAATAAATAAATCAGTTTCCGAGTGCGCCCATCATAAATCCAAATTGTGTGGCGCAGATAAAAATCGGAGTTAAGGCAAACATTTTAACTGGGGGAAAAGCTTACTGGGTTCCAACTAATTTCAGTTCTCAGTTCTCTGTCATAAAATATCAAACTGAGTGAATTGATATGTTAATACGACTGTCAGTCTACAAGTTGAGTTGTCCAAAAGATGACACGATCTCGGCTTCTTCCGTGTTTTAACTTGGCTTATTGCATTTGGCAATTTAGCTTTGTTCTGCAGAAGTGTCGAGACATCATTATATATGTGTAGTATAAGTTATGGTATTTATAGTTAGAAAACTGGATTGCTGGGTTTTCTAATGGGGTTTTTATTTATTTACTGCTCAATGTTAATCACATCGTGCAGTGGTTTCTCTATAATAATAATCAGAGAGCGTGGGTTGACTTCTTCGTGTCTCGAGAACTGCCCCGAGAATTGGATAATCACATATTTAATGGAAAAACTTCAAGTGTTTGTAACCAATAATTTTACCATAAATTGCCCCAAGCCAACAATCAATCAAATATAAATCACGCACACTCACTCACACACACACACAGAAACACACACATAAATCAATTGATGGAGAGATTTTTTTTATAAGATTTGAAAACACGTGTTGAACGCCTGATAAAAAAAAAGAAAAATATTTGACAACGAATGACAAACGCAAAACAAAACGTTGGAAAAAACAAAACAAACAATCAACAATATGAATCTTATTATATCACACCGAACATAAAATGCACTGTTTGTACTTTGTACCCATTAAAATGGATAAAAAGGGCTTTTAGCTTTGTGCAAATTTACTTGTATATTACATATGATAATACTATCATACAATAAAATATATTGTCGTATTGAGTTATCTACCAGGTTTTTAAATACCCTGAATTAATCAATTTTATCTTAAATTTTGTGGAAATATAGTTTAACATGTACTTTAACGAATTTAATAACTAAAATAACACAAACATTTAGTGGTAATACTATCTATGTGTCTATTTTATAACTAGTCTAGATAATAAATGGTTATTAAGAGTATTCTTTAGTTGTTCACACTTGACAGTACTGCCGCATCAAATTGCATTCCTTATAGCTGGAATTTGAAAACAAAACAAACGAAATGATTAATAAAGTGGAAACATCTTGTTTATACATATAATAAAATTTATAAAATAAAAAAAGTGAAGAAATCGCGGTAGTATTTTGGTTCTAGTTCTGATGGAACAAGTTAAACTTTTATTATGGGGGAACAAGATAAACAGGTAATTAAAATAACTAATGTAAAATTTGAATACTAAATAGTACGAGTATTTTGGCAAGCCAGTCTAGACTCTAGAGTTTTCGGAATATTTTGATATTCCGCATTTTTTTTTGCCAATATTTGTCATGCGGCTTAAAGATCAGTTCAGTTAAGTTAACAGTTGAGTTGTTAACCCTAATTATGACATATTTGAGATACTTGCAGTGAATGTATTTGTTTGCTTGATTAATATTAATCATGTAGGGTTGTTTACAGATTTAGCCTTTCGAATTGTATGCACAGTCACAGCTGCATGTCGATTTTATTTTTTTTATACGAATTCATTTACTTATACGAATGTATGCGCAACTTTCGAACGGTCAAATCGCGTTGCGCATACGACCCGTTGCCCAGACGTTGCGTTGGCAGACGCGACGGAGGAGTGACAGCCTGAGATTAGTACATTCGGAGGAACAATTAAATGTGCATAGCTAAACAGAGACCGTTAATTACAATTCGTACAAAATGAATTAAAATTGTTAATTTTGTTGTTGGCGTGCCGATAATTGAATTTCTCATGCTCAACTTGGAGTCGAGAAAATAAAAAAAAAAGTAAATAAAAACAAAAAATCAAAACCTGTCCACGAGTTTCTCACAGTTATTAGCAGAGTAATTCGGGAGATGCAGAGATGCTGTGGCTGAATTTAAGGTCTTATTGCCATAAAGGATCGTAAAACTGAAGATCGTCGGCCTAATTTCGCAACACTTTTAGCCAGAGAGCTGAGAGAGCCCTTGGGGCTTTGAATAGTAATAAAACGAAGCTGCACACGAGCTGTTTTGGGCGGTTATCAGTTAAACTGATAACTACAGACATGTACTTATCAGTCGTCACATGAGTAGTAACAAGCTCAAGGCTCTTTGGGGTTGGGCATCGAGGCTGCAGGTTTTATTTATTTATTTTGTTTTGTTTTTTTGTAAGTGAGTGAAAAGGCATCGCCAATTTGTATGCACTTCAGCTGCATATTTACGTATTATTTATGGAGTGCACGTAACGCCCGACAAAAGTAACTGTTACTCCAGTAAACACAAACAATTGTGCCAGTTATTGAGCTGATCATTATAATTATCGCAATCATCAGCATGATGACTTACGACTAAGCACACAAATACGATTAATTTTCTTTTATTATTACTATTTTTTTTAATACTGTCAACATGCTTAAGTAGCTACAAAGACAACAACAACAATTAATAAATAATAAACAGCATCATATAGGCCTACGGATTACAACTTGCGCAATATACATATGAGATACATTCGCTCGCACTCGAGTGCAGTGGAATGCATTGAGGCATGTAAATTAGTTGTCGCGAGGCTTCACGTGACTCACTCCAGACTCACTCGAACAGAGATGAATATATTTATTCACATATATGTACATATATCAATATCGACTCGTGTATTTCAGTTTTGATACAGGTCGCTGCGATCGATCGATCGATGGTCGAATTATGCAATCAATATTTACTTACGATTGAATAGTAGGCTGCCTCAGTTGAAATGAGGAAATTAAGCGTTTAAGTTGACAACTTGCATTATTTAAGACCCGAAAAGCATGTCACGGTCCACGGTCCAAAGCTTAACCAAGTTCATTGCCAACTAATTATCAAATAAGATAAATGCGCTGTTCCGGGCTTAGACTAAACTCCTCTCGTCTCATCTTTAAGCTGCAGCAGTTTGGGAAAGCTAATGATTCAATAATTTCTTAGAATTTACTGCTTGTTTTTATACGATTTTTAATTTGTTTTTGTTTGGGTTTATCGTTTAAATAAAATTTAAATTAGTATTCAATGTGTGAAAAACTAAAGATCGAATTCCCCGCCAAAGCGAAAATCAGTCGATTAAAATGTTAATGGGTTGCCGGTTTATGAAGTTAGTACGAGTATTTATAGCTGACTAACTGGCTGCCTGAATGGTTGGCTGGCTGGCTTTCTGGCTAACTGACAGACTGGCCGGCGGAGTGGCTATAACGAGAGCCGTGTTAATACTCGTGATTACTGTACAGTCCCACTGGCCGATGACGATGAAGCTGAATTAAGTTGATCACATGACTGAACCCAATTGGTGACAGCAGAAAACATCGAAACAACAAAAACCCACAACAACAACAACAAAGAGAAACAAAAAGAAATAAAATAATTTTTACCATTGCGCAACACGGGTATTCAGGCTGATTGATAAATGAATGCAACACTAACGACAAGTTTGTTGAACTCAGCATCAGTTCTTTGTTTCAGATACAACCAGTTCACCAGTTATTTTTGAGTATTTAGATTTGAATTTTTGAAAAATTAAAAGTCCTGAATACCCCTAATGCTGGGTTCGGTCAAATGAATTTCTCATTTGGCTTGAACTATAAAAACGGTAATGTGCTCAACAACAAATAAAAAAACCGTAATGGACCTTAAATGCATTTTGTTTTTATTTACCTTAAATTGTTGTTAAATTGAAAAAAGTGAAAAATAGGGTGCCATGTGATATCATGGATTATACTAATTTGATTAAGGTACTCGAACTTTAATAGTTTTGATGGCATTAGCAGCCAGCCAGCAGTAACATTCATTGTTAACATTTGAGCTAAGTGGCGCTAAACTGCGGCCATTCCGGCTAATTTATGAGCGGCCAAAATGCCGTGCTAATGAATCGCCAACAAGCGACTTGAAACTCGAATTAGCAAATCAGTTTTGAGTGATAAACAATAAACAAAAAAAAAATAAATAAAAATGAAAACGAAACGCAAACGCAAACAAACAACCATGACAGGTGCTAGCATTATTTTGAATCATTTATAGGCAATTTATATGTCATGCAAACTGATAAAAACCAGACACATAGTCAGATATATTTTGAGTGTAGGAACATTTGACATACTACCAGGTTATAGTACAATGTACTGCCTATTAAATGTGATGGGCTGCTAATCAATATGCTAAGCATTGTGGTGTAGTTTTGTTTTGTAGTTTTGAATATGGCTTACGGAAATTACATTGAACAACTCAATGCGGGTTCAATGCACGCCGCTGCGACGTCTCCGGTGACAAGGGGGCGTATGAGCAATGTGGCCAACACTGAGAGCCGAGTTCGCACCGCATCGCATCGCGTCGCGTCTCGTTTGCTTTGATTGCGTGACGTTTCGCCGCTTCACGTGATTTCCCGACGACTTTGGCCGCTTGCTCAGGTTTAACTATGAAATTTATGCAGCGCGTTTACAATTGATAAATGACACAAGGTGCTTTACATAGATTTGCATTAATAAAGTGCTGCCATGGCATTGTCTATATTTTAATTGTATTTAAATCCTTTAACACCACGTGATAGCTAGAATATTTAAGCGTGGCAGCAAAACACCAAAATAATTTAATGACTTTAAGCATTTGCTAAACAAATATTTTCATCAGCAGAGTGATAGGAACTCTACAATCAAGTAATTATGTATGTTTGTGGTGTATCACAGAGATAACACAGCATCATAGGACGCACTTCTGACACTAGATAAGGTAATTTATCTCATAGACCTCCTACTTGGCAATTATGCGTCAGAATATACTATAAAAAAAATATAGTTTACATTTTTAAAATTAAATAATATTTACCAACGGCAAACAGGAAAAAAGTGTTACTCTTACACAATTATTCAGAATTATTTTAAGCTTATATAATATTATCATACTGCCCAGACAGTCTCAGCATTCTTTGCACCTCAAGGCATTATGTAAATATTTCTTTTTATTGCAATTTCTTAGCATATTTAAGAGTTGTTAGCTCGTGTTTAATTCATGAGATGTGCACAATTCCAATATTTGTTGTTTAAATAATCACATACTCGTGAATGGGAAATTTATGATGCTTGTCTCAGTTATCTGACTGTTGGTTCTTTAAATATAATATAACGGCAATGGCATTTCACAGATGCAGATACAGTAAATGTCATTTAAAACGAACATGCAAAGTGCTGGGTACTCAAAAGAGCGAAGATCTCCTCGACAATTGTCTCTGGAAAGGTGAATTGCCGACCGATAAGGGTTAATTGCAGTAGTAGATGAATTTATCTGGGCATTCACTGTAGTTAGTTCAACTTGACGTACCGTAATCTTATCAAGTTGTTCTCATTTCCGCCAGCCATTGAAAACACAAACGTGTCAATATTTGTTTAAATATCTTTTGTCAAGCCCATCTGTCAGTCTCCGTAACTTTTTAACACACTTCCATTGTACTTGCTTCGAACGCAAATTTGCTTATACAATAGATAATAGATTATAATAATAGCACAAAATAAACTAATTCAATTGCCTGGCGCGAAGCAATTACAATTTATAAACGTTGCAAAATTATGTGACAAAGTAATTTATGAAACAATTGGTCAGTCAATTAAGTATAATATTTATTATTATTGAGTTAGCATTATAAATTTAGAAAAATCCATTGTCTGATTAGGACTCTACGTAATTGGTCATAATGAATGCAAAATTATGCGACTAACAAATTTATGACCACAATTACATATTATATTTACTGTATTTTTATATGGGTAATATAAATTTAAACAAAACCCATTGCGAAATTATGATTTACTATCAAGATTAGCTGCCCACTTATAATTGTTAACAATCAAACAACCATTCACAAATTCGAAATTGCTCATGGAATTATTTTAACAATTGCAATTTGTAAATACTTATGTGTAAACAAATGATTGATTAGATTTAATTGTATCGGTAGTTGCCGGAAACATGCATGGCTTGTGGGTTGGTTACCTTATAATTAATAATAGTATAAATGTGGTATTATCCACTGCATTAGGTAAGATGAAGGAATCCTTAAGAAGTATGGATATTCATATGTACGTGTACTACGTTCTTTTTTTTTTTTTTATTTTAAATTTAAAGAAATGATTTTTACACAGACAGGTGTCCTGCTACCTTATTAGGCAACTTAAACAAATCAGAAAATAAAATTAAAACAAAAAATATTTACCAAAATGACATAAAGAAATGGTTTAAATGTAGGTGTTCAACACTGTAAATCGACTTTTTTAGGCGCCGCCTAAAAGTATGCAATGAATTCAAGCTAAAATAAAAAACATAAAAACGAAAATAAATTGCATTTAAATTTTGAATAAAATTAAAGAGTTCAGAAAATTCAAAAAAAAAATATTACATTTTATTTGAGCAGCCGATCGCAATGCGAGCTATTAAATATTTTTATTTATTAAAATTAAAGAGGGTATTTGGGGGGTAAAACAAACAATATATAAAGGCGCAACTTCCATGAAGAAACTTCACTGGCATTTTTGTGACGTTTTTGTGACACTGTAAATGTAATGTGTGTGTGTATGTATGCATTTGTGTATGCGTGTATGCATCTAATCTTCTAATGTGACATTACGAAACAGATAGGACATGGACTCCTTGTTGTGTATGCGGCGTATGGCTTCAGCAATCAGTATCGATATATCGATCGTTTTAATCTTGTTGCACTGCAACTTTTGTATCTCATGTGGAATGGTATTGGTGACAACGACCTGTGCAACAAGAGAAACAGAGTTAGTACTTGGAAGTGGAATAGTTAATACGCCACACACACCTCATCGATCACCGACTCCTCAAGCAGTCGCGGAGCATCCGAGCTAAGCAGACCGTGTGTGGCAAGCACATAAATCTTGCAGGCTCCATTGTCCTTAAGCATCTCTGCGGCCGCCACAAATGATTCCACATCATCGATTAAATCGTCCTGTGCGATACAAACAAAACAAGAATTAGTTTTGAGTGCAGATAAACCTTATTATTGGTACTTACCACCATGATGGCAATGCGTCCATTCACATCGCCCACAATCGTAAGCGGTGGCTTCACTTTCACCGGATGCTCGGGCACGCCCACCGACACGGAGGTGGTGCGCTGGCGGCTGCTGCTGGGTGCATGTTGTGGGGTAGAGTTTCTTGTGATTAGTGTGACAATTGGCATTTTTGGCAATTTTGATTTTTTGTTGGTGTGATGTGGTGCGTCACAGATATGTGCAGATGTTTGTTTGTGTGGTGCGTGGTTTTTAAGGTGGTGGTGGTGTTCATAGTTGTAGTAGTTGTTGTTGTTGTTGTCGAATCGTAACCAAAAAAGAAAAATGATAGTACATAAACAATTTGAATTATAATTATAAAACGATCATCAATTTTCAATCAGAAATTATATAAATACAAACCTAGACGCCGTTGGTATGCACATTTCAATAGAATTTCCTAATATATTGCTATACGCCCTGCATAACACAAATAACAGAATTGAGGAATAACATTTTGGTTTGGTTTGGTCGCTTGCAATGAGCATTGGAAACTTGGCACTTGCAACTACAGCAATTATGTTGCCAAAATGCGTAAGCAATAATAGCAAATTGAATTGGGATCATTCTAGTAATTCCTTATTATCTTATGGTATAAAGGAAGCATATTTCCGAGCACTTACGAGTTATGATAAGTAAGAACATGACTAAAATGTGGATGTTACTTTTATACCTCAGCTTCAAATGTCTATAAAATGAAGTGTGGAGAAGCATTTAATCTACATTTTAAACTAGAATATGTTATGGATAAAGTCTTCCAGATCAATTAGAGGCAAATCTTTCTAAAACACTACTTCAAGATGCTTTCTAATAATCAAATTGGCCTTTAACAAGCTTAAGTACAAGGTTTAACTGCTAAGCAAAAACAAAAATGGGCAGATGATCAAATGCAAAATTAAACTTCGCAGAAACAATGAAATTCAAACGAAAACGAAACACAGAACGGCACTCAAAATGAATAGTACAATAGCTCCAGTCATAATACGAAGCTCTTAAGTAGGCCAGACAGAGTATATAGCTGGCTGGTTTTCCGTGGAGACTCACCTGGTGGGAGGTGGCGAGTATCTGCCATCGACCTCATCGCTCTCAGCCTCCTTCTGCTCGCCGTGAATGACGGCCAGGCCAAGACGCAAGCGTTCCGCATAAGAGTTGGCTTTCTTGGCCACACCCGGATTGCGTGCGACAATCACCGAGTTGCGATACTCGGGTATCTGTCAATATTTAAAAGAATACATTATGAAAGATTCAGTTAATCTAATTCAAAGTCAGACTCACGCTCTCCTGAATGTACTGCAGTAGAAAAGGCGAGGCGCGTAAATTGTCGACGGGTATGTCGAAGAAGCCTTGAATCTCCTTCTGATGCAAGTCCATGGTTATAATGTGAGTGAGTCCCGAGGTGCACATCATTTTGGCCAGCAGCTTGGAGACAATGCAGCCGCGCTTGCGCATCTTGCACTGTTTCGAGTACGGCAAATAGGGTATGACACCTACAATGGAGCGAGCTGAGGAAGTCTTGCAGGCATAAGCCATAATTAGCAGTTCCATAATGTTGTTGTTGGCATCCCTGACAAGAATGATATTTACATGAATTAATTAAGTCATAAAATGAGTGATAAAAGCAACACTCACTTGGTGCCCGTTTGTATGATGTAAATGTCCTTGCCGCGCACCGAGTCGCTGATCTCAACGATGGTCTCACGATTCGATTTGTGGAACACCGAGCAGCCGCCGTTCTTCAGGCCCATGCGCTCGGCCACCATGTTGGCCAGATCCGGATGCGAGTTGCCATTGATGATAACAATATCCGAGGTGGAGGTGTTATCCATGTCGCTCCTGCAACGCTTCGGTGGACGCACACTGCCTAATCTATAAAGGCAATCGAGTTATTACAGTTGCAGATGCATAAACCATCTCGATAAACGGGCACAGAAAAAACGATAACAATAATAATAGTAACAACAACAATTTAATGTACATTTGAGGCGGGACGGGTGTATTAAAAGGCAACCTGCGTTTGGACATGCTATAGATGATACGAATATGAGTTCCCCAATGAACTGTGCGACTGTGACAGTCGTAAATATTACGCGTGTGGCGAGACGTTGCCCTCTGTGTGCCACACGTTGCACGCTTTTATTGATTAGCCCCGTGAACTACTTCGTGGCAAGTTATTTATGTGTGTCTCTTGTTCCTGCAACAAGCTGCAGGCAATTAGGTCTGCAACTTTCTTGACGCTTTTGCCCAGTTTTCTGGTTGTTTTTTTTTAATGCGAGTTTATGCCAAGTTGTCCCGTTGCTAAAAGTTGAAGACTGTGTGAAACCTGGCCAAAACCGCAATGCCAACTGCGCGCGTTTTTATCGACCAAACAAACTGGCTGTGACACATGTGATGGATCAGGAGTAAGGGAGTATGTATGGCAACGTCAAACGTGCCAAGCAAAACATTAGACAGTTACCTTTCAAGGCAAGTCATTCAGCCCAATTCGGCCCAAACGGCCAGTTAACCCATGGAGCGATAGAGCGACGCACAGTCTAAGCTGATTGGAATCTATAAGTTCTCGCCAAGACATCGCACGCGAATCGCAAATCGTAAATCGCGAATCGAGTGGCGTCAAAATAAAAGTGAAAGCCCCCAGCCAAAGTGCCTAAAACTTAAGCTGGTAAGAGGGCGTTACAATGTTTCTTAATTGAATTTCTATTTCTATTTTTAATTTGCCAGGCGAAGCAGGTCAGCTGAAGCCTCCAAAGGATACGCCCTGTCAGCAGTAGAAGCAGTTGAAGTTAAACCAAGGAATCCAATCAAGGCGCAAGTGGCATGGCTGACTCAGGTGAGATTCAATGGACTGTGTGCAATGCTGCTGCTGCTGTTCCCTTCATAAATCACGACACTTCCGCACAAGCAAAAGTAATATGCCAATTTGCGAGACGCAACCGCGACTATTCAATTTCAAAGGTTGACGTTTGAGGCATGTGCCTGGCAGTTGTAGTTGCAGTTGCAACAACTGCAAAGAAAAGTTGCTGCTGTTGCAACGATAACCAAACCAAACCAAGACACGCATACGTGTGTGGCGTCGCACATCAAGTTTAAAGATAGGATTAACCCTTTCAATTCGAATGGTGGCAAGTGTGTCTGAAAACTTATGATGGGCCTTCTTAAGCGGATTAGAGTATCCAGTGGCATTAGAAGAGTCTTGCACGTTGTTAGCGCCACTTCAGAGCACGGACAGTTTGACAAAATGCTGGGCATTGCCTGTGATCCGTTGGAGCATACGAGCATGTATGAACGTGGCTCAGATGGTACTGGGAATCACATTATTATAGAGTCTGCCAAGTCTACAGATCACTGATCTCCTATAAGAAACATTGAGAACATCTCTGCTAACAATATTTTGTAATCTCCCAATTTACTTCTTCCTCCACAGACAGCGAGGACAGCGATGGCGAGGGTGGACTGGGCAACGTGTCCCGCGTCATTATCCGTCCTCCGGGACAGAGCGGCAAGGCTAAACGTGGCCATTTATGCTTCGATGCTGCCTTCGAGACCGGTAATCTCGGCAAGGCGGAGCTGGTGGGCGACTTCGAATACGATTTGTTTCTGCGTCCGGATACTTGCAATCCACGCTTTCGTTTCTGGTTCAACTTTACGGTGGACAATGTCAAGCAGGATCAGCGCGTGATCTTCAACATTGTCAACATCAGCAAGAGTCGCAATCTGTTCAATTGCGGACTGACGCCACTCGTCAAGTCCTCCAGTCGACCCAAGTGGCAGCGACTGTCCAAGCGCCAAGTGTTCTTCTATCGCTCGGCAATGCATCAGGGCCATTATGTGCTTAGCTTTGGCTTCAACTTTGACAAGGAGGAGGACGTGTACATGTTCGCCTTGGCGTCGCCCTACAGCTACTCCAGACTGCAGTCCTATCTCAATGTGATTGATGCGCGTCAAGGACCCGAGAAGCGATTCACACGCTGCGTGCTCGTTAAATCCTTGGTAAGTATCTTTGTTTAAACAGCTCGAGTTTAAATGAATGTTATCACTTTCTTTGCCAGCAAAATCGGAATGTGGATCTGCTGACAATTGATCACGTGACGCACAGTCAGCGTGCCTCAAATCGCTTGGAGAGAAGCTTCATTCGCGTCATCGTCATTCTGTGTCGGACGCACTCGAGCGAGGCGCCCGCTTCCCATGTGTGCCAGGGCCTCATCGAGTTCCTCGTGGGCAATCATCCCATTGCCCATGTGCTGCGCGAGAATTTCGTATTCAAAATTGTGCCAATGGTGAATCCGGATGGAGTCTTTCTGGGCAACAATCGCTGCAATCTCATGGGCCAGGACATGAATCGCAACTGGCATGTGGCGTCCGAGTTTACGCAGCCGGAGCTGCACGCCATTCGGAATGTGCTAAAGGAGCTGGACAATTCAGATGTGAGTTGATTGTCACAATTATTATTACAATAGTATCGATTACTTGCTGTTCCTCCATCCAGACTTATCAGATTGACTTTGTGATCGATCTGCATGCGAACAGCAGCATGCACGGCTGCTTCATCTACGGCAACACCTACGAGGACGTCTATCGCTATGAGCGTCACCTGGTCTTTCCGCGTCTCTTCGCCAGCAACGCTCAGGACTATGTCGCGGAGCACACGATGTTCAATGCGGACGACCGCAAGGCGGGCAGCGTGCGACGCTACTGCTGCGAGCGGCTGAGCGACACCGTCAACGCCTACACCCTGGAGGTGTCCATGGCGGGCCACTATCTGCGCGACGGCAAGACGGTTGCCTTGTACAACGAGGATGGTTGTGAGTAGCGCTATCTATTACCACGTTTACAAGGGAACTTAAAGTGACTTAACCAGCGTTGGGCACGAAATCTGAACTCGGGAGCAACCGCTAGCTCCCGGAGCCCATGCGTGCCCACCGTTGGACTAAACCGAACGTGTCACTTTTGTCACTAGCCAAGAAATGTGGCATGGCAGACCATAGCAAACCAATCCCACAGTTTATGCATTTGGCTTTTTATACATCCTGATTGGCTCCAATTAGTCCATATGATTACCATAGAAGCAATTGGTCGAAAATCTCCTTTTGGAATACAGGTCTTAGTGGTATTTTGAGATATCTGAAGCAAAGGTCTGAGCTTAAATCGTACTGCGATATCATAGACGTGCAGTTAATCAAGTTAAGCTGTCGTGTAAACATTTGATCATCAACTCCTCCACAATTTAATTCTTTTGGCGTCTTTCAGATCATCGCGTTGGTCGCAATCTGACGCGCACGCTGCTGCAATACTATCGCTTCATCAACGTGCTGCCCGTGCCGTTGGTGTCGGAGATGCGACTGCAGGGCAAGCGACGCGGACGTCCCCGAACGCATCACTCGCGCTCCCGCTCCAGGACACGTTACGAGGTGAAGCCGCGGGCAAAGACGACGCGCTGTCACGCACCCATCTCGTACAACAATCTGAGCATCTGCTACGACTCCGGCGGAGGCGTCTCCTCCGACGAGGGCGGCTACTCGCCGACGCGACCCGTGCCCATTGCACCTGGCAGCAGCACCTTCAGCGGTTATCGCAACTATCGACGGGCTGCCACCGCCACCGCCAGTTGCGCCCTGCACGATCAGTATTCCCTGGGCTTGGGTGACCACGGCGGCTGCAGGAGCAAGCGAGCCGCCGCGGCAGCTGCGCCGCTGACCATTGAGCTGCCCGTGCCGCCAGGTGTGAGTGTGCCGCCCAAGCCGTACCTGTCCATTATCGATCTAAATCAGCTGACGCGCGGCAGCCTCAAGCTAAAGGTGAACAGTTTCGATGCAGACGACAGACGTTGAAATCGAATTTGAAATTGTACTACATTCGAATACGAATACGAATACGAGTTCGAATACAACTGTAACTGTAATAATTACCTACTCTAATCGATTTTCTATGCTTCTTGCAGCTTTGTTTCTTAAATAAACAGTTATATCTAATCAAAAGCTTTGCCGTTCATTTCACTCGCACGGGGGCAACAAGTTGGCGCTCACATTGAGTGAAATTTCAAGCTTATCACATTAAAATATACACAAATACAGAAAAAGAAATTCACTTGTTCGCAAGAGTTGAACGAACAGCTTTTTCCCGTCAGCTTTATTTAACGTTCAATTGTGGAAACAAATTGAAAACAGCAGGCAGTGGAAATTACAACTTTTTAAGTTAGTACGTAAATCATGATGTTTCGAATTATCAAGAAGCTTGATGTAATAGAAAAGCATCAGCTTTTTTCAAATATTTGTTGTGGGAAAAGTCAACTACTGCCCGCTAAAAACAGCCTTTTTTGGCTTATCAAAAGTGGGCAGCACTGGTACTCACACATACGCATATGCATGTGTGTGTGTGGTGTTGTTGTCTGTGTAGTAATTGCCGTCTATTGTTGCGCATTGGTTTGGTTTGTTGGCCTCATGCCAGGCAGCGACATCTATAGCCCTTCCACTCCCACCCCCCGTGGACTCGGTCAGCAACATTCCCCTGCCCCTGCGACAAACTGGCGACTTCAATTGTAATGCGAGCATATGGCGGCAAAGCTTATACAAATCGCAGTCAAAATAAATATGCGCATATTTTCATATAATCGCATTTCAAAGCGCTCTTATCGCTGACATTTCGACACACTAAAAAGTGCACGTGAGTGTGTGTAATTCGCGTGGGAGGCCATGTAACTAGAATATACATATGTATATCTTATCGCGCACTCTCAATTTAACAATGCAACTGCTGTGTACATAGCGTGTTCCCCTGGGTAAATTAATATTTTGCTTAACAATAACAGGTACCTGTTAAAAATGCGCTCAACTGTTTTTTTTTTTATTGTATAAAAACACGCGCGAAATTGGTGATAACACTACGAAAAGCGAGCGCCGACCAACAGACTGTGTAGCGTTGATTGATTAACGCTTTCAATTAACAAATCCGTCGCCAGTTGCTTTTACGTTCGCGGCTTTGAAATCAATAAAAGACACTTCAGCGTTTTGTATAAATAAAACCGAATAGAATGAATAAATAAATGAAGCGCAAGAGCAAACAAAAAAAACTTCGAGAGCGAGCGAGTCGCGCACAGCGTTGCCAGACTGTAGCGATGTGGTCAAGCTAATTGATAAACATACAAAATTAACAAGAAATTTCGACAGAAATGTACATAATAATCAAAGTTTTATATATTTATCAACAGTATGATTTTGTTATTATCTTAACTATACAAAACAGCTGGCCTGCTCTTTTAGTAATGGCAACGCCGGCAGAATGTGATGAACAAAACAAAATTAAAAATAAAGCAGCGTGTGAACATATGAAGTAACCAGCAACACAATTACATACACACAAACATATGTACACTCAGACAGAACAAACATATGTGTCAACAGATAAAACTGATACGCAAATAAAAAACACTCCCATGAGTCTAGACAAGCGAAAAATAAAATGGTGCGTGGGAAATAGGATCAAAAGTAACAAAAAAATGTATACACAGCGAGACACTAATTAAATTATGCAGGGAACACAAAATTAGCAAAGGAAAGAAACCATATGCCGCTTTTTACTTGTTTCTCTGCAGTAGCATGGCGTTGCTGTTGTCTTCTTGCTGTTAAAAACTGTAATAATTATTTATTGCAATCACATATACCACACTCAGAGCGTTTTGCGTCCGCACTGTTCAATTATTGATTTCGCTTTAACACAATTTGTTGCAATTTACGCCTGGAGGGAGACGACAGCACTATGAACCATTTCAATTAGAATCTCAAATGCAACTGAGAAGCAGCAATAAGATGGCGACCAGTGTTGCCATTTTAGCTATTAAGTAGCTGGATTTTTATTTTTTATATTTTTCTTGATTTTTATATACATTTTTTTCTTACTAAATTTCTTTACCACGCAAAGGGTTACGTGCCCCGAACAAATTTTAAAATGAACTTTATTATTTTAGAAATTTAATTTTGTTTTAGTTTTTAAATTGACTTTTATTGAATTGTTGAAATTTATTTTAAAAATAAAAAAAATCTCGAAAAAAATCACAAAAACTTGCAACTGTGTGGCAGCCTTGGCTTCTAAAGCATAGAAAATTTTATCAATTACTGCAGATTTTTCTTCGATGCTTTATTTTATTACATCGAAAACATTGATGGAGGGGAACATCGATGATTCCCCATTAACTTCAATTTATTTGGATCAAATAAACTTAAATATCCGTTGAATCTCTGGCATCCCTATCAAGTTCCACAATTTTCTCATCAGAAAAACAAAACATAGGTGGCGTATGTTTTGCAGCAGACAAAAGATGGCGCGGCACTATTAAAAAATGTGGCAGCATTGGCTTCGGTAAAAGTATACGTTATTCTTGAATTGAATAAATTTTAAATGAAAACTGCTTACACTGCTTGCTTGCTGTACAGTTCAGGACCAACTGTAACAGTTTCACGCAACAGCTGCTCTAAAACTGTAAAAATGATTTTAGAAAATGTGAGCTGTTTAATTTGTTACCCTAATCGCATTTGTCTCGCATTAATGGCAAATTTTCAACTCCTAAACATCTGCGAATCTTTGAGTTTATTTTAAAAGTGAACTCAGCTAAAAATGGTTAGATTTTTGTTTCTGCTGCTGCTAATGGGGATTGTCCGGGGTAGTAATAGTTTTAGTGAAAGCGATATAAAGGATCTGTTCGAAGTGGAAAGTCAGTTGATTTTTAACTTTCGAAATTACGCCAAGGAATTGCAAGAGAAATTACGTGTAATTAAAAGGTAATTATAAACAAATTAATCTATATTTTAATATGTAATCGAATTTCTTTAATTAGCGCCCTTGCTGAGTACGACGAACATGTCAAAGATTCCGCTAGAAATCCGGAATTGTATCTGTCGAGTCCATTTAATACCTTCAGGTTAATTCGTCACATGAGTCTCGATTGGGCCGCTTGGCAACTGACGATGGAGGATCAGTTGGGGGCGGAGCAAATCCAGATGCAGCGACGTCTTCTGGCCCAAACTCCCAAAGAGATTAGCTTAAAGATCGCAGCACAGCGTCTACAGTCTCTGTTAAAGTTCTACAACTTGGAACCCGCCTTCTTTTTGCACCTGAAAGGCAATCACTTAAGGTCAGTCGAAGTCACCTGTCGAAGAGGACTTCACTTATTATTTATTACTATTTCCCACTTTAGACTCAGCCCTGTGGATTGCTTCCATATGGGCGAGCAGCTCTATAAACTGGGTAAATATCACGAGGCCGCCGAGTGGTTGACAGTCGCCGCCGATAATTTCACCACATCGCCTCAAAACGATCTCATTGGAGTGCCCCACTGGCGAGTCTATGAAATGAGGTCCAAGGTGCTTCTCAGTCTCAGTAAGTATTGGGTTTTAGCAGGGATAATAAAGAATAAAAAAACATAGGTTCTGCTTAAAATCATATTAAAAATCAAGGATTAAAACCGTAACCGAAACCGAAATCGTTAATCGGTATTAACCGATTGAAATTGGTAACCGTAACTGAAACCGTAACCGGAACAAACCTTTCTTATTATACCTTAACAGAAAAACTAAAATTATTTAAACCGAAAAAACCGGTTAGAACCCGATTTTGAAATCAAAGAATTTTAGAATATATATGAATATTTACAATTTATTAAATATTATATAACAACATTTTTTTTTTTTATTTTAGTTAGGGAAATACATTTAATTAAGGAAATTTCAGAAAATGTTTTTTTATTTCTTATACAAGCGATCTCCTCTAATGAAACAACTGCATTTCAGATAAGTTAATTGAGTCAAAGAAAGCGCTTTCAACTGCCATTTCTTTGAATCCTGGCAATCAACAACTTTTAGAGCAACAACAGCAACTGGAGCAAATGAGTAAAAGCAAAGAGCAGAAGGGTCCACTTCCAGATCCTGCTGTAATCGTCAGCGAGCTGCAACAACAATGTGGAGGTGAATCCAGGCAGGATAACACTTTAAGTTGCGAACTCATCACGAATTTGACACCATTTTTGGAACTCGCACCTCTGCGAGTAGAAGATTTGAACTCGTATCCTTTTGTGATGATCTACAAGGACGCCATCTACGATCGCGAGATTCAGCACATTAAGAACGCCTTTGCCCGCTGTCCGTCGGGGAGTAAATTCAAGGAAGACGGCGGCATTTCGGGCTGTTTGATTCCAGAAAGTTACAGTGCCGTGATTCGGACGTTGAGTGTTCGCCTGCAGGACATGGCGGGAATCGACAGTGCCATGGATGGCGTTATTGTCTTGGAGTATGGCTCCACAGATCCTTTTAAGCCCTTCCAGCTGCCCCATGTGAGTTTTTGTGGGCTGTATTTTGTGGGAATGAATTTGATTTGTTTTCATTTATTTACAGTTCAACTGGATAAATCTGGAGGATGTTGAAGCATCAGCTATTTTATTTGTGAGTAGAATGAATGTCGACTTATTTCTCCCCAGTAATCTATGTCCATTTTTAGTTAAATGATGTTAAATTGGGCGGTGCTGTGACCATTCCCAATCTCGATGTCGTTGTCTTTCCACAACGAGGCGACGCTTTGCTCACTTTCAATGAGGGCAACTTTGAGCACACATTTTGTCCCAATGTGGTGGGCACCTCGATGGGTAAATTGGCCAAGATTATTAAGATATATGTAAGCATATATTCTTTATTTTTATTTTGCAGTCATTGTGAAGTTTATGTTTGCTCAGACAGAGACAGCTGAGACTTTAGAGATGGATCATTGAGTTGGATAAATGAGAGGATGAATTTTATCAACTAAATATTCAAACATGTCTTCAACTACAAAAATATATAAGTCACTTTTCAGAGTAGTATACAAATTATTTGTGTTTTATTGTGTTTTACTATTGGAGGATTCTCTAAAGAATTATCTGAATCTCTACAATCGTAGTATAGATGAACCATAATTATTATTTGGACTGTATAATTTCCAGTTAGTCACAGTCCAGCTGCCAACAGCTAAAAACTTCAGCTAAGTCGACTTTTTCCTCAGTTGCAGTTGCACCATAGAAGATGTTGCACTTTAAAATATTGTCATCTATATTAAATCTCTTTATTTTAATTCTCCCGCTGGTGACGTGTCAATCGAATGGATCTAATCACAACAAGGATTATATTACAATCTTGACAGACAAGCTGGAATTGTTGTCGCAGAATGAGAAACTTCAATTGAACTTGATGGACTATGTTGACCAATTGCAGGAGAGAATTGACCTGGTCAAAAAGTAAGCTGAACAAAAGTTTAATTTTAAATTGTTTATTGCTACTTACTCGTAAACTTTTTCTAGACTGTCCAAATTCCTAAGAGCGCCTCTACAGACAGCCAAAGGTGGAGAGAGGGAATTTGTGTCCAATCCTCTGAGCAGTTTTTCACTTTTACGACACATGGGATCGGACTGGATCCACGTATTGAAATTGTTAGAGCAACCAATTGGACAAGGTACGAATTTAGTTTGATATTTAAGCATTTCACAGTTGAATTTCTTACAGAACAAATTGATTATTTGCGGGAAATGCAGTCGAAGAGACCGCAGCTTCAAGGCGTGCGGGATTCGATGGCTGCGATTTATCGTATTAAGGAAACTTATAAACTAAAGGCTTGGGACCTGGCCATTGGATTGCTTAGAGGAGTGCAATACAAGTGGGTAGAGAGGAGAAAATCTGAAATTTTCTTTAACATAGACTACTTTTTACAGTGCCAAGCTCTCGGTTCTCGACTGCTATGAGATGGGATATCTTCATTATAATGCCTCGCAGTTCAAAAGGGCAGAGGAATGGCTGCTTACTGCCAGACATTTAATGGACCAAAGTCAGACTGATCTTTACCCAATGATGGGTGTAACCCGGAGTGATATTTCCTCACTTTTAGCCAGATCCCTCGTGGCGATGGGTAAGAGATGGAGAATTTAAATTAATAACATTAATTTCTTGATTTTCTTAGACAACTTTCTTCATGCTCGAACTGTTTTATTGGATGAGCCGAAGTTCAAAGAAGCTGCCGAGGAGTGGCTGGATTACTTCAAGGCAAATATTCCCGAGAAAGTGAAGAATGAACAACTCTTGGAAATCGGAGAGGATTACTCTCGACTTTGTAGCTCCAACCACAAAGTGAATTCTTCTCGCTTATTGTGCTCTTATAAAAAGACTTCAAATCCCTATTTAATATTGGCGCCCTTTAAAATGGAGCAGTTATCCTTGGATCCCTATGTTGTTGTGTTCCACGACGTCGTCTACAGCTCGGAGATTGCTAAGTTGGAGCATGCAACGAAGCCTTTGCTGGAACGGGCCACGATCAGATCATGGAAAACTAATACAAGCATTGTCTCAAATGTTCGCACGGTCCATGGGGCTTGGTTGCCAGATCCTCGACTTTCCAAACTGGATAACAAGCTGGTGGCACGTATTCGACAGCGGATCCAGGACATGACGGGACTGAGACTCGACAGTGACATGAATGACCCAATACAGCTGCTAAATTACGGATATGGCGGACATTATGCATCGCACTACGATTTCTTGAACATAACCAGCGCCAGATACTTCTACGACGATCGCATTGCCACCGTTTTGGTATATGTAAGTGGATCAGGGTGGATCACTGTAACTTCTCTAATACTTCTCTCTTTTGCAGCTCAATGATGTCTCGAGAGGTGGTGAAACCATTTTCCCCACACTGAATTTGGCAGTGAAGCCGGAAAGGGGAAAGGTGCTGCATTGGTATAACGTGAGGCAAGACAGTTTTGACTACGAAATGCGCTCTCTGCATGGGGCATGCCCCGTCATAATTGGCAACAAGCTAGGTAACTGAATGCCACTGACTATGTATTGAGATAGATCACTAACAACTCCTTTGCAGCCATGACACAGTGGATAAACGAGGCAGATCAAATGTTCATTAAGCCATGCCGGGAGCCTCCGAAACATCGAAAAAATGTATACTTTTAAATATATTAAGTAATCAACAGAATTTAGTTCGGCATTGGTTAAATTAATACAAGAAAAATACTTCTCTGATTTTAATTTGGTGTTAGTTTTGGAATCAATTAAATTTTTTAATAAACAAAATGAAAATTTTATACGCAATCAAACCAGTTTTATACCTTAAATATTTATTTTATATTTTAAAAAAGACTTTCGACTTGCGCTCTAATCGGATCGGTTCAAAACCAATTTTGAGTCTTGATTCCAATAACTGCAAATAAATGGCAACTGTTTAAGTATTTATGATGTTTTTATTTATGTACTGCCAGAAAATTTATCTGGTCAGTCCCTACTCAAGATTCACTTTCTTTTCGTTTGCTTGCACTCAGCTCATTGCACCATTAAGTGGGCAATTAAATTCAATTAGCTCCACACACACACACTCACACATACACACACACACACACACACACACACACTCTCATCTCATCTCCTGGCAGCTGAGACTCCAAATGCGACTTCTTCGTTGCCATTTATCACGGACTCCGCACGCATCGCTGGAATCGACTGGCATCCTCTGCCTCTCCTCCTTTCTCATTCCTTCTCCTCCCTCCACCTTCCTCCCTTTCTCCTCCTCCTTTTCCACGTGCTGCATTGAGCAACTTTTCACTTCGATTTCGTTTGGCGTTGCTAATAATTTCATAGATTTATCGTTTAACTGCTATTTTCCCGTGTTCGTCGAATGGTTTCTGGAAAAGTTTGTGCAGTTTGGCTCTTTTCTTAGCTTTAACATTTTTCGAACTGATTGGCAGCACTTTGTGCTTAAGAGATGCAATAGTAATACCTGAAAATACGTTTTAGATCAAATTGGAATCGAATCTAATAATGATATAAATCGCATTTAAACTTTAATTTAATGTTGTTTTTTAGCAATGTCTACTTTTCCATACTTCCATAACTTTGTCAAAACTTAACCGATTTCCTTGCGGAATATCAATTCTATAATTTTTTAACCTCTTTGTTCACTTTTTTCTCTACATTTTTTCAATAACTTCAAACTATCAAAAGTACGAAATTACATTTTTTTTGCAAGCTTGATAAATTCGTATCCTTTGTCGATTGATCGAAAATTCGATTCACAGTTTGGATTAACATATACACCAGCATTTAAACACATAGAAAACTAAATCTCTCTCTTTAGTCAGTAAGAGGTACTTAAAGCTCTAAGCTAGTGACATTTAAAATTCAAGTAGTAAATGCGCTGCAAATTAATCTTGATTTCACCTTGTTGCAAATTGAGTCGCTCACATTGCGAGAGACAACAGTCAACATATGTGTGTGCCAAGGACTCTGACTCCATTTGCCAACTCCTCGAAAAGGTAACAGCGGCAATTTATCAAAATTTGCAAACGGAAAGAGCGCAAAGGGGAGAGAGAGGGAGAAGGTGAGTAGAGAGGGGTTGAGGGGTAAGCCACAATAGCAATTGGCATGCGTGTGCGTGATTGCATGTCTATGTTGTCTATGTGTAGGTGTATAGCTGGACTATAAGTGTGTGTGTGTGTCTGTACTTGACTTAAATTGCTTTTTTCAATGCCAACGGCTGCAGCTATTTGTTGTTGCCTCCTGCCTCCTGTTCCTGCCCCTGCCTCTTTGCCTGGTTGGCTGCCTGTCACATGTGGAGCCAAATGTCATTTCAGCAAAATCCCTCAAGTCGTTCGTCTGCCGACTGTATGTATTTGTGTGTGTTGTGTGTGGGTGTGCGTAAGAAAACACTGTGCAAAATATGTTGGCAACATTTTTCTGTGGCTCTGCAGATTGCACTGGGACACGGGCTTTAGGTTTGGGTTTGAGGCTGCGGTTGCCTTTACAAGACAATGAACATTTGTTGCTTCTGTTGCAGCAATAACAACAACAACAACGACTACAACAAAGGAACAACAACAACAACTTGAATGAAACACTGAGTTACACATTGTGCGAGATATGTGCATTCAAGTCAGCAAAAAGGTGCAGATGACTGCGAATCTTCTGTGTGGAAGTGAGTTCTCTTTCAAGCACAACAAATGAGCTCCAAATAACATTTGAATTGCAAGAGAAGTTATTAAGGTATGCCTGTCACATGTGGAGCCAAATGTCATTTCAGCAAAACTAATTTTAAAATAAAAAGATTTGTTTTGAATATATTTAGTGTTTATTTTATTTTATTTATTTGATTTCTGTTTATGAAACTATCTATAATCAGAAAGATTGTGTTAAAATAGGAAAAGTTGATTATTCAGAAGATTATACTTAAAGATAGGAATACATTGCTCATAATTATATATCTTTATAAATATTCAAAAAAGGTAAAGTTATTTAATTTATTAAATTAATTTAATCTTTGGAAAGTTTATATAAACGCAATAAATAATAAAAATAATAAAATATCATAGAATTAACTAATAAAAATATATGACTATACTTACTTATTATACTTTTTCCTTAATCTTTCTTTTTTATCATCATGAAAATACTCGTAAATTAATAAAATGTCCTTTATTTGATACAACAATTTGCATCCCAAGAACTCGATCTGATTAAATCATTCTCAAATTTCCAGGATTTGTGTGACTACCATTTATTTGTGGTTTCGAGCTTGTTGCTTCCGCATTTGCGCTTACTTAATCTTACCTTCTTTGTCTCTAATAAAATTAAAATGCCAACCATTTGCACTTAAGTCCCTTTCGCAATGTGGATAGTCCTTTGGAACTTCGCCTGCGCTGTCAGTGCTAAAAAATTAGCAACAATTTTTCAGCAACTCGTCAAATGCGCTGACTGTCAACCGCAACGTAAGACAACCCCCGTCAAGGAGTCGCCCAAGCCACCCAACCCACCGCAACCACACAGCCACCCAAGCTAAAAGAAGCCACTTAACGGGAGGATGGAAGCTGAGTTTCCTATGCTACACCTTGTTACACTCTCCTGCCACACGCCACATGCCTCATGCCACACGCACTTTGTCATCCGCCTGCGTAATTTGATATGCTGCGGCTTAGATTTTTTTTGATATTTTTTATTTGCCACAAACGATTTACTTGCCACAAACACAATTTGCTTGAAATTTTTATTTAAACAACAATATGCTGAGATTGAGATTGAGTTGGAGATTGTGACTGAGATTGAGACTTGCAAATGAATTGTTTGTTTGTGCATTAGAGATTGAAAAGATACATAGATACTTTACTTGTAGATACTTGAGCTGATTGTCAACTCTTGGCTTACTCATTGACTTACCTTCGCTGGGGCTTCGTCTTGACGGGTTCTCAAGCACACTTGGCCAAGTCCGCGGGCTGCTGCAAAAGACACTCGGCGAAATTAATTTGCTGCAGACGCTGCTCAAGCATCTGGGCGTGGTCCATGTCGACGACGCCTTGAGTAAATTATTGTGTATTTTTTCCTACATTTTTCTTCACTTTTTTTCTTTTGCGCTGTTTTAAATTGCTTTCATGTTCGCATCGCCCACTTGTGGCTTTTGCTTTTTGGCTTCTTTCTTCGGGTTTTCTTTACACCTTGGCTAATTGCAATTGGATGCGCATGTTGCTGACAGCTCTCGGCTAAAGAAACTTTTAAAATTTAAGCGCTTTAAGCCGAAATATAAGTTATATATAGTATGTTGAAGGTTTTCCTGGCGTTAATGGCAATTTTATGGCCCAGAGCTGCGGTCCCTTTGCGTGGCAGCTGCTGCCAGTGTGAAATATTTTTGCGCGATGGTCGGGGCAAAAATCTAATCTATGCAAGCCGCATACAACACACAACACTCACACACATGGACTCTAGTATTTTTTTGGCCAGTCACTTTTTTCGTTGCATGCTTTGGAGCGCAGCGCAGTTAATTGCCCCTTGAAGAATACGCTTCACATTCACGTACCTATGTATGTATGTATGTATGTGCCACAAAAGCATTTCAGTTGCCCCACTCTAATGCTGTGTGTGTGTGCGTTTTAATCGGTTTGACTTTGCTGCTGACCTGCGGCGCAACAACAGCAACAGCAACAACAACAAGGACTACGACACAAGGACAACAACGACAAACAACGTTGCGAGAATGGCCCGCAGCAGATTGAATCCTAATCGAGGTTTTGACTTTGGTTACGTTGCGTAAACACGCAACAACCGGTGCACACACACACACACTCCACACTCTCACACACATGTATGGGGGCTACTGCAGTTTATTGTAGCATACTTCCAGGCTGACATCAGAATTGGTCGGGGCTTCATTTGGGGGCAATTTGTGCGCTGCTTTGGCTGCCTCTGGGCATATTAAGAGCTGCCTCTGGAGTGTAGGTGGCGACTGAAGGCGCCTTTAAATGCGCTTTTAATCGCTGCCCTTAAAGTTGGCATCAATATTGAACTGGCGCGTGTCTATGCAGCTGTTGACAGCGGACACAGCTGTGTTCCAGCTCACGTAGAAGACAGGGCAGACGGAAAAGGACAACAGCACAGGACACACAAACGCACATAAGGAGAACAACTTTTGACAGTTTAAAGTTTGACACTCGGGTTATGTGTGAGTGTGTGTGTGTGACACAAAAGGCGACGCCAAAGCAAAGACTTTGTCCTGTGTCCTTTTTGTATGCAGCAATGCGCTGACTTGTCTATTTCTCAGTCTTCAGTCTCTGTCTCCCTCTCTATTTCTCTCTCTGTCTCTGTTCCTTTCTGCCCTCCCTGCGACCTTCAAGCACAACAGAAACTTGAGCATCACGTAAGCATTTCACATTCCCTTTCCCCTTTTTTCTCCCATCACTCCCCCTCTCTAACCACATTCACAGCCTTACACATTTGTGTTTGCATCAATTTTTAGTTATTTCTTGATATTTTGTACACATCGTTCTTTCTTCTTCCTTCTTGTTTTTTGGTACAAATTTTGCTTTTACTTTTCGCTTGTCGTCGTTGGTTTTTTTTGGTTCTCGTTCTCGTTCCTGTTGTTGAAAAGGTCAGACATTGTCAGTTAAGTGTCCATGTCGAAAAGTGTAGTTCAACATTCGAGTGCTTTTCCACAATGTTTTTTTACTTTTTCACTTGGCTATTACTCAGTTGTACTCAGCTGGCTGCTTTCCTCTTGTCTTTCTCGCTTCCTTGAATGACTTCTGGTTAGGTGTCAATGTGCAAAGTGGAATTATGGTAAATGGTATTGGAAAACTTTGCCAGCATCTACACCAAGTGGATATTAAAATATTGACAAGCCTGACTCGCTGCAATGACGCACAGACTTAAGACAAATTCTATCAAGGGTAGCTCATTTAATGTGGAGTCCCAAGTTACTTTTAAAATTACTAATAACTAAATGGATCTTGGAGAATGTGATGAGTTTTTGTATGAGAAAATATTTGTTAGACTACTTACAAGCTTTCATCATAATAAGAAAAACTTTGAACTTCCTGCATAGCAGATTCGCAAAGTGTTGAGCTTTAATGTGCTTTTAAGGTTTTGAAAGCTCACCATTAAAGTTATTTTCAGTTATTCTGTAGTTTTATTATAACTCAGTATTTTACATAAGGGCAAATACTTAATAGCTTAAGCCTTAATGTGATTTTGAAATGGTAATTTTTAAAGTACTTCATAGCTGACTTAAAGCATAATTTATATTCGAATTATACATTTTCCTCTTTGACATGATTCAAAATATTTAAAATGCCAATCGAGATTTAACTAAAAACGGAAGTTCTATTGGAATATTGATCTCTCCTCCAGAACATAAATTGTAAGCAAAACGTTCAGAGTAAATTCCTTTAATTTATCGGTAAATTGCGTTTAAATCCTGTTTTTCTCTTCGCACACCGTGACATAAATTACAAAATCAACAACTAACATGAAATAGGATAAAAATCAAGTTATGGCTAAAAGCGAAAGAAATCATATCTCTATATTTTGATTTATTGGCTGCTGTTGAGCCTCAGTGTTGGCACTGCCCCAGCTCCATCTCCAGCCCCCGTAGACTCACCCTCGTCCCGGCCAACTAGGCCGGACTAAGTAGACAGCTCAGAGGCCTAAACGCAGCAAAACAACAGGAAAAGATGTTGGCAACAACAAAAAACCAAACAACGGCTGGCCTGGCTTTTGATTTGTGACTTGCGACTTGCGACTCTTCACGTAGCAGGAAGACTGAGGAGTGAAATGAGGAAGAGTAAGAGGAGAGAGTATGCTTTCTCGCCCCACTCGCAACTGCAAAATCAACATAACAGCATAAAAAATATGAAAATAAAAATCACGCAACAGGATATTGAAACGTCACACATATGCCACAAGTGCGAGCCACGCACGTAGTCAGAGCCACGTTTGCCAGGAGGAAATCATAAAAGTTTGGGTGCAAAGCTGGTAGCAGAGAAAGGCGAGCTGGGGGAAGAGTTGGTAGCAGGACTTCATGCGGCATTAAAACTGTCAGTGGCGCAGATTGGCTGCGGTAGGTAAGGACACCTTCACACATGATTTATTTGGCCAGGCAGATGCAGTGCAGCATCATTCCAATTTTTGCTAAAGAAGAAAGTGGGAAATTGGCGCAAAAACTGCGCACAATTTGTAAACAGTTGCAGTTTATTTTTTCTTTCACTTTTTCAGTGTTGTTTTCTCTCCCCTCCCTCTCGCTACACGTGACAAGCTGTTGGGGGCTCTGGCCAATTGTCAGTCTGACTGTGGTGTCTGATTGGAACTTGCCTTCGGTTTCTGGCCTTTGGCTTTGCCGTTGCCGTTGCCAGAGCTCCAGGAACGTGCAGTGAAAGTTTAAATATTAAATAGGAAAGTGACTTTAGTTGGGGTAAACATATGTACATAGTATATACCCAGAGAAGAGTTCATGACTTTGTTGAAGATCTAGAGTTGGAACTTCGATTGTTAAATTAAGCTGTATTTTTTTTATTATTATAAAAAGATAAGGAGATGTGTTAAAACGGATTTTTTTTTTAGCCTACTACAAAAAGAATTAAGGAATTATAACGATAAATTTGAAAAGTATTTTTTAAATACATTTGAAAATTGTTAAAAATATATTTTATAAAATTTTTATTTAGAGCACTGCATTCCATTAAACTTCTTATTAAAGGAATTGTGATTGATAAATTAGATATACACGTATATGTATTTTTTTTTAAAGCTTCGATTATTAAACTAAGTATAGGATTGTTTAGAAAACAGATAAATGAAGAAGTTAAATCTTTACAATTTCAACCACGACTTTAAGTGCTTAACAATGCCACAAAAGCTGCCCACAAGTTGAAACCTGAGAAGTAAAAAAAATTCTGGACGAGCTTCAATAGATTGCAGCGCCTTTTACCGTTAGCTAGCATTGCGTGTGAGTGTGTGTTTAGGGATCTATGTGGGTGTGTGTGTTTGGCCTGAAAGCATATCCATTTCACGCACAAGTGCCGTAGAGATGCTGACTCTGACGTTGAACCGTGTGTCAAATCCATTAACCTTCTGTTTACTTTTCTACGTCCAGCAAAAAGCGAATGTGTATTGTATATGTGTGTATTGTATGTATTTGTGTGGTGTGTGGGAGTGTGGAAATTTGATATTTTCACTAAATTGCGTTGCACACTTGAGGCCGCTCGCAGCGATTGACACAGTTGCCAGCCTCACATATTCGAGCACATAAATCTTACCTAGGCGAAAGTGGTGCGAGAAATGGAGCAGTAAATGAAGCAACCACTCACACATACAAACACACTCACACTCAGAAGAAAACGAGCATTAAGTTGACGTAAATTGTTGGCCATTACATTAACACGGGAACTGGCGGAGGGGCAACCAATTAACTGAGGCCAATTGTAATTGCTTTTCATAGAGAACTCTGAGAAGTTATAGTTATGCATGGGAGTATGTATGTATGTATGTATGTATGTAGTTATATCATTATTGCCAACAGCTGTTATTGTTGGTGTTGTTCTAATTGAATTTTAATTACCGTTGATTTCACTTTTCGACCTTTGGCAAAACTCACACACAAACACAAACAACAAAATATTCAATTAACAGCGAAAAATATGCAAAAAGTGCAAAAGTAGCGCATACGCCGCGTTGTCCCGCGTGGCCAGCGCATTTGCATTGTAGGATCAAAATTTACAGTTGGCCCTCAGGACAAGCGACGCCAAAGTTTTCGCGCACTTTACACGCCGACTTCCGGCAAAAAGCGCAGAGAACAAGACAACAACAACAACAAGAACAACACGGACAACCAGGAAAACAAGGACGTCGGCGACTCCTTGTTGCTGTTTTGGCTCCTGCTACAAATAACCGGCATCAACTTTAATCACCTGCTTAATTAAATCAGTTTCAGTTGCGCAGGTCGTCGCCTGCCAAAGGCAGCCACAATTCTGTTGTCCATTGTTTCCTGGCGCTTGTTGCTCCTGCTCCTTGCTCTGCCCTGCCCGTCTGCATAAATTATGCTGCATAATCACCTACAAGCATTCCATTTAAGCTTCACTCGACTGCTTCTGTTTGCCACTTCTTCAGGTTCTTTTTACAATTGTTTGCTCGCCGATAAGCGCTTAAATCATTTACGCTTACGCTTTTTTCTGCCTGTTGAAACTTTTTCCTTACTTTTTGTTTGCGCTGAGATTTTATTTTTATCTTTGACAATGTACTGCTTTATGATTTTTAATGAAAGTGCAAAGAGATGGTATTAAATTGACCGAAATGGAATTGAGGTGTTGAATGTTCATTTTCTTTATTTTAATATTGTAAGGAATAAGAACTGAGTATTTTTGATGCTTAAGTAAAGTTACAGAAACTTAACTGATACTAATAATGTTATTTTATTAGGCGTATTAAAATAAGTGATACAATTTAATGAATCAACTAGTTAATCAAAGTTTGATTTAAGTGCATTAAGAAGAATTATTTAATTTTGGTTAGTATTAGATAAAATTCAATAATTAAATGTAAAATATTATTTCGACCTTGTTGCTAGTTCACAAATGCACCCAAGGGTCAACAATAATTATGTTAATTCGTTTATGGGTCAATGCCTTGAAATATTATGCATATAAATGTAAATAAGTAGCCCACTACTCGAATGTTTTGGGAAGTCTTGCTTGACTTGAACATTTTTAATAAATGTTCCTTCATAAAGAGCGCTACTGCAACAATATAACATAACATTTACATATCGTTTATCAGCGAACTTTCCCCTGCACTGTTAGTGCAAAGTGCTAACAGTGCCTATGTTAGTTAACAGCTCGCATTAACAGCGCTTCGACTCTCGCAATTGCGTTGCTCTCGTTGCTCTCGCACTGCGCATGTTTTGTTTCTCACACCTTCTTCAGTCGTTGGCCACGTGTCGTGTGTGTGTGAGTGAGTGTGTGTGTTTTTGGGGTATATAATATACCTTACGCATCCACCAATCTACCTGCGCAAAGCAACGCCGCCCACCTCCAAAAAAAAGCAACTCATCCCACTAACCAACCATATATAATCGTATGTACAGCTGGTGACTCTCTTCATGCATGTGTGTGTGTGTGTGTGAAAGTGTGAGAGAGTGTGTGTGTGTACCTGTTCTAGGTGTTGGTCTTCGTCGTCAGCGTCGTCGTCTTTAGCATCGTCGTCGCAGCGAGAGAGCGAGAGCTTTGTGAAATCCCCTTGTAGGTGCCATTGGATTTGCTTTGCTCTCTCGCTCGCACACACGCTCAGTAGCGGCACCTGCCGTGTGGTGCTCCTCTCAGCTATCCTCCCTCCCTCCCTCCACCCCCTAGCATGCCTAGACTGCCGCTTGCCATCAGTCAGCGTCGTTGTAGTCTGTCTTCAGTCGCTGCTGCAGCTTGTTTTATGTAGCAGCTGCTGCTGCTGTTGCTGTTGCTGCTTCTTCTGCTCCTGGTGCCTAACTGGTACCTAACCACAAGTGGCAGTTGTTTTGCGTTTATTTGCAAGCCTCCTCACTGCCCCTGCCCCCTGCTTGCCCAATCCATTCATTCATTGGGGGCCTTGGCGCCTCCCGTTGCTCATTCGTTGTGGCCTCGTGCGTTTGCGTTCTCGCTCTCTCTTCATAGACACACGCAAGCACACATACACACATAAATATATATATATGTATATATAATCACAGACAGGTTGTTGCTTGCTGGCTCGCTCGCACATTTACCGTTACCGTTAAAGGTGTGCAGAATGTTGGCAGCCAACCAAAGCCAAGCACCTTGTTCGCTTGCTCACTGAGCGAGGAGCATGGAGTGAGGAGTGAGCAGTGAGCAGTGAGGAGCGTGTTGAGAAACCCCTTTTGAGCAAGGCAAATGTTAAACACATTTTCTTTGGCATTTTTACCGTCGGCAAAGCTGTTGGTCCAAGAAATATCAATTAAGATGCTCAACGTGTCGTATACACAACGGCAACATTTCAAGCATACGCCCTGTGGTCCAACGCAAAACATTAAAAATATATGAAAATAATTTACGAGACTGAAATATGATGGAATATATCATAACAGTTAAGCAGCACATGCGCTTCTCTTCAGTCCTTTCATCAACGTCACGGCAATGTTCTCGTTCTCGTTCTCATTCTCGTCCTTGTTCTCACCGTAGTAGTAGTCGTCATCGTCATCGTCCTCGTCAGCCTCAGCATCGTCGTCATCGTCTCACTTTCGGCATACACCTTGCTCTGTGTAAATGCTCTCATCGTCTGCAAGTTTTTTAGAGCGCATTTAGGTGCGCAGCTTCGTGTCGCTCGTTAGTTGTCGTCGTGTATTTGTATCTGAATGTGTATTTGTCTGTGTATCTGTAGCTGTAACAGTAGCTGTGTGTTCTCCTGCCTTTGCTTTTTTACTGCACGTCTTTAGGTAAATACAAATGAGACCGCTGCCGAGTGGCTCCACCTCAGAGCTGTAGTCAAGACAGAAAGAGAGAGCGGAGAGCATCAGGTAACGGGCAACTAACCCGCCAGTCAGCCAGCCAGCCAGTGGAAGCTGCCTGGAAGGTGTGTCTCTGGCTCTGTGTCTCTGTCTCTGTGTGTGTGTGTCTGGTTGTTGCTCTCACTGCTTCACTGTAGGTGCGCGACGGGGACGTGATTTATGCCAGCCAATGGTTGCGTCTCTGTCGCTGCCGAGGTAGGTGTGACATTACGGCGCACAACGTTAGTTGGCTACGGCAAATGCTGGCTAACACAGCTAACACAGCTAACACAGCTGGGCCAGCTTGCACCTTCTTCTTCTGTCACGTGCGCTCCTTAAAAATGGCGACGCCAGCTCAACCGACGCACCTATGAGCGTAGAGCAGCAGTCTGTCCCCCTCCCCTTTTGAAGTGGGGAACAAACTTTTCTAATTAGCCAACTTTGGGAGGAAAATTGCAGGCCAAAGCAAAAAGGCGGCTAAAAAAAGTTTCGCCTCTTTTATGGATTTTTCTGGCCCGTTTTCTTGTTTTTTGTAGCCTCGCAGCGTCTCGTCTCCTCTCAGTTTGCCGTCGCTGCCAGCTGGCTCCTCTGTCTGTCTTCTTCTTTTACTTTGCCTTCTCGCTGCTGTTGTTGTTGCTGTTGTTGTTGTTGTGGTGTCAGTGTCCTCGTTAGGACGCTGAAATTTTCTTGCTTGTGCGCAGCGCATTTTCTTTTGTTGCAAATAAAATCGATAAAATTTTATAGCAATTTAATATGACCTTCATGGCATAGATATTCAGTATACGACAACGAGCACTCATACATATACATTAGGGTGTCCCTTATTTGGTCGAAGTCAATATTTTTAAACGCATACGGGCTAGTTCTGTTCATTAGGTCCTAAAGCACTTAGAAATAAATTTTTACCTCAATCGGAGTATGATAACCCGTGCCGACTTGGATCGGAAAATTTAAAGATTATATGGGACAAAAAAAAATTTTTTTTATTTTTTTAATTTTTTATTTTTTTATTTTGTTTACCAGGTCCTAAAGAACTCAAAACCAAGTTTTCACCTTAATCGGAGTACGATAACCCATTCAAATTTGCATCGAAACATGAAAAATCATCGAAAAATGTATAATCAGTGTTAAAATACTGTTTTTTCATGTTTCGATGTAATAAAAAATAAAAAATTAAAAAATAAAAAAAAATTTTTTTTGTCCCATATAATCTTTAAATTTTCCGATCCAAGTCGGCACGGGTTATCATACTCCGATTGAGGTAAAAATTTATTTCTGAGTGCTTTAGGACCTAATGAACAGAACTAGCCCGTATGCGTTTAAAAATATTGACTTCGGACCAAATAAGGGACACCCTAATATACATACATATATATGAATATATTCATTGTGTATTGTGTATTTTCACTAGGCGCTTTCTTTCCTTTCTTTGGTTTTTTTTTGTTTTGGCAATGTTGAGGGCGTTTTTCCTTACATTATCATAGGGCCTAGGAAAATGCGCTTTTTGGCTTGCATTCTTGACATTTGCTCGCAGCGCAGAAAAAGAAAAAGTTTTCAGAATTTTCAACAGGTCGTATGGATGATATTCAACTTTCCTTTGCACTTTGTTTAAGGTCAACAATTTGACATTGAGCTCAGTCGAAAAATAGCAACAGAGACTGTCAATGAACTTTTGTTTATGTTTTCTGAATCAAACATTTTATTTGTAATGCTGCTGCCCTCATTTCTTTTGATTGCACTTAGAATATTTAGGTTTAAGAAACGCATTTAAATATATTGTTGATTTTATGTAAAATATTTAAATATCAAAATCATTAGTTGGTAAATTCATTGTTTTCGGAAAATATATTTTTTTTAGCATAAGTATATAAAAAATGTTGTTGTCTTGTACGATTCCTATATGATTCTGATTTCGAAACTAAATGGCATTAAAAATATTCTGAAGGTAAATAAATTGCATATGGTATATCGATTTGAAAGTTTTTATTGATGCGTATATTTTTTTAATTGTTAATAAATAGCTTCAGAGTTGCTTAAGGACTCTTATCTTATTTTTTTGTTTTCATAAATCGAAAGCGATTTCTGTGGCACCCCTGATAAACTGTCATCTGTTTATACAAATTTTTTTTCCATTTCAACTAACTTTCATTCCAATTTTACTAAAACAATTTAATGAAATTGAGCTCATGATGAATGTCTATAAAGATTACCATTATCTAAAATAATCAAGAAATTGTTTTATATTTTAACCGTTTTCAAAAAATTTTTTTTTTCATAAATTTAACGTTCACAATTTGGTAAAAATTCAGCGGATGAGGATGTTTCATGGAAAATGTATTATTAATTGTCCATAATCGTTTTTAATATTTTTTTATTGTAGCTAATAATTTTTTTCGTAAAATTAAAGTTTTATTCTTTTGATACATTTATCTTTTTGAACTAATTTAAATATTTGAGTGACAAATTATTTTTCAAATGCTGATTTAGTCTCCTTCTGCTTTCTGTACTTTCTTCTATATTTATTTTCAGGTTGTTTTGTTGATTTCAGACAGAGCTAAACTAAGACTTGACTTTGATCCTATAGAGTATAAAGTTATATTCATATTCTTAAGCAGCATTCTTGACTTGTTTCACAAGTTATAACATTGGCAGTTGGAAAGAGTTTAACGCATGTTAAATGGAGTTTTTCAAGTCGTTTCAAGTCATTTCAAGGCAAGGCAGGACATGGCTCTAATAGCGCACTTAACCCACTCCGATGATGCTGCTGTGGAACTTGAACAATAACTCACAGCATTAGTCGCTTGAGAAATTGTCTGTTTACCTTGTTGGGTTTTGCCTTGTTGCCATTGCCATTGCAGTTGGCGTTGCTGTTGCCGTTGCCAAATGGCACTCAAAGTGCGCCAAATATGAAAAATGAGACGCAGGAAGCGAAATTACAAACTCAAACGCAACGCAGGCCGAGGCAAAGGAAGCGTCAGCATCCTGCATCCTGAAATCCTGGTGCACCTCCAGACATGGCCGCAGCACCAGCAACAACAACAACGAAAGAAAAACAAATGAAAAGTTGAAGTAGAGTAATAATTGTGCACTCGCAGGCTGAGACGGCGACAACATCGCTCCAGGGGAGGAACCTGAAGATGGGACTACACATTTTCATTTGGTCATGTCCGGTCGACGGGCAATGTTTGTCCAGACGACCCCAAGTAGTGTACACACACACACATACACACACACAGAGCAGCTGCTGGACCTTACTTTTTTTTGCTTGTCTTCTTTGGCTTGTGCTCTGTCAACGGCAAATGTTGCCAAGCGCGCTGACCGCTGTCCGGCCAAGAGGGACACCTCCAAGTCGTCCTCCATGTCTCTCTCATCTCTCATCTTCGCTCTCGTCTAAGTGGGCTTCATCAGTTGCGCTTCGTTGGGCGCCGGCAGCGTCATAATCGTCGTCCTTTTTCTGCTCTGTTTTTTGTCCTTTGCGGTTGTCGTTATTTTTTGGGGTCAAAGTTCAGCCACGTTTGCTGGACTGCTTATTTATCTTTAAGATTCTCAACTCACTGCACAGGTTTTTTGTGCGAAACTCTGAGTTATGGCCACAACAATGCGTCTCTGCAGTGTCCACATTGCGTTTTTGTCAATGTCCAATGTCCACTTTCAGTTGCCATTTGCAGTTGCCTCGACTTGGCGTCGACACGAAGTCGATTCCCCCTGCCTGCCACATGTCGCACGTGGCTTGGGCCTTAAGTGGAAACTGTAGTTTTTCTTACTTAACCGTGCCACACACGCAGTCACCTCATAAAGATTTGTGTCTGCCTTTTTATGCCATAAGTCAAGTGTCCCGGTCGCAGTTCAAGAGCCCCAAACTCAACTGGCGGGAAGGAGGTTAAGGCTGAGCTTAAGCCCACCCCCTAAACTGATACTTGGGGGCATCTTTTCGTTTGAGCCGCGCCTTAATTAAGAGTGGGTATTAAACAATTACGGTGACCAGCTCGAAAAGACTTTGCCATTTGCAGCGGCATTAATTCAATTTGTCACACTTTACGAGTGCACAACTTTCAGTCCGCAATCCCGCAGCCCGCAACCCTCAAGCCACAACCCTCAGCTCTCCTCCACCTTCTCTCCCCCTGCAATCCTCCACTGGACATTCAGGCTTCTCACAACTTCACAGCTTTACACTTTAGCCACAAAAGTAGAGCAGCTGTCCGAGTTCTATGCTCTGCCATTTTCAATTTGACTATGCCGGAAGTTACCTGCTGGCGCCAACTTCACACACACATACACACACACACACAGATTAAAAGAACAGCTGGGTTGGCACTGAAGTCATTTCCTGTTCTCTGTCTGTGCCCTGTGCCCAGTGGTTTTAAGTGTCCCATGTGGCCAGCAGGCACTAGAACTAGATTAAATTGGCATCTTTTGTTGTGAGCGTCGAAGTGACTTTGTTTTCACAAATGAGAGATAGAAAGAGAACGAAAGAATAAGAGAGAGAGAGAGGGTGAGCAAATTAAAACTTGACTCATGTGGCAACTTAAATGTGTATATGAGTGTGTTGTGTGCTTGTGTCCTTGGGGAACATAACCAAGTTAGATGTTGGCGTTTTGACCAACACACAAGTTGGCCAGAATGCAGACTAGGTAATGTTTAAAAACACTTGAAAGCAAGCCTTATGAATTTAGATAAAGATTTGAGCTTGGTGTCCAAATTTCAAGCAATTCAATATTAAAATTTCTGACTTTTTAAAGAATATTTCGTAATCTAATTATTATTATTATTATTTGTCCACTTTTGAAAAATCAGTCTGTAATATTAAAATATTAATAACTAAAATATAGACAGTAAAATATATAAAAAATAATAAAATTCATTAATTTCCTTAACACATTTAGCTTCCACATATTTAATATAAATTGTATTTTGTTCTTAGTTAAAGTCCTTACTCTGTAATACTCTTGAAATTTGTAAGCCATCCATCAAGTGCTTTAATTGATTGCCTGCGTTTCATGTCGCTTTTGCTTTTGCTTTTGGCATTTTGGGCGCTTGCACAAATCGCCGATTAATTAAATATTTACAAGCTCAATTGAGCGGCAATGAATGCTAATTAATTTGTTACTTTAAGTTGAAAGGCGGCCGCTTCATCTGCTTCTTATCTTCACGCTTGACGTGAATATCTCTCATTGATTATTTTGTGTGCTTAAATGAAAATGAAAACAACCCTTTGAGTTGATTCTGGACAAGTAATGTCAGTTGCTTCCTCATCAAACTCTTGTGATTTCTTGGGTCTTGGCATGTCTAATTGAAAAACTTTGGTGCTGCAATGTTGGCAAATCTAAAGTGAAATAGAAGTAAAGTGCAAATTGCCAAACTCAAATACAAACGAACACATACTCACACTGAATGCAAATAGTTATCAAGCACATGAAACAATTCAATAAATGTAACTGAATATGTTTTGTCAAGTTACAAAAGATACTAATACCGAATACTTTGCCTGTTGTTGCATTCGAAATGCGGTTAATTTTGTTGAAAGTTTTCTCGGTTGCCAAACGAAGTGTCCTGGCCAAGTTGGCTGCCAAGTTTGCAACTGTGGTATGAGTACTCGGTTAATGCATTATATCAGCCCGGTTATCGGCAACTGATCTCGATCAGAGGCGTCTCTCTCGCATTCTTATGGCACACATTACTCGACTCGTAAATTGAGAAATCTTTTTATTTTTTTAGAGCATTTATGATATGAGAACGCTCACTTTCAATTTCTTTTGGTCCATTTTTAATTGCACGCCACGTTTCGCATATGAATTGTGGCCAGACGAAACAAACAAGTTAATTAAACGTTTCCGCAAGCCGGCCAGAAAGGGCCGACCAAAAGTTTTTGCATGTTATCAGAATGCTGGCATCGCGTCGACCCCAAATTGAGATCCTGAATGCTGCTTTTAATTACACAGATTTGTATGCCGTTTCGGACTTTCACTTTCGGCCGAACTTGACTTGTATTACATGTCCAGTTTTATATGTAAATTTATTATTTATTAACATTAATTATGGTGGTCAGTGTGCGTGGTAATTGTAGACGCTGTCATTCCAATGTACTCTCCAGAGCTGGGGTTGTCATCAAATTTCTCAGGATTTGCTTGCCTTGCTGATGTCAGCGCTCCAATTAACTGGCAATTGCCTTTGCCTATATGTACTCCAATAAGAGTTTGGGAAATCTGATGACATAGCCCATGGCTTGGCATTGGAATTGAGCTATTAAAGCGGCCAACAGAAGGTATGCAGATCTATAGTTTATACTGTGGATTTATCAAGAATATTGCCCCTCAAAGTAATTGTTTTTTGTTATTATTTATTTATTAATACTATCTGAAATGCTTATATAATAGTTTCTACTGCTCTATTTTATTTATATTTATTAATTACCTTAATATTTCAAATTTAAAAATAAATAAATAAATTTTAAATGCATTTTATATATTTTTATTTCATTCAAAATCAGTTATTAAATGCGCTTAAAAGTAGTCAAGGCTTTTTCGTCAAGTCCAGGACTCCATTTATCAAATGCGCTCAAAAGTAGGCAGCATTTTGTGCACATTCTGCTTGCCTTCATCTATTCACTAGGCATTTAACAGTTTTACATGCAATTAACACTTAAAGCCAATTGGCACACACACATAGTAGTGTGTATTGTACACTATTTGTGTGTGTGTGTTTGTGTTTAGCCAAACTCAACACTTGTCGTAGTACGTGTTAATAAAACTAATTTTATTAGCTAACTAGTGTAAGTAGCGGTTTCCACACGTTGTTTGTCTATGCAGTGAGTCCTTTGTGTGTGTGTAGTGTGTGTGTTTGCCTAAAACAACAAAACACAGCAGCACACGTTTGGCATTAATTTAATCCTTCCGCAAAATAAAGTGATACCGCCAGCCACTAACAAGGCAAACACATTAAATATTTATGCATACATCAGCACACACATACACACACACACACACACTTCACACACACATGCAGTCGTTGTCATTCGCGTAGGATATTTACATATGTGTGAGGCTTTTAATTGCTGTCTTCAAAGGCTGAGGTAAGAATAATTGCAGGATTGGGTATAATGTGTCAGCCGGAGTCTGTTGAGTGTCAACTGAGTGCGAGCTGCGAGCTGATTACATTAAAAGATAGACACACACACACACATAGACACACTCATATACACATTCACACTTTGAAGTGTCAACAGGCCATAGACAGACGAAAGGAAACGCAGCCACGTTATCCATCAAGACATCTTTCACTTTTGTCAGCGAAACAACAATGGCCTCTTAATTACGTGTGTGGTTCAAGCTTTATCTGCGACTCTCTCTCTCTCTATCTATCTCTCTCTCTCTCTCTTTTACTTTGTGTGAGTGTTTGTCTAGGGCGACAACAGTCTGATGTTTGCCTGACACTTTTGCTTTGGCCGCGACACTTGTTGGGCCGTTTCAACTGCTGCTTTCAGCTTTTGGCCAAAGTTGGCAAGTTTTTCATCAAGTTGCTGCCTTTTTGCCAACTTGCCGACTTGCCTTTGACTTGACTTTTGATGCCATAATTAGAACACATACTCGCATACTCAAATATTGCAAAAGTGTTGGCCTGCAGGCCACATACTCAGATCTAGTCAGTCTCAACCAACAGGATGTTAATTTCAATTTAAATGCTTTGCCAGCTTTGCAGTTGCTGCTTCTTCCCTCAAATTCTACGAGTACTTTTTTTCTGTCGCTCAATTGTCACACACGACGTCCTTAGCTGGCAGCGTTTTGGCCTTCTTTGTTGCCAATATATGAGATTGCAAGCAGATGTCTCAAGAAGCCAACTGACCAGCCCTCGGGCATTTACTTGGCTTTTACTTTGCCGACCTTTGGCCAAGACGAACAGAGTTGCAATAGCATTTCCTGTCTCTCTGCTGTAGCTGACTTTAATTAGATACTCTGCCCAAAGGCAGAGTTGCTTGAGTTTAAATGATTTCATTTATTTATTTAAACTGTAGCATTTTATTAATTAATATCTATATATGAATGTATGTTCCTGTTCAGCTTTCCCTCTTTGCTCATTTGGCTAATTAAAATGGCATGAACAAACAGATTCGCACACGCCGAGAGTATTATGAGTTATCGGTTGAGAATGAGACACCGTTTGCCTGGCTGGCAGCTTCGTAAGCTCATAATTCATATATCGAAGAGGGCAAAGCTTGAATGAACGCCGGAAATCACGTACGAGCGCGGAAAGTTGCCACGTTGCGTGTTGGATTTTAGCGTTATTGTCTTTTAAGCTAAGACAGAGTGGGTGTATTTGGTTCCCTTCTATTTCCTTCCCCCTTCCCGACCACATCAGCTAATTAACGTTAATTTATTAAATCAGTGTGTAAGTAAAGGAATGCCGAGATAAGGGGCGGAGAAGAGCTTCAACTTTGCTGCCAGAGCCAAAGATAAAAGTTTCACACGACTTGCTGAAGCTTAAGAGACGGAGATAGAGACAGAAATAGAGAGAGCAACAGCAACAGAGACAGAGACAGAGACTTCGGCTTAAGGGGGGTTTTTCTTAGCTGGAAAAGCATGAAAACCACACGCAGCAATTATTAATTCAATTATTTTAGCGCAAACAGCACCTAAGACTGCCAAGCCAGAACCAGGACCACAACCCGAAGGAAGAGGAAACTCAAGCAAAGACATAAATGACTTGGTCTTATTTCAAGTGCACAAGGGAAAAAAATTGGAGCTGTCTTTGAGTGTGCTGCTGAAATAGAGTAGCACAAACACAATTAAGACATCGTCGACCGACGAGAGACAGAGAAAGAGCATAGGAAAGTAGGAAAGCAGCTGCGAATTCTGATGCCAAGCGTAAATAAAGTGGAAAATTTAATTAGCAACTCACCAGGAATTCTCTCTCAACCAAAATGAGTGTGCGAAAAGTGCAAGTACATACGAGTGTGTGATGTGGACAGAGGAAAGCACGGGACTTATTACCTTGTACTCCTCGTTACTCTCGTTGCTGTCGGACATGCAAATTAATAGCAGCATCCGTTTCCGGTCAAAAATGTGCGAACAAAATGTGCGGTGTCATGTTGTAAATTTACAACTGCAGCTCATGACAATAATAATAATAATAATCATAATCATGATAATTATGAGAGCCCTGAAAGCCAAAAATTGTTCGGGGCCAACACATCCGCAGCGACAAAACGTGTCCGTAACAACTTCCGCAACGTTCCGCGTTCCCAATGCTCCCAATTCATAGAGGAATTCACAGTCGGCAAACGGCACAAAAAAAAGAAAGAACAGTAGGTAAAATGTAAAAGTTTGCAACTTAAAGTCACCTGCGCTGGTTCCCAAACTATGTACAGAAACTCCCCCTGGTCAGAAGTTTACGAGCGGGCAGAGGAAAGAGGAAACGGAATCTGGAATGGGGACCCTTTTGTTTCAATTCAATTCACGGCAATTGCAAGTCAGCTCATCAGACATCAGGTATAATTTGGCCAGGGACTATTTCATTTTACGGCCAAAGTGGCACATTTGCATAAAGTTTTATTTTCTTTGACCCGCACTTGGGGATTTCCATTGCGTCGCCAATTTTGCCATTTCCATTTGTGTGTGTGTGTGTGTTTCCTCTTTGCATTTTGTTACTTTGTCTCCAGGAAGTGATTTCCTTACTTTTCTATTTTATTCTTTTATTTTACTTTACTTTTTGTTCGTCTCATTTTGCAGCTGCAGCGATTGAAATTCAATATTATTTAAGGGTCAGGGGACTTTTTTGCTTAAAGCTGTGGCCATATCATGGCATTGCCATTGCTAATACTTTTACAAATGTTTACACACTCACACACACACACGCACACACCCACCACGTCACACATCGTACATCACATCAACTCAGTCGACGACTGCCAATAAAAGGTAATTTTAAAATCAAACACTCGCCGAAAAGTGTTTGGAAGGGAGTGTATTCGCTTCGATTTGGCAGTCTCCGAATAAATCCTTTCAATTGCTGCAATTTACAGGATAAATAGGATCAAAATCGAATTTAAACGGCAAACAAATTTTTCGTGATTTTGATTTTGTTGACAGAACTTTTCACTTATGTTGCAAAATAAGCAGATTATGCGCTGACAACGACATCGATGACGATGACGACAAGGATGTTGATGCTGAGCTGGATAAGCCATCAAGGGTTGTCCTTCCCTTCTGTCTGTCTATTGAACACCTACAGCCCACAAGCAAACACACAAAAATCATTCACTCAATTCCATTTGCATATGAGAAGATTTTCGCGCTCTCGTTTTTTTTTACTTTTTTGGTAAGCAATCTTCAAATATTTTAATTAAATTTACATCTACAGTTTTCGCAGTTGAACGAATTCTGAACATGAAACTATCTCAACTGATATTTCTACCTACTCAATGTGCTATAACTTGATTTTATTTATTTTTGGGCTCTCAAGCAACTTTGCAATAGAAACTTTTAGCACAAAAAGGCAGCAAACTTGGGCGCTAACTTTCGACACGAGTCCTTGGAAATCCTTCGGGCCCAGCCTCTGGCAACATAAACAAGATTAATTTCACATGTGTATGAGTGTGAGGTGGCTGAATTGGAATATGAAGCTGAAGTTGGATGTTGGGGGGAGTGTGCTTCAGTTATTACTTTGATTATGTTTATTTTAGTCATGAAATCCTAATGCCAGTTTCATGTGCACTTCATTTAATAAACTCGCACTCGTTTTCTCGTTTCTTCTCCTCCTCTCAAAAAGCAAAAGGAACATTGTGTAGACGAAGCGCGAAATTATTATTTCCACTGAATTTTTGCGTGTGGTTGCTTCTTGCAAGTTTTGTGTGATTAACCGAGTGAAAAAACACGAGATTACGTAAACTATTTAGAACTTGATTAGCTTCCTATATAAATGTTGTTATTCGCAATGGAATGAGGTGAGAGACAGCTTAAAGTATAAATTATCTGTTGATGTTTGTTATATACAAAAATAGGTATAAGGAATAAATATAATTAGAATTGTTTTTATTGAAAAACCCACATTATACTTATTATTAAATCTAAAATTTTGACTTCTTTTAAATTTTGCTTTTCCATTCTAGATTTTAGATTTCATTTACCCATTATTTATTATTATTCAGATACTATTTTTTGGGTTTAATGTTTATTGAACTACTAACTATGACTTGTAATATTACAGCAGTGTTTCATAGAACTATTATCTAGATTATGAATGCCCATTTTTCCATCTTAACTGATTCTTTAAGAGCTACAGTCCAATTGGGCTGATCATAATAGGCCCACAAGCTAAATTCAAATGGCCAAAACAATCTACAAGTGCATCTGCCAATTTGGCGCAAGTTGGCGGTGCTCCAATAGCCACCACCAACAACAACAACAACAGCAAAAACAACAACAACAGCACCACATCAGTTCGAAGCAGTCGACTTAAGTGCTTTTAATTATGTCCACGTTCACTTTAAACCCAATATCGCAAGTTTCCGAAATGCGCAAATCACAGCGACAACCTCAGCCACGTCTGCCACACACAGTGCCACCCCCACCTCCTCCCCTTTCTATTCCTGCCCCCTCTGTTTGGGGCGGGCAATTAACGAGGACTGGTGGGAGAATCTCAACTCGACAGCGTTGCTCTAAATAAACCATAACAATTTATGAAATTTTAATTTTTTACACTTAATAACACGCCGAGTTATGGGCGAGACATTGCCGCTGGCTATAGAGACATCAATGTGAGTTGCCAGCGCAGGTGAAGAAGGCGCAGGAGATGGGAGACAGGAGGTGAGAAGGGGCAGCGGCAACTTGCAACTTGCAACTTGTGTGGCAAGGCAGCAGACGTGCCACGTTGGGCATAATTAGAAACGGTAGCTAAATTTGGCATCGTTGCAGGGCGTCTTCTGATCCCGACCAGAACTCTGGATGCACAGCGATTAATCGCATTTATGATGTGTGAATTAGATTTAGATGTAGATTTATTAATTAATTTTGTTTTATTTATTTACAACTTGGAGAGAATTTCAACTGTGGGAGAAGAAGTGATTGAGATGGAATTGGATTAGAAATTATCTTGATGAAATGCAGATTCCTTAGATTTTTATATAAATTTAATTATGTATTTTTAATTATTTTTATTTTTTTTTTATTTTTTCATGAAATTATTTTTATTTTTATTAACATATTTTTATATCAATCAGAGATTATCGTTGACATTTAGATGGGGGTAAGAGAGATATTGCTTTTCTCAAGTTTATTTTTATGTTAATGTAGGTCTAATAATTATATTTTAAATTGTAAATTCACATGCTAGGCTTCTGATCATCGTTGATATCCACATCGAGACGACTTTGTGGCAGCGAAGTGATGGAGCTGGAATCGGATTCCGGATGATCTGACGCCTCGAATTTGTCAAATGTGTAAGTGCTCATGTCGGCCAGCATTTGATCCATCAGCAGCTGTTGCTGGGACTGAAACTCGTCCTGCAGACGTTGCTGTTCATCCGCCTGTTGGGACACCAACTGATGGAAGCGATGCCGTTGCTGCTGCTCCATTTCCTCGAGCATCTTGCGCTTCATCAGTTCCGTGTTGCCGCCAGGTGAAGAAACAGGTTGAACTGGAGTTGCTGGACTGGACATGACTGTGTTTGATGTGCTGACTGTGTTGACTGTACTGACTGTGGCAGCTTTCTTCAGGGATGTGGCACGCTTGAGGGTGGCACGTGGATCGTAGCTGAGGCGGCGTTGAGTGCTGCTGATTCGAGTGTTGACTTCGCTGCTGCCGCCCTCGACCTTGGCATGGGATGTGGCATGTGCCGCATAGCTGACCGAGCTGGAGGCACGGGGCGTCTTCTTGCTCGTCGTGCTGCCCTTGTTGGCGACCAACTTCTGTTGGGACAAGTTCCACAGCTTCGACTTTAGCTTGCTTTCGAGTGGAGTCTGTTGATCCTCTGGCGCCATGCGATTTCTGACTTGAATTTTGGTGTTCGGGGTGTTTATTGGTGTGGGCGGTGGTGCCACCATTGGAATGTGAATGTCCATGGATGTGGGTGATGTGGGTGCAGTGGGTAAAGTGGGTGCAGCGCAATCCGACGGCTTACAGTGGGTGCCAAAGGGATAGGAGTGGTAGCGTTTCCACAATTGCGGATGCAGTCGATTTGTGTGGCAATAGGATGGAACGATGTCCTTCTCGGTCTTCGAGGGTAGATAGGGACTTGTGGAGGAACGTCGCAGCTCCCGCTCTGTGTTGATAATGTTCTCTTTCAGTTTTCTGGCCACACCTATGAGATCCCTGAGAGCTCTGTCCTTGACAGTTGTTGGTGCCTTGGAAGATGTTTCAATTGTCTTTTCTATATTCTGAATTGGAGACTCTGTCTCGATCTGATTCTCAGTCTTTGTTTCCTCTTCCATTAAGCTGATTGATGCCATTGCAAACTTGGGAGCAACTTCTTGAATCACAGCAATTTGTGCCCTCATCTCTGGCAATTCCTCAAGCAGCAGCTGCCTTAATTTGATCTGATCTCGTTTAACAAATTTAATGATTGCATTGCGATTGTTGTCGTAGATCAGCGTCTCCGAGAATTGCAGCTGCTGCTTCAGGCGGCCAGCGATGATCAGTGGCTGCTGCGGCAGTTGCGGATCCGTGCTGGTACTGGCGTCCACCAACTGACAGCAGTCACTGTTCAGCCAACGCCTGTGGTTCTTGTGGTTATTGTTAATGTGTCGCTTTTCAATGGCCATGGCGGCTTCACGAAGCTGTTGCATCTCGAGACGACGTTCAGGTGTCATCTGTCAAATGAAAACATATTTAGTTTTAATTATAATTACACTCTTTAAAGCTTACCAAGGGCGGCAGTATGGGATTCCCGTTGATGGTGTACACTGAGCGAAACGGCACGCCCCCTCCGCCTCCGCCCTCCTCCTGCTGCACATTCGACCATTGCTCCTGTACTTGCTCCGACAATTGCAGCATTAAATCCATAACTGAGTTAATTTATTTGCCAATTCAACTGCGAAATTACTTGTAATATTTAAGAAATTTATTTATTTTTTATTTTTTTGATAAATTTTATTTTTCTCAAGCAACAGTTAACGTTAACAATTACAATTACGAAACAACAGTGATAAAGCTGCTAAAGTTAAATGCTAAGCCTACTACGAGTACGAGTACGAGTACTCTGAATTTAAAATGCTTGGCACATGGGGCAAGTTCCGGGTTGATAAATGGAAAGTTGCTCGAGCATGCCACGAGCTACCTTTTTGCACATGCAACATGCGGCATGTGGCAGTGGCAGGAACAACACAAATAAAGTCCACTCCATTACCGGCAAGCCTGCGTCTTGACGTCCTTCGTCCTGCGAGACGAAGCAACTTGTGTGCACTTCCGACCCAAAATGGACGACAAGGACTCCAAATACGAATACGAATATGTCGGAAATTTGTTCTGTTCTTGTAGGTGTGATTTGTTTTTTAAAATTTGGCAGAGACTTGCAAGAAAAATGGAAAGCAAACAAATGGAAAATGCGCAACGGTGTACGAAATGGGATTGAGCCTGTCTGTCGAGAGAGAGGCCAAAACGAAAGGGACAGGGGATTGACATTGGCCAATTTGTCGCATTGTCCACCCACAAATGCCCCGGAAAATTTTCAGTTTGAGTTTCGAGTCGTTTATTTGTGTTTTGGCAATGAAGTCACGTAGCATTTCACTTGCATATTTGTCCAATGACATGCGACAATTTTCCACTAAATTTGGCATGTCAAACATATTTGCGCTGAGGGCAACGCATAAAAAATTCAAATTAATACATTAACAACTCGAGATAAGCGACAAGGGAAAGTGGTGGGTGGAGGGGGTAGCAGGATGTCAGGTAATAAACGCTGAGCGCCATTGTCGTTAAGTCTTTTTGGCCCTCGTTGCGTGCCAAAGTCGAGAAAGTTTTGCGCCTTGGCAATTTGTTTCAAGTGGCAATTCGGGAGCGTGCCAAGTGCCTTGATAACAACCGGTTTCAGTAACAACCTGCCCTTCCCCTCCCCTCCCCATCCCTATCTCCATCTCGGGACTTCCCCTCTGTCAGTTAGTCAGGTGGTGTGGCCACAAAAGGTATTTATCTCATCGCGTTGTCTTCAAATTAGTTGCGTGAGTTGCAAGGATGAAGGCATTGTTGTACGGGAAAAACTCAACTCAATCAGAGTACGTGAGCTCCTTAAGTTAATCTTAAGGTATTCTTAAGAATGCTGTCGAATATAATAGACTCCTCAGGTATGCAGACTTTGCCTTGTTTCTGCTTTCAAATCGTTAGTCTCTGATGAAATTTTTTTTTTTGAATGATATTGATACAAAAGTTGAGAAGATAATTGATGGATTTGGGAACCTTGAAAAGTTTGACGTGTGCAATTTGACTTGCAATTGTGAAAATATTATTCAACATATTCAATTGAATATTTATAGTTGTTTCATATAATATGTAGTTTATTTAATTAAATTTCCAAACAAATAAAATTTTGATGCAGAAATAAGCAAAATACAATTGATTATATAAAATTGACAATGATAAAATGACATTTCGCAAGGAAATCAGTTTAGTTTTGAAAAAGTTATGAATGATTGAAGTTTTTTGAAAAGGTAAAAAAGTTTTGAAGCTTTTGGTAAGTTGATAGTGTTACACAAATGCTAAATTTTAAATTTATTAAAATGCAATTACCTCTCACATTTCGACTGCCATCTGAAAACTACTCGAATTCTTCATTTTTTAAGCTATACATTTCCATCTGGCCAACCTGTATTACACTGGCCATTACCATTGACTGTCTGCTGTAGCTGTAGCTGCTCATTGTCAGGCTAGACGCTCTGGTTACAGTTCATAAATTCACGGGAATTATGAGCCGTGACGTCGCAGCGTTCGCTAAACGGAAGCTGCGTCCATTGCAACCGCAATCCGGCGGCACGTACTACCAAATGGCCAACGACCAAGGAGCCACCTCTGTGGTGCAGTGAGGCGAACAGCTAACAGGTAATAACGGTTGCACGATTGGTTAGCCTGACAGTTTTTAGAATTTACAACGAGCCAAATGGCAGAGGCAAATGCTCAGTCATGGCCTGCCAGACAGCTGACTTCCTGTACCATTCCATCTCCCGTGACTCTCTGTTATGCAAGATGTATTATACTTCGTGTTATTACAGCTGCAGGAAGATGAGCTCAAGGGGGAGTCGAGGGCGGTGGATTGAGAGACCTCAACACAACAAGTTGTCGTCATAAATTCGCTTTTTGTATTTGCTTAAAGGTCGCCGCATTTCTTTTTGTCTACCGCATTCCATTTTATGACAATTCAAAGATATTGTTGCCAGCATACCCTGTAAGTATAGAAAAGGTAATTGGGGTATTATAAATAAAAATAAAATAAATACCAAACAATAGAATTATAAATAACAGTAAAAATAATAATAGCAGTAATAATAGAAATAAGAGTTATAAGAGCTGATTTTTTATTTTTTTTATTATTTTTTTTACTTAAATTGTTTAATCTAAAATATTTACTTTAGGCTTAGAACTTGAATGTATTTTTGAACTTAAGCATGACTAGCGCCATAACTTATAAGACTTGTCTTGTAGCGCTAGGAATCAAATCAAATAAATAAATAAATAAATAAATAAAATTATGCTTAAGTAAGTAAGTAATAGTTTAAGACATTTCGGATCCTGTTACGGATTTACTCGTTGACAGCAAGACTTTACAGATTCAGCAGTCAACTGGCTTATCTGTCTATCATACTCATGAACGAGTATTTATTGTCTCTCTCTCTCATTTATTCATGTCATTCTTAATATTTTCTTTATATTTATTTATTTCTTAGTATTTATTTTTGTATTTCAAAGTATAAATGCATGAAAACTTCTTTTAGATACCTGTATGCTGGGTATCAGCCTGTCGAGCAGACTCGTTAAGCAGCTGTTTAGTTCTTATTCTTGCTGCCGGCTATCATATTTTATGCGGCAGACAATATCGTCATTTTATGGTCGGGAAATCGATGAAACTTTTACGACTCGCATTCGCAATCGCAATCGCATTGATTTTCGCTGTCGCTTCAAAGTTGAGGCCAAGAATTAAACTTGAATTGAGAGTTGAATTCGAAGTTGAAGTTCAGGGCGGCAATCACTTTAATTGAGTTGCCGCTGTTGTTGCTCATGCATATGCAAGACTCAATTAAAAGTGCGCCAAGAAAAACTGTAGACAAACAAACAAAACACAAGACAAGCCAAGACAAGACAGGCCAAGACAAGCGAAGGTAGTAGACCTGCCAGCCCTTTTGGCCCCGATGAGCTTCTGGGCCAAGAAGTTGGCAACGTCTGCAAGTGACTCGGCAGCATCGTCTGCGGCATTTTGTTGACATTTCGCGGTATGGAAAAAATTAAATTAAAATGCAAATTAGACAACCGAGTCGAGTTGAGTTGAGCCGAGTGGAGATGGGATGCATTCGCTTACCGCTTACCAACAGTGACAAATTGTTGTAAACAAAAATGTTGCGCATACGCCCTGTGGGACGACCTCTTCGCAGTCACTGTCACAGTCACTGCCAATGTCACCTACTTGGAGGCCGATACTCTCAAGATTTACTTACCTATGGCAAGTATGTTTGCCCTGTCGCCTTGGGAGCAGCATCTCCTGATCCTGCCGCTGTCGAGGCCCGACTTAGGGCCAAGATGAATGTTTCTCATTTTTGCGGCCTCCTTTGTTGCCTTGTCTGCCGCTTTTCGTGTGGTAAATTATGCAAAGTAGTTACGTAATGCGCTTGTTACAATAATTTAATCCTGTAATCTGTTTCTGTTTCTGTTACGTTTTCTGCCTTTGCTCGCTGTTCTCACTTTGTGGCAAGTGCCATAAATAATTCAACTACATTGAAGACACTTTGCATTGCATTTTCCAAAAAAATATAGGAGCAGTTTTTACTCCTGTCTGGTCTAAGAATCTGCTGCGAGGCTTGCCTTGAGCATTTTTGCATTTTTAATTTCAAGGTAAACAAACGGAAACAACTTTCTCAAGTCAAAACAGAATTCTAATGAGCTGTCTCAAGGTAACTTCATTTTTCCCTTTCTCAATCCCCCCAAACCTCTTAAATTGACATTTCAGAAGAGCGCGCACGTTAATTCAATTTCTGAGCTCAAAGAAAAATAAAACCAGTGAAAAGTTTTTAATGCCAGGCCAAAGATAAACCAACCCTTTGACGTCGCTCCCTCCCCCTCTCAAAAAAGGAGTGGCGCAATGGCAAATGAACATTTTATTTGTGGTTGCCAGCAGTTCATAATTAGTTGGCATACGATTTATTTAAGCTGAAGGTTTCTAAAAGAGCGAAAAGCTTCTTAAAGCCAATTAAGCTGTTCTCGTAAAGCAAAAATCACATTAAAGCTGCCACTTATTAGCATAAATTGTTTGGAGAATTTTTTTTGAATGGAAAACGTTCTTACAATAAACTTTCTTGCAATATTTTATTTAAAATCAATTCAAATGAGAACTTAAAACAACTTCTTAAGGTGCATAAAAGCTCCTTAAAGCTCTCTCTTTATTAATCTAATCAACAAACATTGAATATTGCAGTTTTAAAAATAAGGTAATTCACTTCAGAAAACATCATCAAATTTGACATTTTAAAGAACTAAGTTTCTCAAAGCTTCTTAAAGTGCAGCAAAGCTTCTTAAAGTTAATTCTCTTCAGAAAAACATAGGCCATAAATCAGCTGCTAAACGCAAATCCAGCCCCAAATCGCAGACAACATAAAATTTCAATAACGCTTTGGCCTCGCTGTCTCTTTTTCTCTTTCCCTTTCTCAGTCTCTCTTTCCCTGTCGCCATCTGGAATGTCGTCTGGTTTCTGGCCAAGGTGCACAGCTTGCAGCACGGCAGAAACCAATAACAAACAACACACAAAGAGGAAAGAGGAACAACAAACGGAAGCAATACACGTTGACACGTCGAACGGATACAAATGTGGCGCTTTTAGTTCCGCAACAAGACAAAACCTCGGCGTAATGTAACGGAAACTCTATTGAATTGCGATAAAAATCGCGTTTGCCCTGTCGCTCCTCGTTGTCTGCCATAACACACAAACACACACTCACATATACATATAAACACACACAGTCACACATTCGCTAAGCCATTTTTAAAGCATACTTTGCGGCTTGTCAACAGGCGGCGAAATTTATTGAAATTGTGCGCCAAAAGAGTTGCAGCATTTTATATTACACTACTTATATTCAGTTGGGTATAAAGGTTATGATTATAACAGAACTGAAATTAGTTAAGTATATGCTTTTTAAATAAACAATATTATATTACAATATCGAATATTGCTGCCTTATAAAGAAAACTAACTGAAAATCGCTAAATATTTTCTTTGTAAGGGTATAACAAACTTTTATATCAAATTTCCATCATATTGTATACTAATGATTTTATTATTTATCCAAATTTACTTCGTTGTCATCCAACATTTCTTCTCTAAAAGGTGTAAGGAAATTATAAAGTTTTAAATCAAATGAAAATTAACGATATAATCAAGAATATCATCAAGTAAGCCTATACGAAATCCGAATTTAAAATGTACTCTACCATTTTAATTGCCCATTTATTCATTGTTTTATTTTTTGTTTAACATTTTAAGGGTATTCCAAATTCAACTTACTTGCATTTGCATTTCCCGCTTGTTTATTGTATCTTTTGGCTGCCATTGTTGTCGTTACGCTTATTGATTGAAGTTTTTGTTCGAGTTGCTTGTTTGTGGCAAGAGTGTCTTTCTCAATGCTTGAGGCGACAGCTGCTCTCGAGTTGTTGCCACAGGTTGCTCATTTTCAAGTTGGCTTGCATTTATCTCACTTGCCGTCAATGGCAGTTACAGTTACCTGACTGAATGACTGTAACAGGCGCAATTTGCCCTTTGGCAGACTGTCAGTTGCAGCAGCAGCAGAAAGTGGCAACCAAGGACAGAAAGACAGGCAGACAGACTGAAAGACAGACAATTGCCGGCCACATCAATGTGCATTTCATTTAACTTGCCACGCCCGTGTGACTTTTAAGTGTTGCCCGTACACACACACACTCACACTTACACACACACACACATACACCCCTTTTAGGCCAGCATTAGAAATTTGAGTGCTGGACATGACAGCTTCTGCATGAGCAACTTTAGCCCCTATGCCAAAGCCAAAGCAAAAGCCAAAGCTAAAGGCAAAGTCAACTCAATGTGTGTGTGTAATCGCATGTTGTAGGTGTGTGTAAGGTATTATCTCTTGTGAGTGTGTGTGTGTGCCACTAACTGGAAATGGATGCTGCGTGCGTCATCATGTCCTACGCAGCTTTTAGAATCAATTGTTGTTGTCGTTGTTGCTATTGTTGCTTTTGTTGGCATTGCCAAAGTTTGTGTTTGTGTCATTGTTAAATTTTGCGCTCGAACGATCTGCAACGAATGACATCCGTACGGCAAGTTACTTTTTGATTTACAGTATGCTACTTTTTGTTCATCAAACGCCTGGATGGTTGCTCCTGCCAGCCTGTTGACCCACCAATCTACCAACCCACCACCCCCCCTCACCTATTAAACTGGTTTTTGCTCCAGCTGGTCGAAGGTGCAGCAAAGGTTGTCGCCTGTTGTTGTTGCTTGTAGGTTGTTGCTTGTCGGTTGTTGGTTGTTGGTTGTCGGTTGCCCGGCTGGTTGTTAGCTGTCGTTAGCATTTGGTTTAAATTGCGCAAAATGCGTGTAATTGCTGGAACTGACGATTGAATGAGCCCGTGTCCGCCAATTGTCCAATGGTTTGGGCCACCTCTGTTTAGTTGCAGCTGCTGCTGCTGCCCGACTTAGTCCTAAGACTTAAAGTTTTCGGCTTTGATTCGATTTTCGGTTTGTCTTGTCTCTTAACCCTCTGTAGTAATTATGGACGCATTGTTGTGCAAAAATTGAGTTTTAGTTTCGAGTTGTCGAGTTTGTTTTAGCCATAAACTTGTTGGTCCCCTCGTTTTACTTGGCATTTGGAAGTTGTGAGATGTGAGTTGAGCTTGGCCTTCTGCAGATGTTTCCGTTTCCGCTACAGGACGGCAAGTGAAAGTGTCTCGGAAAATGAACTTAACTTTTCAGTCATTGAATTGACTTGAACTCAAATAAATATTTCTGTTAGGCCGCACACATTTGCATAGAAAGTTAAGTAACTTGAAAATTAGTTATGAAATTTAAATTAAAATTTTAAATGTAAGTATTGAAAGGTAAAATGAAGAGATGCTTTCATTATTTACATTTTTGTTAATATTATTACTGACCAATTATTTTTATTCATTTTTTTTATTAGTATTTTTTTTTTATTTTATGTTGTAACACAATTTTAAACAATTATTTTAGCTTTAAATTGTAAGTAGTAAGTATTGATCATCCTTAAGAGTGTTAAACCTATTTACACTCTTACACTTTTCATTCTATATCAATAAAATAAATATAAGTATTTTATATGCGTTTCTTTAATAATTTACTAAAATTATTTTTATCAATATTCAATGATTTTATAATGATTTATCATTTTTATAAATGTTTGTTTTATTTATTTATGAAAATCAAAACATTTCACAACTTTTTCAGGCTCAGCGGCCAATCTGAGTCCTGAGCCGAACAACAATTAATGCGTTTTTATTGCATTTTCACCGCAACTGGCAATGCATCATTCAAAAATTTGTCAATAGAGACCACAGGCCATTTAATATATAAGCCGCTGAATGTGGCTGGATAACTGGATGGCTGCCTATCAACAGGCCCAGTCTACACTTACAGCTCCTGCTCCTGCTCCTGGCTGTGGTTGTGGCAGGCATTCCCTATAGGTATTTTATTATTTATCAGGGGCGCACGATCGACTGGGCACCGTCATAGGCCCGTTCCATTGTAGGCCAAGAGGAGTGCCAGTTTCGCAGCTATTTAATAATATAAAAGCAATATTTTTGTGACCAAAACAATAAAGTCGCGCTGTCATTGATTTATTTGTCTGCTGCGTAGCCAGCAACAATAAAGTGAGCGCGAAATGCACTCACACAATGCACGAAATGTGGAAAATGGAGGGGAAAATGGGAAACGGCACTGGGAGTGTCACCTCAGCGGTGGGTCGACCAACTGCATCAGGCAGGACAGGAACAGGACCAGGAGCAGGCACAGGAGCAGGCACTGGAACAGGATGGGGCTTCATATCTCCCATCACCCTCAAGCAGCGCTCCATTGAGCCCTCCAACATAATTCATTTCCGCTTATTGTCAGCGCCGCATTTTGCATTTAAAATAACACAAAACCCAAAAACCACGCGCCTCTCATTCTCAATAAAAATCTCAAGTGTAAAAATATGAAAAAATTCTGAATGCAGGACAATGCAGGTAAATTGACTGCAGCTGCCTTTAGTCCTTTGTATCTTACCAAAAAAAAATATTCGTACAGTGAGTCTATGTAATAAAGCTGCCACGAATGCAACAAATTGACAGTGAATGCAAATAAAAATGCACGACTCATTGAACAATTGACAGGCACTTCAGACACTTGACAGTATGCATAAAATGGAACTTTACTTCTTTTTCTCCTGCTACTTGTTTTCGAGTGTCCACTCAACGGGTTTTTGTGAGAGGGGGAATGACATAATTAAATCCTTGCACTAATTAAATTTCCCAAAAATGTATGCAAAATGCCAGCAAATAAACCGTACACTTTTCGAAACTACCTTAATTGCATGAGATAAGCCGTTAGACGGGGCGCATACGTAATGCAAATTATTTTCAACATTTCACATTTAATTGCAAGGCGACGGTCAGGGACATGTCCTTCTCTTTGGGTTCTCCTGGTCCTGGTCCAAAGGACGCACATTCATTAAGCAACCCTTGAGCTGGATGTATGTGTGTGCGTGTGTGTGAGAGTGTGTGGGGATGATGGTCAAGTATCCGGTGTCCTGAATGCTGTGTGTCCGAAATGCGGCATACATGGCATACCAGCTGGAAATTAAGTTTTCGCATTTTCCACCTTTTTTCGGCTTTTTGTTGTTGGTCTTGGGCATTTTTTTGTCCAGTTGATAATCCAGCATAATGCGCTTTTATTTGAAATAATAATGTTGATGCCAACGTCGGTCTGGGCTCATTAAATGTGAAAGGAAAAAAAAAGGAAACCATCCGACTGATGATAGGTGTGTGTGTGTGGGGGTGTGTGTGTTTTGGCCAAAAGGTCTATTGAGTCGGACTCATTGTCAACCGCAAAGTTGTTGCACGAGGTGTCAAAGTTCATAACGTGGTTGCCATCCAGTCCAAATTAATTCCAATGTCCGGCCATATGTGCTCGCCCAGTAGGATTATTTGTTTAATTGCCAAAAATTTTCCAGCAAATTAAGTTTGATGCGAGGACTTTAAACTTATGTATGTATGTTTGACTTGTTCTCGGCGTGGCGACATAAATATTTTTGAGGTGTAAATTGTAAATTTTAAATGGTAAATGGTGAATGGTAAATTGCTGAAATGCCTTCGAGATGACTAACGCAGTCGCATAAATTTGGCCAAGGTTGATAAGGGTTTCAGAGAGAGAGCGGGGCGAAAAGACAGAGATCCACGCGGTTAACCAGAGCCACAATAAATCTCACGAAAAACGATTTAAAATTTTGTACTTTCACTCGAGAGACACATCGTACATACATATATAGAAACTACTATTCGTTGTATTCCTTACACTCATGCCATAAATGTGTCCAGCTGCTTTCTTAACTTTGAGCTTGCCAAGCAAAATTCTTGCGGCGTTGCCTTTTGGTTTTCCCCTTTTGAATGTGAGCGCCGAAAATAATTTATCATTTTCACTTTGAATTTTGTGTGAAAATTCACTTACGAGCTCAGATGTATGTGCTCAGGGTAGGCAAGAGAGGGGAGACAGGAGAGAGAGGAGTCTGAATGTGGTGTCAGCATTGACATTGGACCCACTGTCAAGTCCCCAATGCCACGTTGACTTGTCGCCACATTCAGCTACCTTTTTGTTATCGGCGGTGGCTTTTGTGGGTGACTTTGTCCCCGACTTTCTATCTCTCTCACTCTCCTACTCTCTCTCTGATTCTCGGTTGTGGCTTTTAGCTTAAAGTTTTGTCAACTGTTTTTCGTAATTTAAAGTTTTTTATAGTTTTTGGCTTTTAATTTGCATAGTTGAAATGCCGAGCAAAACATGAGTTCCCTGTTCCTGGTCCTGTACTGGTTCTGTCCTGGTTCTGTTGCTGTCCTTTACCTGCGTCCAGGACTCGATGCTGGCCAGCAAAATACCTCAACATTAAAATGCCATTAATGCATTTGCGTAATGTTGTGTGTAATATTCAGCCGAGTTTTTCGCCCCCTTTTTCGGCACACCTCATTGAAAGCCCATTAAAGTGACTTATGTGATGGCGCGGGTCTCGTGTTCCCCTCCCCTTACCACACCCCACCCCCTCCCAGTTATCCTCAATATGGCGCTGTTTGTGGCTGCAACTCAAAGTGGAACTCGAACTCGAACTGGAACTCGCATTGCAATTGGGAACTCGTTTCTGTGGGCGACGTAAAAATTGCATTAAAAGGGCTGGTAAAGTGCTCAATGTGGGCGTGGCTATCGACTGTGGAGGGGGTACAACATCGCCGTGCATTTGTCTTATCAGCCAGGCCCTGGCATTGGCATTGGCATTGCCAGTTACCAGTTACCATTCCCAGTTCGAGTCCGACACATTTGCCTGACCATAATGAGCGGCAATTACCGCATCGGCCGCAATTTGCATTACACACTGCGAAAATGTTGCAACGTAATTTGGGGGGTGTGGGCGTGGCAGGGGGCAGGCGACTCGACACTGTGTGTGTAAACACTGTGCAATCTTTTATCAACAACAACTGCAACAGCAACAACAACAACAACAGACATGACAATGGCATTGGCAATAGGAATGAGAGATATTTAATTGCGCCTACTTGAGCGCCAAAAGGGAAATGCTATAAATGGTTAAAAACTCGTATGGGGTTTGGTTTGTATATGACCCCATCAATAGGGCTTAAATTTCATTTGACCCTATCTTTATTAATCAACAAGTGAAATTTATTTTGACTTCGACTGACTCTGAGAATGTTTTAAAAGGGCTTTAAAGCAAATATTTTTGAAAAGAAAAGAAGTTTTTTAATTTAAGAATGTTTTAAATATTTAAAGAAACGCACAGATGGATGATATTATGCTTATGATAATTAGATAAAATAAAATAAATTGCAAGCTAGTTATAATAATATCAAAATTAAATTATTAATTTTAATTCATTATTTGATTTTCTTCACTGAAAGAATACCGTATAGAGTGATTTTAAGTTACACTACATTCACAATTAAAGAGTTAATTATTCACATTCATGGGAAACAGGAAGACATTATTCTCCGGCATTTAAGTGAATAAAAGAGTGAGGCGCCTCAATCATGGCAAACCTCAAGCAGCTTGAGCTTAATCCAACTAAGTTGCTTCAATTTAAATACCGCTAAATCAACAACTGCCACTTTATATGGAGCCCAAGAAACCCCGAAGAAGAAAAAAGTAGAAAGAAGACGAAAGACGTTCGCGGAATAAAAAGCACAAAATTAAATAAACTGTGAGTAAAATTAAAAGTAACAGAGAGGCAAAGCTAACAAACAAACTCACTGTACACCTACACTGAGTATCTACAGTACTTCTACTCCTGTCTCCTTCTTATTACTCACTCCTCACTCCCCCTTGTTCCATTCAGCGAGCACTTGAACAACTTTCGTCAGTGTGCAGAACATTTTTACGCTTCTTTTACTTCATTTTCAATGCATTTAACTTGAGTGACTCTTTAATCCTTGTAAGTATCTTAGCTTGAGTGGGCGCATGAGGGGCGGAGGCGGAGGTGGTTGGAGGGGCGTGGCAACACACCGTTGCCTTTCAAGTTGCCCGGGCATCTTCGTGCTCTCTCGTCGTCTCGAACGCATTTTCAGCTACAATATTTATTTACCTTGCGCCTTTTGTGCCCACGTGCATCGTCTCCATCTTCGTCTTTAGCTTCCTCTCCATCTTCGTCTTCGTCCTTGCCTTTGGCTGTTGCTGTCGTCGCCAAAGCTACGTGCAGCAGTTACAGCTTCGAGTCCAGACTCAGTCTACAGTCTCAGTCTCAGTCTCAGCTTCGACTCCTTCTCAGTCTCAGATCTGGCGTCTGCCACTTGGCATATTTTAAATACATTTCATGCGCTCCTGAATTTTTGGTAGCTAGCTCCTTGAGGATATTTACTTCTTCCAAAATATGTTTACTCGTGTTGTGCATATTTTAATCGTTTACTTTGCCGACGACTTTCAACATGAGGCAAATGTATCTCGTTGTGTATTTTGTTGCCTTGTTTAACTTGCGTTTAAGTTAAATAAGCCATGTGAGTCGAGTTCTGACTGTCTTTAATTCCAGCCCTCGCTGTTTAGTTATTAGCATAATGTAGAGCATCCGTTAGCTGCTCATAATTGTTATAGTATCGCAGCCACAAATTGCAAATTGCTGGCAAAGCTGCGACATAAATTAGACATCGCATCGCGACGCATAAATAACGCGAATGTTTGCCGCCTCCGGGCCTCTTTCTATTCTCTTCTGTCCTGGCCTGTCCTGTTTTGTCCTGGCTAATAGAAACATCCGCTGCAGTTATCTCACGTAGTCCTGGCCACAAACAGCGCGGACAATGGCCAGGAATATGATATAAGCCAGACAATGCCGCAAACAACAAAGTGGCATAAGGCAAACAGGTGTTGGTTATTTATTTATCTCGCTGTTGCCACCGACTGTGGTATCCAGTGGTGCTAGTGATGCTGGTGGTGCCTTGTGAATATTTTTAATGAATTCTAATGAGCATAACGAAAGAGATATAGAGAAACCTATGGAAATAGATGCTTCTAATATATACTGAAAGATTCAGGTGTTAAAAAAGATACAGATATGAGATACAATTAGAGAATTATTGTTGGATTAAATACGTTAGTGGTCGATAAAGGAATAGATACAGACAGAACCAAAATAGGATATAAAATATAAATACGATTGCAAATAAATTAAATTTAATAGATATTTCTTTAAATACAGATATATGAAGCTTCAGCTTAAAATATATATAGCTACAGATATAGCAAAGATGCATCTGAAGATAGAGATACATTTAAGAAACACACACACCGACAGAGATACGTGTACAGGAACAGATTGAGATACTTGGTAAAGTGCTAGAGGCTATTCATTAGAACACACGGCGCACTTCAACGCGCTTCAACTCCTTCCTTAGGTGTGTTGCAATTGCGTGTCTACACACACACTCACACACACACACACACATGTATATTCATACACACACACACTCACACTCTAGCATACACAACCAAAAGAGTGTTTATATCAAAAGTTAGCTCACAAATAGCCAACGGCTTCTTAGCTTTATTTACAAAAGTTTACAATTGAGAACGAGGACACGTGAGCTAACAAGGAGCTTTAAATTTTTATATTTATCTGAACACAATTGAAAGCAACTGACTGAGAACTTTATTAATTTTCACATTAATTTATACCCTAACCTGACTTAAGTTGAAGATGTATAAGATGTACATATAAGATGTATGTATTAATTTATAGTTTTACTTATTTCTTTCAATTTAAGATTATGATAATTTCAAAACTATTTTGCCAATAAGTTTTTGATTATTTTGTACCAAAATGATTATAAGACTTATTGAAGGTAACAAGCTTAAATCCCTTCTTGTTTTTCACCCTTAAATATTTACACTTTGATTGTAGTAAAACTTTGCCCAAGAATCAACTCCATTTCCATTTCCATTTCCATATACTACACAACCTTGCCACGGTGTGCTTGCCAAAATTATTTGAAATTTATTGTCAGGTTCGATGGCTGGCAAAGTTTTTATTGGACGCTTGGCGGCAACTTGGAATTTGCCAGTTTCTTGTGTTCTTTGCTGTTTGTTGGCTTTTGATTATTCAAATTACTCTTAATTGTTAAGGTGGCTATAACGGCAAGAGGTTTTCCAAAAGGATTACAGGCTGAAGCACAAGAAACTCTACATAAATGAAAATTATGAGAAGCTGCTTTAATTGAGTAAAAATTAAAATCAGCGTTAAGGTTTTCTGTTGTTTAATGTTATCGCATAAGATTACAAAGTAAATCAAACAACGATACATTATTGATGTTTATTTTGGTTTTTTCTTACAAAAAAAACTAAATATCTTAAAATTTAAAATGTTGCTTTCTTGAAATTTTGACACAAGGAGTTGATTAAATGTTACAGGGTATATAAAACTTTAGAATATGATGTAAAACAGATTCCAATGTACTCTAGGGATATTCTCTATTGTTACTCGCACTTCAGTTGGTTTTATTTATAGTGCAGGCCTCAAACCGGAAACGCTTCAAGCTTCATTTTGTAAGAGTTTCTCTATATGTTTTTTGTGTGTGGCCAAAAATCATTTGCGGTGTACCTTTTTTGTCACTGTAAATATCAATGTGTTCGAATATGCGGCACTTAGCTGCGAAAAATGTTGGAGTACAGCGGAGATCGAGACAGGGCTCTGACTCTGACACAGTTGACCAGCCCAAAATGGCGCGAAATTCGTGCATTAAATGGACTGAACTTCCGGTGTGTGAAATCGCCGCACATACGCACACACAACCAATACAAATACTGCCACATATTGATGTCTATAGAGAGTGGCCAGCGATTGGGCCATGTTTTTCTGGCCATATGCGAGTTGCTGTTGTTTGTTTGTGGGCGCCAACAAAAATGTGAAAAAGGAGTAGAAAAATGTGGAAAATAGAAAGGCAACTGGAAATTTATGCCCATTGCAATAATCCATTTTTAGCGCCATCAACACACAACACACACAACAACAACAAGAACAACATCAACCGACAACCAACATTGAGGGCCTATTGTTTCCGCGCTAATTGTTTGGCTTTTTGACCAATTTGCCCGACTGCAGAGGGCTCCAGTTAGTGTGTGACTAATACACATGGCTGACAGTGAAGCCTGCCTTTGCCTTTTTTGACTACTGCGAGTTAGTACTGTATCTTGGCAGCCTAAGGTCGCAGCTGCTGTGGAGATTGCAATTATTTTGCAAACAATGAAATTGTTGCTGCGTGTGCAAACATAAAATCAAATTGTATATAGGTGTGTGCAGCTGTTACACACAGCAACAGTTACAGTTACAGTTACAGTTACAGCTATAGCTACAGATACAGATACACTTACAGCTACAGATTCAGATACATTCACGTAGATACTTTGCGTTTGCTTTTGGTAAGGTGCCCGTGGACTCAGCTGGCATTTGAGCATTTGCCTTGATTTGATTTCAAGGGGGGATTCACATTCACCTATCTGCTCTGAGGGTTGCCAAGTCTATAGATATGCAAATGAAGCTAAAGGCAGAGAGTAGGAAGGGAGAACAGACAACAGGTGATGTGCGCATAAAAAGCGACAATCGATGGGCAAAGTGGGAAGTGGGAGAAACCATTAAATTCGCATACGTTGCGCTGCTGTTGGCCAAGTTAATAAAGTGCAAATCGTAGCGCTGGCTAAATTAATCACTCGACTGTATATCAAAATAAACAGATCATGACAAATGCAGCAAGTAAATCGACCAGAACAACGCTCACCTCGTCGTCGTCGACGTCGTCTGAAGAAATCTTTTGCACTGTTTGTTTTTTTTTGGTTTTTGTCTCTGATTTTAATTAAAATCATTTCTGGCTGCACGTTTTTTTTCCACGTGAAATTCCGCAAAGCAGACGACAACATAGCCGCTGTCATGTTCGCTTGTCTAGCAATGTGTTTGTTCCCCTGGCCAGACCGACAGTACCGCTTCCCCTTTCCCTACTCCACTCTCCTTTACTTTATCCTTCTCGCAGTTCCAACTCCAAATGCATAGACAAAAGGCAAACGCATAAATTATGCTTTGTTGACAACGCGGACGACTGTCGGCTGAGTTTCAGTTTGAGTTTGAGGTGCCAAAGGTACAAAAACTATGCAACATTTCTTGGCAAACGGCACTTGTCGAATTGTTGTTGTTGCTTCTGCTGTTGCTGCTGTTGCCGGTGTTGCAATGGACTTTTAATTGTCGCAAGTTGCCATAAATTAGATATGCGTCTTGCGTGATTTAAACTGTTCTGAAACATTTAATGTTAATTTCTCGCTCTCTATTCCATCTGTAGCTTAACACTCAGTGGTCAGCAGGTAATGCACGATATGTTTATAATCATGCTGATGGCTTCTTTTTGCGTCTGCTAACCATTAACTAAAGCGACGGCTCTTTGGTGTTTTGGCCAACATTTTGGCAGTCAGCCAATTGGGCAGACACAAGCAAAAAAGGCATCTTTAAAGTTGCACCATTCTTTGGCAGCATCCCTTGTTGCCATCTCCCTTTCTCATTTACTCTGTCTCTCTATCTGTTTGTAGCTGTCTCACTCACCTCTAGCCGCATGTGGCGGCTGGCAAAATGTTTTGCATTTCAAATTGCATTTTAATCGCATTTCAACCTGAAATGCCATTAGACATAATTCGTTTAGCTGCATTTGTCGTTTTGGCCAGCAAATCATTTCGATATGGACAGTGTGCCACGCCCCCCACAGCGCCCATCGTTTCAATTCACTTGAACACAATTGCCAACCGCACGTAAATCAACTTTGTCATTGATTTCGGCTGCTCCAACTGCCAGACGGACAGACGGACAGATGGACAGACGGACAGACAGACGGATGCTGGACAGTAGATGGATGCATTGACGTACTGTCCAGATTATGCACATTGCATCCGCCTGCCTCAATCACAGTCACAGTGAACACACACAGTCACAGACACAGACACAGGCATGTCAAATTTGTCATTTCGTAATTGATTGTGAGCTGATTTCAGTCGAGTTGCAGTAACAGCCTCATCGAGTGACATTTAATCAATTTATGTTTCTAATCAAATGCAATTCGAACAAACAACAAACAACAGTTTTCTGCATCTCATTTGCCTTGGCACCTGCCACCTGTCACCTGCAACATGCAACTTGCAACTTGTCGCCAGCTGTTGATTGACAATTGATGTATAAATAAGTATTAGTTACAAGGTAAGTGGCCAATGTGTTGAAAGGCAGGTCAGCCACAGTCCAAGTGCCTTGGCAGCCAAAGTCTTTTGAGTATTAATCAAACAGTCTCACAATCACAGACATCACACAATCTGTGTGCCTACAAGAACTTAAATATAGCTTAAATCTCAGCGCACACTCGCAGCTAACTGAAACGCATTCACATTCTCATTTATCGATTTTCTCAAGCATCTACATTGTTGAAAGAAATAAAAAAAATTACAAGAGTGTCTTATTGCTTAATATTCGACTGGGAAATACTCTTTAAAAAAGATGCATCTAGAACTTAAAATTATTGATGGAGAAGGCATTTTAATTATAAGATCATTTCAATATGTTTGTTTTATTAAATTTTTTGAATATAACAAAAAGTTTTTATATTGAAAAAAAATTTGTGACGAATATTTTTGATTTGTCGTGCCCTTATTTTTCAGTGAAATGATTCTCAACTGCTACGCTACAGATTATGTCTACAGATTATGAAACAAATAATAAGATAATTTATTGGTCTTGCTTATAAAAAAGAGATAAGGATCTGTACTGTAAGGTTTTAAAAAAATATAAAATTTGTTGAAGAACTTAAAATATCATGAAAAATAAAATGATTTGAGAAACAAAAACGATTTTGTTTAATTGAGTGAAGACTCAATATTTTTTATTTTCAGAAATTTTCTGACGGTTACTGTCTTTACCAAAATGCAAGAAATAATGGTAATACCCTTTGCTTTGATAGATAAATTCGAACTGACCCTGAGAGTGCGATTCTGCTGCTGCTGCGAAGAACGTAGAACGAAGACGACGAGCCAAGAGAATTTGTGCGCTTGAGTGCGTGCATAAATTTCGTGTGCCTTTTGCTGGCTATTATTTACTTTACACAGACACACACACACAATCATACACTTACATGTATTGTAGTTGTATGAGTGCAGCCAGTACAGCTGCACGAAAAACTCAATTTCCTGCGACGGACACAGGCTCATCAAATGCTTTACGGCCGTGCGCTTTCGCTCTCTCTTTCTCTCTCTCTCTCCCTCTCTCTCTCTCTTCAACTTACATTTCCATCTGAAATTTAACACACGTTGGACCCATCCCCGCCCATATACGCCCCTTCCAGCACTTCAGCCGACACCGTTGACCTCTTTTGGCCCCTTTTGGGAGCGTCTGCCGCCTTGGCTGCTACTTTTTCATTTTTCGCATGTAATGTGTGTAATCAAAGTAACAAAATCCAAATCATATTTCCTTCATTGACCACAAAATCTAAGTAGATGTGTGTGTGTGTGTGTGCCGTGCAACCCTTTTGGATGTGCATAAAACATTTTGCTAGATTTCCACAATCAACGTTTGCCTTACAACGTACATTTCTTAACCTTGTTTGATTTTTATTCTGTTTTCTGGGCAAAATTATTGGTCTGCGCATATGTAATCATCTGTGTGGCTCTCTGGCCATCCAGGAGAGGCATCATAAAGTGCACACAATCAAAATGAAATACGTTTTAGGTACAAGCGTTGCTTCTTCTACTTTACTTGGGCTCAACATTGTCGACTTTTTAATGTGCTCTCCATATTTTAAATAACTGGAAATCCATTTTAAATAAATTATTTGAATTTAATTACAATTTAAATATTTTGTAATACAAAAATTTTAAAAAAATAAATATTACTTAATAAAGCACAATAAAATTCCAAATATATCTAACACAAAATCTAAAGTGTATTTAACAATTTAATTGTCTGCTTTGAATGTTTATATTTGTTAAAATGTATTTATATTAAAAACAGATAAATGTTAACTTAATAAATTTGGTATATTTTAATATTTTGAATATTTTTAGAACTCTTTATACCGCATTCGAATGTCTAGCATGCCTTGTTGGAAATTTTCAAACTGCTGTATAACTTGCACGGCATTTCGCATATGTTGGCAATTTTTTATTTATCGACATGTCGCTTTATTAAAAGGTGTTTGCTGCGCACGAATGCTCTGGGGAAGGGTTTATCCTTCCCCCTTTCCACTCGACTCCTTGCCGGAGAAAGGCAAGTTGAGAGGCCGCAGGCCATTTGGTTGCTCCTTTGTCAAAACTTTAATAAGAAATCTTTTCTGGAGGATATGCATTTCTGCTTCTGCTCTTTGTGCCAAAACTGGCCAAAGTTTCAGTTGGCAAATTTCATTTGTGGTCAAGCTAAAGTTTTATTTGAGTTTACAGTTTCGGTTTCAGTTTCTATTTCGTTTTTAGTTTGAGTGGAATTCAATTAAATCTACGCATTATGCACGCTGCACTGCACGGCTCAAGTTGACCCTTTTTGGCCTGGCCAAATCCCAGCTCTTTCGAGTACTTCCATATGAGAGGAGAACTCGTACTCGTACTCGTAAATGCAAATAGCTTGTACAAAAGGTGAGCCGTGGAGTGGATTGTAAACAAATTATCAAAAGTGCCCAGTCAGCAGACTGAAGAAGGAGATAGAAGAGGAGTTTGGAGATTCATTCGCTGACACGTTTCTCGGTGGTAAGCGCCAGTTCATTATTAAAACTTTTAAAAGCAGATAAGTGCACAGACTGATAGAGATGCTGACACTGATACACAGACATCTACACACACACTTACACCTACAGTCTGTGCGATAACGATAACCTAAGCTAAGCAGCCACTATGAATCCAGTCAACGTGGGCGCCACTTCACCTCTAATTGAAACATTAAGTTGCACATCACGTACGCGGTGTCAGACACTAGACGCCAGCTGGACGACAGGCGGGGTGGGGAGATAGTCAAAGGAAGGGGAGGGAGAACGGGGATACGCCTAGGAGTATGCTAAAATTTTGTGCTGCGGTTTGCCTTGGGTTTCACCTAGCAGCGTCCCAGAGAGCCCAAATAGAATCCCACCCAGGCAACCGTCAACCGTCAACCACTCAGCACTTTATTTTTTCCATGTTGGCATTTTAAAAAGCATTTAAGCCCCTGAACTCTGTTAACTGGGCTGAGTTGGGAGCAGGTTCTGGTTGGTTTTTTGTTAAGTGGGTAAAGTGATTATGCCGGAAATTTGTTTGTCTATGATTTTGCATACGTGTTGGTCGAACATACATACATACATATACATACATAAATATATATACAGTCAAGGGTCTGTGTCAATCCCAACTAATCGTCATGTTTATTGAGAAGTTTCGAGTGTTTGCTGGATAATTGAATGGTTAATAGAATTTACACTCTTTTTTAAAATTCATGACGCTTTAAACAAGGCCTTGCAAAGATCTGCGGACGTTCCTGAATCCACTGAGTCATGACTGCAGAAGAAACACAATATATATTGAGATAATAGAGTTGATTACTTTTATAGGAAATTTACCCCATTTGGAGCCGAATAAAACTGGACATGCTGCATGCAAAGTTCTGCTGTCGGGTGTTCCGTCATCATGCAAATTGAACCAGAAAACTGCCGTTCCAGGTACAGGACTGAAGGCCTGTTTAAGTCTAGGAAATACGGTAGCACCTCCCTGTTCCACTTTAGTCAACTGTGTAGAGGGAAAAACAGATTATCATTTGAAAAGTTCTTATAAACATGTTTACTCACATAGAAAAGGACCGTGGCGATGCGATCATCCTTCTGACTCTCCTGGAATGGTTTAAAATGCTTAAAAATTAAAAATTTATGAACTGTTCAGTTTCACTAACACTGGACTTATTGAAGTAATCCCAGTGTGCAATATAATGACCTCCCAGGCCATAGTTCAGAATTTGCAAATCATTCGAGCCTTCCAATGTCAAGTCAGTCATGTCCTCGATGCGACGTGCAATTCTAAATGTTAAATGGCTGTCTTCCTTTTTGACCCAGACGCCTTTCGAAGTTCGGATTTTTTGGACAATATTCTTGCCATCTATGTGCACAGAACACCGCTCAAGAAGCGGTCGGGCATAAGTTTGGAGCTCGAAGATCTCACGGGGCGACAATACATCATAGTAGACCACTATGACGGGATCGAGGAGTACGAGCTCCTTTTTAAGAGGGGCCAGACGCAGAAATGGCGAAGGACCAAATTTATAATGGCAATGGAGCTTCGAAAGTAATTCAAATTGACCACGACATCCGATTTGGTAGAGGTCTGGAGTTTTTTCCGTTTTCGGTACGCTTGAATGTTCCTCCTGGCTTAAGCTTTCGATATCCGCATCTAGTTTCAGTAAAATATCATAGATATTTTCATTTCCCAACTTCATTGCCATATTAAGTATAGGACGAGCAATGGAATAATACTCTGAAAAAAGATCCTATTAAATAGAATATTATTTTATGTGTGAGAAACTCACTAATTTTGACCAAAGCAGCGGCAAATATGTACAACATGTTGGCTCGATCCGCAGCAATTGGAGTGGAGAGTGAGTGATCCATTAACCAGTTGCTGGTCTCACTAAACCATTCCCTGGCCAACTGAAATTGTTGCTGCTTGTGGAAGTATTGGCCCAGTTCATAGGTGTCCAGAGCATTTAAGCTGGCGCTGCATAGGAATTTGGTTAGGGAACACTCCTATTTCCCTCCCGGATTACTTACTCGTACTGTTTTCCATTGAGCAGCCCCGCTGCCATATCCTGTATCTTTAAATTATAGTCATCCTTGAGGCGTTGCATGGCAATACACGCTTCCTGCAGATCATTTTTGGTCGGCAGCTCTGCCTTGTGCTTCTCCATGAAGGCCACCTGGGACCAGCCAATGGGCTCATCCATGTAATTCTTCCAATCAATCCAATCCTGATGCATCCGACGAATCAACGAAAAGGCTTTTAGGGGATTCGACAGATAAAACTCTGTCTGGTTCACGGCTTTTTCACTTTCCGCTTGCATTTGAGTCAGAGCACTATCATTGAGTTGAAGGTGTAGATTGGGTGAAAACTTATCAACTTACCCTCGCAGCACAGTCAGCCTCTTTTCCAATTCATTCGCATATTTACTGAGACCCTCAATGAACTTGACCTCCAGTTGCAACAACTTCTCCATTCCCGCCACAGAAGTCGAGTGACTTTGCTCATTATTCTCATCCGTGGCCAAGACTACATAGAAGAGAGCTATTACCAGGTATAAAAATGGCTTTTTGGGGCCCTTCATGATGTTGCCCAGATTTGAGTTTTCAGTGTTCGAGATCTTAAAATATTTTCTTACGATTTTGAAAAATCCATTGAATCTAGGCCAACTATGTGAGAAATAATTTTGCATTCCTTTGAAAGCTCGAAAAGTCAGTAATCTTGTTTAAATACGTTATTTAAAAAAATCATATCAATATTTAATCACCGCTGAAACTAATGTAATATACAAAGCAATTGGTTTCTTGCCTCTTGACAAATATTATGAATAATGGTTTTTATATCTTATCTTTTAATACATTGTTATTACTCGAATATCACTTCAAAAATAGTTTATTTGTTTAATTTTATTATCAAAAGAAATTTGGGTTAGCCGCCAAATAAATGAATATATAAATCTTTGATAAGTCGATCTAAGAATTCAAAGAACAACCAAACAAACAAAGTATACAGCAACCAAACCTTTTCTGATCTAACTTGATATAATAAAAAACATAAATTCATATTGTAAATATTGGAATCATTATTTTATATCTATTAAGTTCTTTAAATTGCCTCTGAGTATGTATACAATATATATATTTACATAATACTTTGGGCTGCACAGTTTCGAGAGTAATTTTTGAGAGTTGTCACAGCTTAAGACACGGTCTTCTGAACACCTGTTGACGCTCACGAATCCACTTATTGCAGACTAAAAATAATATGATAATAATTATAGGAACAATCATAAGATATTAAATGATAGTTACCCCATTTGGAACCCACAAGAACGGGACAGGCAGCGTGCAAAGTTCGAGTGTCTCCCTCACCATCGTGCTTCAAGTTGTACCAGATAATGGCTGCCCCCTTTTTAGGGAAAACCGCCCTCTCAATGTTGGGAAAGACAGTAGCACCACCCTGCTCCACGTCCGATAGCTACAAATATAACAGAATTAGGTATAAATAACATAGTGATAAATAATAATAATATATTTATAGCTGACTTACGTAGAAGAGAACGGTTGCAATACGATCGCCGTTGAGTTTTGTTAAATCTGTGGCCTTGGGGGAAATTAAGATTAAAAGTTGGTATTTGTTGATTTGGTATTTTAAAACTCACTGTTGAGGAATTGAAGAAGTCATAGTGCTTGTCGTAGTGTCCGCCAAGGCCGTAGTTCATCACCTGCAACATCTCGGAGCCATAGAGATCGAAACCCGTCATATCCGAGATCCTTTTATTGAGGCGAGCTGTTAACTCATTGAAGGTGTCCGGCAACCAGGTAACCTTTGAGGTTCTCGTTTTGACCACACTATTGCGACCTGTTGCATGCTGGAAGACTGTGGCACGTTTTAAACTTGGCACAGCCAGACTCTGAAGCTCGAGGATCTCGCTGGGTGAGATGACATCGTGATAGAGCACCATATAGGGATCTAGTCCCACCAGCTCCATCTTGAGAGGAGCCAGTCGAAGGAATGGAGAGTTCGTGCTATTGTACAGACAATGGAGCTGAGATTTGATGGGAAACTGGCCACGACAACCTCTCTCAAAGGGTCCCACAGCTTGTTTCAAATACTGAGAAGAAGACGGAGATGAACTTGAACAAACGTAATTAAAATCATTAGTGTTCGATAAGATGCACCTACCGACTTGGGTGGAATACCAGGCGTCGTTCTTATCAAGGTCTCCACTTCCGACTTGCGTAGCAACAACTTCACCTTATCAGTTCTGTGTGTAATTGCAGAATTGATTACTTTGAGAGCATCGCCATAACGATCTAATAAAGACATCAAATTAAAATTAAAAAAACTCCACAAAAAAGTGGCAAACGAGTAAAAACTTACTCATTTGGATAAGAGACTCGGCATAGAGATGGAGCACCTCAGACCTATCTAGATCCAGGGGCAAGGGCAGGTTATGATGGACAGGCGTTAGCCAGTCTATGGTCTGGAAAATCCACTGACTGGCTTGGCCAAACTTTTGCTGATCGTAGTAGTACTTGCCCATGGCATAGCTGTCCAAAGCATTCATGCTTACACTGAAAATAATATTAGAAAAGAATATTCAGTGGAAGAGTTTTCAGTGATTATCTTATAGATACAATAAGTCATTTACGGACCATTTGCTGTATTTATATAAATTCATTCAAGCTGACACTACAGTTGAGATTTGAAGTATCTAGCTCTTATAGATACTTTATACAATTTATATACAAACTATTATCCCTTCTATCCTTATGTACATTTGTCTACTCACTTGTATTGCTTTCCATTGATCAACCCCTTGGCCATGTCGGAGACCTTCAAGTCGTAGGTGCCAACTATGCGATGTATAGAGTCCGCTGCCTCCTCGAGATCTGTGCTCGAGGGCAGCAGCTCCCTCTTCCTGTTCAGGAACTCCACTTGAGCTTCACCCAGTGGCTGCTGCATGTAATGCTGCCAATGTGTCCAATCCTGATGCATGCGACGAATCAGAGAGAAGGCATTTAAGGGATTGGCCAAATAATGTTCAGTCTGGCTATTGGCCTTTTTATTTTCATCAGTCATTTCAGCGACAAAACTAGAGAGAAAAGGAACTGTAAATTCAGTTAGAATTTATCGATTTGTGGACTCACCTGCGCACTATTTGAAGCTTCCTCTCCAGCTCATCGGCATAGTGGCTGAGATTCTCGATGAGCAGAGCTTCCACCTTCAAGAGATCGACCATTCCGGCCACAGAAGTCGAGTGACTCTTCTCTCCATCCTCCTGGCCATTGACCAAGCACAAGAGCAAAGCCACTGCAACAAGTCGGAGTCTCAATTCCGGTGAATGCATCGCTGATGAATGATCTTGTGGTGTCTACGTGTTTTGGCCAACTGTTGACTGTTTCGCTAACTTGGCTCGAAGTCGACATTGTGGGTCGAGATAAATGTTTATAAATATTTCTAGAGAGCGGAAAAAAAAACGTTTACCAAACAGAAGTACATTGTGCTGTTTGTTATTATTATTGCTTTTGCTTTCCGTCTTCTGCTGATAAGCGATTCGCAGCAACGCGGCACTTTGATAACAGCACGCACCGTTTAACATAAACATAAACTGTTGACACTTCTTTTCCATCGACTGTTCCGTGGCCACCTCCATTCTTCAATAGTCATCGCGGTTTTAGCTTACGCGGCTAAATCAGAACGTGTGACACGCGAAAGAGTTTCGACTACTCAAATGGAGGTATGAACTCAGTTATACCCTATAAGATAGATTCGAAGTGCAATTGGAGTAAAAAGATTCTCTATGTTGGGCTCTCATTTTATCAATGTTTAAAAAAATGTCATATCCCTACTAAAGGCTAAGCTATAATCCAAAAATACTTACTTAATAAGCCCTTTTTTATTCTCACTACAGGGTATTCAATTAGTCGGTAAATTGTAGAATTTGGTAAATCACATGCAATCAAAAGAAGTTGAGTAAAAATGCCAAGTTGCTGAATGAATTCAACTAAACTCAGTGGTAAAAATAGTATGTGATAATTTACATTTTATTATAGGGTAATTAACTAGTCAATATGATGAATTGATAACAAATTTGAGACTTTGTGGATGACTAAAGACGTGGAAGCCGCTAAAAATACCAAGATATACGAGTACATTGTGTAATTATCAGTCTAAGAAATTTGGTACGTGTTAACATTTAATTACGGAATATAATTGAAATATTCGACTCAAAATTGGTGTAGATCAAGTGCATACTAAAAAGGTAAAATGCTTCAATCAATAATAGAAAAGATCAGATTATGATCAATGATTTTAATATAAAAATAAATTATAATAAAAATATTTTTTTTTTAATTCCACTGCCATTAGTAGCTTTTGCGAATATGTTGATGACTTACAGTAATTTAAAAGTCAACTGCCACGCCCAGCTTTCAGCGCCCACTTTAGTATAGTCAAGAGGAATGTCACGAATTTGTTATCTGCTTTAACCATGAATGATTTCATTGAAAAGCTTTGTGGAAAACCTAAAAACCTTTTTGTGTATACAAAATATCTGCACACAAAGCAAGGCTTCATCGCCCGCCCACTTGTTGGCAAAGGTATGACCGAAAAGGCTTTAAATTTTGCACTTTTATGGTCAAGAAGGGGAGGAGAGGGAAGAGGGTAGGGGGTTTATCGTCCTGCAACGGCATGTGTCCTGCCGTTGATATCGGCTTAACTTTGCCATAAAACTGTCAGCGTCACGCGTGTAGTGGACACAAGGGGCATCGAGGGGGTCACCACGAAGGCCAAATGAAATAAATTTTACAGCCAAATGGGTAGAATTGTGTCTGAACAAAAAGGCCAAAACGAACACCGAGAGATTTGTGTGGCCAAATGTCACAGGCAAATCTAATGTGGACAACAATAGCACCTGTGACCTGGAAAATGTCTCATCCTCATGTTGGCAACATGTTCAACGTTCAACGGTTGTTTAGGTCTCATCTCAGCTGGCCAAGATTTAAGCCGCTCTGAACTGTGTTGACCATGTCCCTTTAAAGCCACTCAGTCGTTCGTCTGGGACAAGTGCAAATGTTTACTCCGAGTCGCTTTTGTTAAGCGTCTCCTGTGCTGTTTCCCCTCCCTCCATGTTCGTCAATTAAGTGTCATCAATCATCTACAAGCAGTCGAAAAATTCTGATCGAAATCATTGACAACAACAGCGATACGACGACGTACGGACAGCACGATGATGACGGCGACGCAACGACGACGGCAAACATGTCACGGTACAAAATGTCGTTTAACCTAAAATGCCAAAAAACCACAAAGATTATTTATTTTAGTAGCAGACATTGATTATAAGCTTCATGTGAAGTGTTCCGAGAAACGTCACACACAAAAAAGGAGATTTCAAGAAAATCGATAAATATGATATTGAAAGTTGTTACATTTTTAGGTTTTTATATTATTAAATCAGATTTAAAAATAAATTAAAAATTAATAGTACACACTTTCTATTGTGAGTGTAATAACTCCTGTATGAAATAGAGAAACTTAAAAACATGGTTAATAATTTTGTTAATTAATCATCATTTTTTTGTATACACACAATTTATTTGAAGTTAATTTAAAATATTTAAAATTAATATTTATTTATTTTTCAAAATATTTTAAATGTTTTCCGTATATGATTTGATTGTTTTACTAAATCAAGGCGATTGTGAGGTCGCTTTACTTCTTGGAACTACTTGAAACTCAATATCTGCGCTAAATCTCAGCGTTTACTGGACAGTACAAACAGAGTACACCTAAACACACAGCAATTGGCCATACAGCACTTAAAGCCTTATCGCTGATTGGTGGAATGGGGCATAAGTATGTATGTGTGTTGTGCACAGTACCTTTGTAGGGCATATCAGTTTCAATCATTGTTCCGTTGATGACCCACTGGGATTTGACAATTTCCATAAAACTAAAGTTTCAGTTTGAATAAAAAGTTTAGTTTATGGGCTCGTTGCTAAATTCAAGTCAAGTGTAAATTTTAACACTTAAAGAAGATGAGGAAAGCGGTGAGAGGGGAAGGGCATAAAAGTGCTTGTAAGACAAAGCCATTAAAGACGCCTTGGCAGTTGGTCGGCGAATCTTTATGCCAATCTTGGCATTAGAAATCAATGTCGAGCGTTGCAGTTATGATTATTGCAGTTGTCCAAAAGTTTTGAGCTCTTGAAAATGGTTAGACAAATGCTGTCTCGCTCTCTCTTAGTCTCTCTGTCTTTTGCTTGAGCATAATGTGTAATGTCCTGATTGTCCTGGTGGCTGGCAAGGTTTATGCAAATGCCAAGCGTTTATACGATATGCTGGCAAACAAGGCGATGGCCAAGAAGGAGATGGCAATGGCGATGGCTCGCTAAAAAATGCTTATGACTTGTGTAAACAATTTCCCATTCGGCCATTTCCCTTTCCCCCCTCCCGCTGTGGTCCACTTACGTGTAGGTATTCCCAGCTGAGACAGAGAACTCAGAGAAGCTCTGGCATTTGGAGCAAGTATGTATCTGGATGGTGTATAAAATATTTTATGGACTTGGGTGCAAAAGTAACTTTGTGTCGTGGACACGATAAGCGAAGTTTGCGTATGTGACTTCCGTTTGTCCTTGCATGTCCTCGTATGTGTGTGTGTGTGTGTGTGTGTCCTGGCCTGTCCTGTCCTTACTCCTTCCTCAATCTACACTCTCTGTCTGTTTGTCTTCGCACATTTTTATGCATTTTCTTAGCGGCCATTTTTATGCCCGCACACGTTTTCCATTAGACGTCAACGGCTGCCATTTCCTCGCTCGCCTGTTTGATTTTCGCCAATAATACTCTCAAAGGATACTAGAATACACTTCCTTCCTCTGTACTTGCTCCTGCTTTTAATTGAAACTGGGTCAAGCAGCGCCCATTAATCACAGTCGTCTGACAGTCGCTCAATTTGCATTCGCATTTAAGACAATTATCATGTTGAGACAATTACTCTTTGTTAGCGCGAAAAAGCTAGGAAACTTCAGTTTGATCTAATTGAAAACTGCTAAGGTGGCATTAATCTTCATAAGCCTGACAAGTTCATTAGAATAACAAACACGGCATTGATTTGACCCCATTCTCAAAAAGGATAACTCCTCCTCTTTACCAGAGAAAGAGTGAGAAAATAAGGGGGCGGCTAATTAAAAATGTAACACACAACTTAAACCGCTTGCAATTTATCAAAGGCCATATAAAAAGTGAGTTTAATTTTTTATGCTCTTTCTTTTTTATATTTTTTTTTGCATAATGCCGCGGATATAATTTTTTAGCATGGCGCTGAAGCGCGACGCGTATAATGCGCATAATTTCTATGCCACGTTGGTCACCCGAAAAGTAAATGTTGAATTGTAGACATTGCCACACCAAGTGAGAACGAGGGACAGGGGATAGAGGACGACCTTTGTGCCAGTGGCAGCCACAACAACAGGCACAAACATGGCGTCAGTTTTGGCAATGGGAAGAACTGAGAGAGGGAAGGGATATGAACAAAAGAGGTACACGCGAAAATAAAACCTATTACCGGAATCATAATTATCTTTTATGGCCGCGTCTGTCATGACGACATTATGGCCGGCACGAAGCGGCCTCCTCCTTTCTCATTTTGGCCCACACTCTGCGATGCGTCGCGCCAACACGTAGCAATAAAAAACCGCGAAATGCGGCCAAGTAGCAAAAAACATAAATTACGCCAGTCAGCCAGAGGTAGAGAGAGACCAAGAGGTAGAGAGAAAGAGAGGGAGGAAGAGAGAGACTGGGATAGAGTTAGTTGTTGTAGTCGGCATAATTCTGTGCTTATTTTCATTACTGGCCAAAACAGAACACGGCCCAGAGAGACATCTGTCGACGACCCTGGGGCCAAAAAACAGGTGTTTTCTAATTTATTGAGCACCCCCATTCTCTCATTCTCTCTGCATAGATACTAACTACCCTTGGAATAATAATTGCTGGATGCTCTGACTTTGAGATATTAAAAGTGCGATTGGGGCGAGGAGAAGAGGCGACTGTCAGAGTCAATTGTCTGCAACTGGCGGACAAATCAAAGTGCCAGGCTCAGTGCTCAGTGTTCAGCTTGTCATGTGTTTTTTAATTTCTAATATTTCACGCGTATTATTGTATGCACAACTGAATACCCCTACTACAACTGATGCTAATGCTTGCCGCTGACAGGCGTCCAACACGGAGGAGGACTGAAGGGAGAAAGAGGGGCAAAGAGCGGCTATTGTTGTGCACTTGGTGCAAATTATGCGAGACACGTTGTGGCTGCTTTCATTTGCTGGCGAGGTGTGCCTGAGGTGTTTGCCATGCTTAACAGGACAGAAGACCAGAAAGAAAGAAAGAGCAGATAGAAAAAAAAGAGAGGGAGATCTGCAGAGATACAATACACAGAGAAAAAACTCTGGGATTCCGGGATAAAAGCAATATGAAGTGCTTTCCGAAATTCAGTTGTTCTGAAATTTCCTTAACCAAGTACGAAATTCTTGATTTAAATACGATTTTTCAAATTCTTCTCCGCAAATATATTTTTGTTTTTTAGCATTTTTTTTACCATTTTTGGGTATACTACTGAATACATTCTTGAAAAAACATGATAAAATTAAGAATTTTAAACTTGAATTTTGGATTGATTTATTTTCTGTGTACATATGCTGCTAGTTGAGACTCTAGACTCGAGACAACGTGTGATAATTCCGCTCACCACAAAAAGTTTTCTTCCAAATTGCCCAAGGCCAAGTGTGTGGCAGCGTGTTCCTTGCCCCATGCCCCCTTGCCCCATGCCACACCCAGGACGAGACTTTTGCTTGCTGTTGTTTTCAAAAAGCGCAAGTGCACGTGCTGCCTTTGTGTTGTTGCTGTTACAGCTGCTGCCTCCTCAATTCTTGTTGTTGTTGTAATTGCTGCTGCCGCCTGTTGACAGGACACTTCAACTATTGTTGTTTGCACTCCCCCTGCTCCGGTTCTTTCCCCTGTTAAATTCAGCATGAAATTGGTTTGTATTATTATTTTGCAGTCGTCGCTCGTCTCGATGCCAACGGCGCTTCGGCAACACCTCGAAATACTGTCAGCTTCAGTGGCTTAAAGCTTTAACTTGGCCCAAACACACGCCATACGCCAAAGCGAAGCACACAAACCAAAAAAAGAAGTAGCAACTGCAGTAAAGTTTGCTTTGATGCTGCGCTTTAATTAAAAACTGCGCACACTGAGAGTAACTAGCACTTGATTAATTTTTGGTTGCACGCAAAAGTAAAACGCGAAAAGGGAAAAACCAAAAACAAAAAAATAAACACCATAGCAAACCAAACGATCCACCAGCAAACAGCAACAAATTGCTGGCCAGTTGCGGGTTTTGCTAGAAAAAAACGCGGTATCCAAATTAATTATGTCCATGCAGCGCTGTTGGTGCCGCTGCCACGCTTCTGCCTCTGCTGCTGCCTCTGCCGCTGTCTCTGCCGCTGCCGGCTTCGTGCTTTACGCTATCAACGCGTGCTCTGCATACGTGGAAGGCAACGCGAACGTGGAGGATGTGGAGACATTGGACAATTCACATAGACACAAAGCGACCTCTTCGTGCTTTGCGATTTCCCATATCCCTTGCATACTTTCTAGCGCAGCGTGCTATTCATTTATGAGTGCATGTGTGTGTGTGCGTGTGTGTTTGTGTGGTGAGTGGGCGGTTCGCTTTCATATCACTTTGATATTGAATTTTTGCCAAAATGATATACGAGAACATAAACCTGTCCTCCAGCGCGACTTTTGGGCGTGATCAGTGGATGACACAAGCTGAAAACAAGACTGAGAGCTTTGGATTAATCCTAAACATGTAACAGTTATAAAGCTTTGAAAGCGTATGAAAGCTCCAGGTAATTTTAAATGTAAAAGTGCCAATATGAAAATTTAAACAACGCGAGTTAAAAAAAAATCAAAAGAACTTAGGATTGACAGAAATTAAGCCAAAGATTTTTTGTATACATAAGAAAGTGATGAACATTAAAAAAAAATGTTAGCTAAGTTATATATATGATCTTAAAAATCTACATAATATAACAAGAACACACAATTAATAACAAAATACTAAAAAGCTCATAATAGCTTTAAAAACTGACAACAACTTTATTTTATTTTAAATATCTATGGGTAGAAAAAGCTGCTGTAAATTGGTTTTATAGATTGCGGCTCTTCAACTCATAAACTTAGGTGCATAGAATTAATTAACGCTAAGCTAAAGTTTATTCGAGCTTTAAAAGCAGCTGCAGATGTAAAGCTATCTAAAATATAAGATACAAACCATCTGCAAATACGTTAGTATGGCATATCATCATAAGTATAGCATCAACTAGGTAAATGCTCAAGTGTTTTCACACACACTCAGCTCAAGCTTCAGCCACACTCAATTTTCATTTAGAATTGGAAACAAAGCAAACAATGAAATGTCGCTGCCAAGCACATGTATACATACATATACACTTATATGTTAAATACAATATTAATAATCTCGCTTGCCGTTTGTTCTCATTTTATGTGTGGCAGGCGCAGTGGGAAATCATACGTACAAAGTATCTGAGTATGAGTATAAGTATAATCATGCTGACATTACTATGTCTACGTCTACGCAGCACACTCCAAGAGTCATCACTCATTCACTCATTCACTCACACAAACACACATTCGCACAGCAGACACGCCTGATTTTTACCTAGAGCACAAAAGTATAGCATACTTTGCGGCGTCTATGCGCCAGACTGGCGCCAGGCCAAACAAAAGGGCCACAAAGGGCGACGACGACGTCACTTCAGCTTAAAGCCGAGTAACTGATGAAACCCATTCCATACGAGTGTATGTTATATACCTAAGCCAGATACTTGTCCCAATCCCTGAGGCAGCAAATGTTAATGTAAATGTTTGTCTGCTATTTGAATTTTAATTACTTTTCTTGGTTTTTCCGCGTTGCACACACCGAAAACTATTTATGCCGTGTTCTCTCGCTCTCGGCTAAACTTTTTAATAGAATCTCGGCCAGCAAACCAGACCAGAAAAACTTTCGCGGCCAATAGAAGGTAGAGATAGAGAAAGTGAGAGTTTGTAATGCGCCTTAATTGAAACAAGTCCCAAACCAATTGTGCCGCTTTGCCACTTAAGCGACGCTTCGCTTTGCCAAAAAGGTAGATGCCACACTGACTCCCTGTTGCACAATCAAAAATCAGCAGTAAAATCTTCCTGACGATGGGTAGCATAAATTTTCAAATTGTTAGCCAGGACTGTGGACCACTTGAACGGAAACGCCTAATTTTAGCCGCTGAGATTGAGACTTTTCCTCTTCATCTCCTTCTCCCTGTCTTTCCTTCTTCCTCGCTGACTTGCCCGGCGTCTGGCAGCTGTTCCTTGGCCCAAACAGTCGTCGTTTTGGCCAGCTTGGAATCATTGGCTGTCTGCCGTTTGCCGCTGCTCACAACTTTTATCGGATTGCCATGGAGGTGGTGGTGGCGTGGTGATGTGGTGGTTCAGTGGTGCGTCGGTGGAACAAACTTCGCGTAGAGCTGAAAGAAATTCAATCAAAGGTACAAGTTAATCCCGCGTGAGTTCATAAAGTTCACAAAGCCAATTTATATGCCAGGCGCAATAAGTTTTAAAAGTAAATGCCAAGTCGAGTGGTTTTTGGCCAGAAAAATAAGGTAAAGAAGTTGTACAACGGATGTCAATTTGTATGGCAAAAGGTAGACAGGGATATATCGATATTTTAAATCTAGTTTAAGCACTTGAATTGCTAATAAAATGTATTTTAAATTTGTAGAGACATAATAATGTGAAAGCAGCAAACTATAAATAAGTCATATCAATTTAAATTATATGGAGAATTAAAAGAAAGTAAAAGAATTCAAAATATAATATTATTATTGTTGAAAATCTAGTTTACAATTTATGCATAGATTTAAGATTCGAATATGAAATATAAATTTTTTTTTTTTAATAATAAGATAATGTAAAATTATTTAAATATTTAAATTACTAACTATTCAAATTTCTTTTATATTTCAGATTTATGACGAGCAAAAAGCCTTTCTTCAGATTCAAATATTAAACTGATTTATCAAAGAGCACGCAGAGCAACTATTACATGTACAACAAAGGATTGAAGATGCTCGTTTTCCTACTCATTCACAAGAATGTAGCGAAAATCACGCGCCTTTGAAGTCGATGTCTGAATCTGAATCTGGGCAACAATTGAGCTGTCGATTCGTTACGGAGTCAAGAGAAGAAGTTGAATCTGTCTACAAAGGCAGTTTGCTGATTTTTGCCATACAAACGAAGGAGTATCTTCAATTAGTGTTAAGAGCATGTCAAACAAGCTGCGAGATTAAAGCGACAAGCCTCGCCCCCTGCCCCGTTGCCACATGATAACATCCAACTAACCGTGGCAGACACGTCTCTGAGGAGGGCGTAACCCGAAATCGATTGCCAATAGCCGGCAGCTTATTTTACCTCGGAAAAGGCAACGAAAACAATCGAGAAGAGTCAAGAGAGAGTTGGTCAGAAAACAAACGCAAACATCTAATTGCCTGGACAGAGCAAATAATGATGCCACTGAACACTGGACACTGGACACTGGGGACTACTTAGGATGAAGTTGCAGCTGGAACAGGAACAGGAGCTGCCCCAAGGACAGTTCCACATGTTACAACAATAAAAAGGTGAAGGATTAATAGCAAATAAATTGATGTTGAAAAGGCGATTAGAGTTGAAGTATCGATAGATAAACATAGATAGATAGATTACCCAAAGATCTGAAGACAGCACTTAAAGTTGCAACTTCATGTGGCATGTATTAAGTTTGCCTCATAAATCATCAAGAAATTTACCTATGAAAAGAAAATGTCAAGGCGTTGAAAGCCAACCAAATCGTGAATTGTTCGCCGCATTATCATATGAATTTTGTTTGGCCAAGCCGCAAAACAACAAAAAGCCAAAATGCTGCATAAAATTTGGAGCCACTTGATATGTGTGCTACATGCCACAGACTCCGTACTCATAACAAAAGGTAAAGAGGGTCAAAAGCTGGACAAAGCCAATGGCCAAACAAGGCGGGCTCACTGCATAAATTTTCATAAATTTCTTGGAACTGAACTTTGATTTATATATATATCTATATGTATATGATATTTTCGGTGTTTTGTTGTTAGTTTTGGGCAACATGCTCATCATATTTTCCAGGGAGATTGCCTTGAAAATGAGCTTGCAACGTGTGACGAATCGCAGAGAAGGAAAATCGATGGCAACAAAGTCGCTTAAAGTTGTGTGTTAAGGGAAAAGTGAAGTTGGCAATGGACATTGGACATTGAACATGGTCTGACCTTTTGCCTGCTCACTTTTCACGTTTTCATTTTCCAACAACAACAAGAACAGCAGGAAAAAAATGGAAGTGGTTTGCATGTTGAACAGAAACAATCAAATCGCAATTTACTGGCTGATGGTAAAGCGATTTATCGCTGGGGAAGTTAGTCGGTCATAAAACATCCATTAACTTCATGTCAATGCTCCAAGCGCATGCAGCTGCCTTCTCTTTCCCTCTCTCTCTCTCTTGTTATCTCTCTCTCTCCTTTTCTTTCTCTGGTTAGTCAACGGCCGTTCATTTGCGGTATTGGTCGAGCATGGCCATCGAATTGTGAGTTCCCTTTCTCTCTCTCTCTGGTCACACTGCAAATTGCTGAACTCTGCCTCTGCCTCTGCCACCTCTGTTGCTTCTATTTCTGCCACTGCCTCTGCCACCTCTGCCACATGTCAGCGTTTTATTTGCTTTGCTTATGTCCAAGAACCAAACTCAATGACACGTGATAAGAAATGGCAGGCAACAAATTCGACTAAAAAAATGAAATGAAAATAAAGAAAACTAGAAACAATTGCACACGTACGCAAAAGCAATTTTCCAATTGCCGCAAAGAAATTTCAAAAATGTTTGTCGCACTTTTTTTTAGGCAAGTCTGCAATTTTTCCTCCCACTTGCTACGCCCACTTACGCCTTACTCCGTACTCCACTCAAGGAAGAGTTAATTGTTGCCGGAATTGCGAGTGTCTGAAGTAAATACTTACTCAGTTTTTGGGACTGTCATTGCCAAAAGATACGCGGCGTCTTTTCAGCCAAAATGTCTGTGGCTGTGGCACTTAACGGTAATGTGTTACGAGTGCGTCGCCTGCGTGGAAAACTTTTGAATTACCTCAGTTACAAGGAAGCAAAAGCACTGCGAGTGTCTGTTACACCGTTACATTTCCATTTCCATTTCAATTCCCCTTCCATTCCCTTTCTCATTTTCATTTATGCCGTTTCAAGTTGCCCAACGAAGCGTTTTCTCTTGTTAACTTCAATGTTTGTCTTTCATTTTGGCCGCTTGCCTTCTCTCTTCCTTCCCTGTTGCCCTCTCTTTCTCTACTCTGTTCTACGATTATTACCTGCTGTTAAAAATTTCATAATCTCACAGATAATAATTTAATGTGCCGCTTTTAGTGGTGCCCATTAAAAAGTTTGCCAAGAAATTTCGGTTTTAGCCAGTTTGAAGAAGAAAGGCCCAGGGGAGGTAGAGAAGAAGTCAAGGAAGGGAGGGGGATGTCTTTTAATAATGTTGTAAACAGGTAATTGTGTTTAGGCTGCTGTCGAGTTATTTGAGTGATAAGTTGCAGAGAACATAAGTTACTCGCATCGAAGGCCACTAAATCATTTGGCCAACAGAAGCAACACTTGTTAGCCCTGTCATAAGTTGTGCATCCCCTCGAAATGTGCGAACATTGCCATTAGCACTGCAGGAGTTTATCTATAGATCTATAGAGCATCGACATCCAACATCCGACAGAGACGCCCCCAGCTGAAGGTATTGCCATGTCCTGTGTCCTGCTCGTCCTGGCCGTTTACTGGAGGTAGCCACTGTCTGCTGGTATGTGTACGAGGAGTATGTGAACTTTTCAAAGTTATGCGCATTTCTGCTGACCATTGGCATTTTGCAGCTTTTGTTTTTGGATTCGACGGACGGACGGACGGACGGTCAAAGGTCGACGGCGGCAGCTGTTGCCCAACCGTTTTGTCTGCTTTGCAGCCCCATCTTCTACTCTATTTTTTGCAGTCGTCGATTGGATGCGCATCCGTGTCCGTGTCCGCATCCTTATTCGCATCCACATCCGCATCCGCATCCACATCCTTGCCGTGACCAAAACGATTGGGGATTAATACTTTCGGTGTGTTTTTGCCTCGGACTTTGGGCTCGTTTGGCGCAGTTTATTGAAAAGGTGACACTGCAGTGGCAGCAACGTGTGGCAGTGGCAGTGGCAGCAGCAGGACATTGCCAAAGTTTTGTCCTTGCGCAGCAGGAAAACTTTGCGTGTGTTTCATGCGAATTTTCTTCTATTTTTTTTTGACTGCAACTTGCGTATCTAGTATCTCCGTGTTCTCCCTGCTCGATATTATCGACACGAAACATATGTGAACATGTCGTTTGACACATTTGTCAGTTGGCTTAAAGTTTTGTCGAGCAGTGTGAGCTGCTTTTGAGCCGGCTTTAAGGCCATTTCGGTAATGACTGCCAAAAGCTCATTTCAATTTTCGCACACATATCAAAAGGCCAAATTGTAAGCCACTTCACAGCCAATTAGAAGCTTTCAACGGCTGCCACACACAGAGTTTATAATGCACACACACACATAGTGACACACACACATACAGTCATACATTTATATATGCACACGTGCGTTGACAAATGACGGGCAGTGTTAACGGTGTTTGGCAGCACTTGTGCGCCTCATTATGTGGCATTTGGGCTAACCGCTTTAATTAGCTCTGCAAGCGGCACACACACACACACACAGCACACACTCACACACACCCATACATAGAGAGAGTGCAGGCTGCAATGAAGCTGAGCCCTGGGCCCAAAACTTGCATGTGGTCAACAGCTGCCGACCCCAAAAAGCCACTTGGCCAGGCCACTTTCCACACTCCACTTTCCATACTCCATGTCGAGTGTCGAGAGTTTGGAGATTGTCGAGTGCACTGACAAAATGTTGCTAATAGTCGTACTCTGTTGTTGTTGTTGCATGCACCTTCCTGCCACGGCTGTCGTTGACTTTAATTGAGTCACAAATCAACCAAAATATACTAAACACAGTCATACACACACACACTAACACACACGACAACTGCTTGTAGCTCGCTCGCTAATTTATTACACAAAGTGTAGCATACTTTCGTGGGTTCGACAAACAGGACAAGGGGGGCCAAATGGGGCGAAAGGGGAAATGGGGCAAAGGGAGGCACCTGCTAAAGACGACGGCGTTAATTTGCCTGCTAATGAGCCGCAAAACACGCACAGCAGACACTGAAAGTGAAAACGGGAGACAAGAGTTGCTTAATTATGCTAATTTGCCTGACAACGTGGCGTATGCGCAATATCAGTACATTCCTGTATCAAATTTTAACAATATTTAAAATTTGGCGCCAGCAAAATAATTTAAAGTGTAGAGCGACAAAAATTATTTGCAACCGCATAAAACGAAGCGAAACGAAAATTTGGACACCCAAAGGAGCAAAAAGAGATAGAGACTCTGGGGAGAATGGAGGAAGGGAATGTTAAGGATGTTAAGGACACAGTCAGAGCGTCACAGTTGCTTCCCTGGCATTCATATTTTGAATACAAATTGCTTTATTTGCGCTGCTGCGCCAATTTGGCAGCGCTCCCCTCAGTTCCCTCACTTCTTCTTCTCTCTCCTCTGTTTCTCTGTGCCAGTTTCGCTTCACTTCATTGCGAATTTTTCATAGATATAAACAAGTGCTCATGCCATCGCCTACCTTTTCACTATGTCGCCCTTTTCCCTTCCCTTCTCTTCTCTTCTCTCCACATTTTTTTCTGTTCGCCTTCTTCTTTTGCATTTTATTACAAGCCACACAACGCCTTTGATTCGCCGAGGGTTGCTTCCAAATCATCGGAAGGAAGGGGGAATGTCGACTCTCAATAGGTAGTTCTTGGTGTTTTTGAAAAACAAATTGCTCCCCGGTGAGCGTTTGCTTTTGAGCGGTTTGAGCAGCATTTGGCCAAGTTATTTGCATGCCTTGTAGCCTTGTCTTGATGTCTCGTTGTTTGGCCCAAATCTCAAATACATAATAATTTAATAATATTTGTCAGGCAGATAAATCATATCTCGACTTAATATGACAATGACTGACAAGGCCAGACGAATTTTAAAAAAAGTATCGAAGAACAAAATAAAGGGAAATAATATCAAGGTAATATGACAACATTGTTGACAAATTGCCTTCCATTTAGTCGATGGAGGGGCAAACTGATGACGCTGATTTGAATGCCAGTTTTTTATGTGGGAATTAATGTCATCCGGCTTTACGATCCAAATCTAATGCCCCCGGCCACTGGTACAACTACAATTTGCCCTAGGGCAACTTGTGGCAACTTTGTTGCCACATGCGACATAAAAATCAAAACCCGAAGCGTCAAATTAGCACGAGTTGCGCCAAAAAGCTGAGCACAAAATTTTACGACTTCATATGCAGATTTGCAGTTTGTGCTGAGGAAGTTATGCGTAGGAAATTTGTTTTAATTAGCTGCTGACAACAACAACAACACCAACAACAACAGCAACAGCAACTAAAATGCGATGTGGGTTAGGCATCAACAATGTAAGCGTCAAAACATCCGTTTGCTAAATTTAGCGATCGTCCAAAATCGTATGAGAATATCTCGGACAAATGCGCTTACTTGCAGTTATGGATGTGAATATATATACACAGTATTCATGTATGTATTCATATATCTGTCTATTCCTCGACCTTTGGGGCAGGGGCACGTACAGATGACTTGTTATGATTTTTGTGGCACTTTGTTTACATACAAGTCCCAAACAAGGCGTCGTCGTTCGGCAGGTGCCGAGATCAATCCAGAAACGACAAAAGCAGCCCATAAAGTAACATATTCTAAAAGACTACACACTTGAAACTGTTGAAAAATAAAGAAACAGCAACATTTTATTGCCACAAAAATTGTGAATGGGAGGAGGTCGCATAATTTTATGACAAATTAATACAATGGGCGATGGGAAACGTATGGCGAATGTTAGGCGATTTATGCCTGTATTTATCATCCTCGGCAAATGAAACATATTATTATTATTATTATTTTATTTTGCACATTTAGCGAGCGAAAATGATTCATTCAATTGCGAAATGTTGTTTGTTTTGCCATTGTTCATAATTTAATAGAAAGCACGACATAAATATTAAATGAAAACTGAAACTGAAACTGAAACATTTAAAGGTTGACAACAACATTAAGTGGGTAACAATAAATCTTTAATTTACGATCAATAATTTAATATTGTTCAATTTGCACACAAAAAAATAAAGAAAACTGTAACGTAATAATTTGATAGGATATCAATATTTTTCCTTAGATAATAACACTATATTGTGTGGTTAAGAAAATATTCGTCAATACCAATATTTTATTATTCAATTTATTAAATTTTTACAGAATATGTACAGGGTAAGTCACAGTCGAATACGCTTAACTGTAGCCACTTCTATAAGTAATTTCCTATAATTTAAGATAAAAGCACCTAACATATTTATTTGACATTAGATTAGAAATAAATTTTCGTAATAAAGAATTTCTAAAATAGATTTTATTCTTTAATTAAGTTGTAATAAATTTTTTCATCATTTATAATTTCCGTTCCCAAGCACAATTGTGTTTCAAAATCTCATGATATTTTTGGCGTTACACTAACAGATATCGTAAGGGGAAGTGGCTGTTAGCGCGCTGTTGACACGCTGTTAAGCCTAACAGAGGCAATGCATAGCCTAAGAGTCCGTTTGCCTCAGGGCCATCAGTCGGGGAGCGTCCGTTGGGGCCGCAGCAACGTGTTAAGGCCAAAGTCAAAAAGGGAGTGATGAACACACGATATTAGGCCAATTGAATGGATGTACGAATAATTGTAATCACTGAAACTGTAACTGTGATTGTGATTGTCACTGACAAAGTCACATTTGCAGTCGCTCATTTGTCGCTACATCTATGGACAAAGTTTGGCCATTAAACTCTGCACAATTGCTGTGATTCATTTGCTGTCGATGCTACTCCAACTTGGCTTTTATGACAAACGGAAGACACTTGAGGGAAAGTTTTTGGCGCGTCGCAATAAAATTCGGTAGGAACCTGTATATGAAATCACAGAGGGAAAGATTGAATTCATTTGATTGCGCCAGCTGAGTTCTGAGTTCTGTTATGGCAGCCTTTGAACTATTGATGAGCCATTTCATGCAATTAGCGTTAAATTGCTTGGCTCAAGTGGCCCTTTAATGGCCACGGCTAAGATTCGACCCCTTACCCCTTCTACAGGATTTCCTTAGGCATTATTAATGTGCTTGGCCTTTCTCATTTCACTGTTAATACTTGAAAAATGAACGTAGACACTTTCGCGCACCTTTTTGGGCCCGAAGGGCATCATTTGGTAATGAGTTTGTTGCTTTCTTTCCAATTTATTTTTTATATATTTGGTACATTTGGCAGGCCGACAACGTGGCCAACATTTGGCAGTGGCATTTCCGATGCTCCGCACGTTGTGGAAGTGTTGTTGCCGGGGTGGAAGTTGCAGCAACTTGACAGCAATGTGAATGATTGAACGCGTGTCCGTCAGAAATGCGTCTAATTGGTTTTTGCCGCTCGCGTAACGCGAAACGCGAAACGTAAAACATAAAAATAATATTAACAAAAACAGAAACAAAAAAAAAAGAATAAAAATGTCTGCTAAAGGTAATTTTTTGTAATGTGCAGAGAGAGAGAGAGAGAGGAAGAAAGGGAGAGACCTTTGAAGAAGGCAAGTAATTTGATTTGCCGCTGACATATATTTGGACAGACTGCTTTAAGAATCTGTCTTTAAAGTGCCACAGGAGTCTAAATGGGTTTCCTTATCGCTTGGGCCAATAAACTTGGCCAAAATGGCAGCTGCTATCAACAGCTGCGTCTCATAGGCTCCATCTCATCTCATCTCATTTCTTCTCTGCTCGACTCGTGTTGATGTAATGTAAGTAATTACTTCGACCTACACACGTATACTCCTCTATCTATGCAAGGGAGCTTAATTTACTGCCTACTCACACACACACACTTACACGTACACACACACACTAAACACATTTACGTGTTATTCAATTTTGCAAACTAAACGCAAAAATATCATGTTTCCTGCTTGCAAAACGAACAACAACAGGAAATGTGACCAAGGGGAAAATCTGTGGGGAAAAGTAGAACGACAACAACAGCAACAACACTTTCACTTACATTTCACTGTGCGTGTGTGTGTATTTGAGTGTGTTGGAGTGTGTAAAAGTAAACATCAGGTTAATGGATTCGACGCCAACGCCGCACGCAAAAATTTTCACTTTCACTTTTACTTGGCATCTGCTGCTGCGATTCAACATTTTCCACTCAATAAATTTTTTTTGTATGCTGCGGCAACATTTTCCTACCGATAAGCAATTTTCCGAGGCCAGTTTCTAGACAACAGACTCCTTGTGTGATTTTTCCCGCTTGCTTCATTTGCTGTGCTCAATTTTTGGGCTGATTTCCTTTGAATTTTCCTCTTTTTTGCTTATGCCTGCTAAATGGCGCACCTTGAACAGCTTCTTTGTCTTAAGCTCTGAAAATTGTTTAATGTGCCACAAGAAATTGTTTGCCTAACAGATGAGCAATAAGATTCGACCTAGAAGGTGACAGCCTGCTAAATGGCAGAGGCATCAATACACATTGAAAACCGTTTAAAGGAGATGCCTGAAAAATATATGATAAAAGATAGAGTTTTTATGTTAAAATTTAATATTTGAATGAATCGGCAGAAGTTATCAAATTAGTATTTATTTATTATATTACGATTTTCTACATATAAAAATGCAATCAATGAATGAGTTAAGATAAGACTAAAGATTAAACACAAATAAAGTTTGAGAATTAAAATCTATTTTCTTGGCTGGAATTTTATAGACACATATAAAATTAAGTCAGAAAAAATAGCAATAATAAGATTATTCTTTCAGTTATCAGTTCCAACAGAAATGATACGTAAATACTTAAATCAGGCTTCGTAAACTCTGCTTATATGTATGTTTATTCCTCCCCCTTCACACACTCCCCCTTAGACAATCCCACATTTATTTGCTCGTATGCAAAGTGGACGCAAGGTACAAATACAAAAATCACATGTGATCTCGGCCAGTTGGGGGAAGGAGAAAAAGAGAGAAGGAGAAAGGATGAATTCGCCAAGTCGCTAAGTCGTTTTAATGGCCAATAAAAGCAAAATGTTGTCACTTTTTTCGAATTTGTATAAATTTTCATTGCCCGGGATAAGCCGTTGCCGATGTCGATGTGGATGGGGATGTGGATGTTGATGCTGAAATACTACGTGCAATTTGCACAACCAAGTCGACCAAGAGGGCAAAGGGTTGTTGTTGTATTGTTGTTGTTTACGATGTAGCAAGTAATTTTTTGCAACTTATCGCATGCAACACCAACACCAATAACAACAACAACATTCGACACTTTCTCACTTTGTGTTGACTTCGCTTTGCACTTTTCGCTTTCTCCGCTTGCCCGCGACTTTTTATTACATTTTTTTTTCTGTTGCCTTTGCCTTGATTTAGTTGCCACTGCCACTTGTTTGGGCTGCCTTAGAAATCAATTTGTTTGCCTGTGTGCCGCATGCCGCATGAAAATAAATAAATAAAGCGCAAATCGTCTCGCAAATCGGCATCAGAGGCCAATTTGATCGGTTTAGCTTTAACCGAGCAGTGCCAAGTTTATGACTCGCTCGTGGCCAGCTTTGCTCGCATTATGTCCTTTTGATAATAATTTATTATTATTTACTTTGCCATTTGCCATTTGGTATTTTGCATTTGCAGTTTTTCAATTGCGACCAACCGCCTCAATTTGTGGTCCACAACAAATTTCGTTGCATACTTTAAGGCGTCTTCTTAAGCTCAGCCTGAATTTTAAAAGAAAATGCTTAAAATCAAATATAAAATACTTGGCTCATAAATTGCTCGTTTTGCCGTAAACTGAAAACTCAATTCACCTTCTGATGAAAACTGGCTGCTTTTTTTACAATCTCATCAAATGTTTGCCAATATGGAAAAATCGTTGTTTATGCCTTTTACGCTCGGCATTTTTGCATAATTTTCGTATTATTTCACCTTAGGGCAAAATACAAAGACGTGTGGGTGGGTGAGGAGAGAGGGGGGAACACAGCAACATCCGCAACGCCAAAAAAGTTTATTGATGTAATAAATTGTTATTTGCTCAAAAGTTGCGCCCTTTGTTTTTCCACATGGCTGGCACGGCGCCACAAGAAGGAAGGAATTCTTGTAGCACACCTCGCCTCCCACCTCAGTTCATCGCTCGTCCCACATCCCTCATCCCATTTGTGCATATGATTTCACTTGGATTTAATAGATCGAACAAGACACCGACATCTCCTTGGCCATATGCCTGTCATTCGATTTATTTACGAGCGGAAATGCAAAATGAGTTTTCCTCTGGTTTTTCCTTGGCTTGTTAGGGATCTGTTTTGGCTTGTTAGTGCATCTAATCATTTCGTTTAGCTCTTGATGCATTTAACTAAAATGAAAAGGAAATTAAGGCGCATTAAATGTACATTTCCTCTCCCTCTCTCCTCCCTTTACTTCCCTTCCCTCCGATTCTATTCCATCACAACTGTTTGGCCTCAATCCAAGAATTATATGCAAAATGCGCGTAAAGTGTTTTTAATTCGCTGCATCCCATCAAATACACAGAGAGGTGAACAAGACAAGAAGGGAGCTGGACTGGTCCATCTGTCCGCCCGCTCGTCCGTCTGTCCGTCCGATTGTTGGTCCGTCCGTCGGTCGCTTGGTCGCTTTGGCGTGAACGCGTCATTAGCGCGTCGCCAAATTAGACATAAAATTTATGAAAAACTATCATGAATTGCGCCTCAATGCATTTTTGGGTGGCCTCCACGTCGAATCCAACTTGCCACTTGCTTTAGCATTTTAATTGATTTAATAGGCACTGCAATACAATAATTTCATTATTTTTATTTATTTTATTTCAATTTGAATTTTATTTTATTTTTATTTTCTCATTTTTCGTTTTGCATCATTTTGCATTTGGTTTATCAATTAATGCGCTGCATTTTATTGTTAAGCACATTAACGCAGTCACGCGAAGGCCACCTCTCTCTGCCACGCCCCTCTCCCCTCTCCCCACTCCCTTTTAGCCACCCACAGCGTTTGCATTGCCAGATAATTGCGTGTGTGGCCGACGAGGCTGAACTGCGTGTAAATTTTAATCCAATTGTGTGCAGCCAAAAGTGTGCAGCCCACAAATGCACACACACAAAAACACACACACAAATTTACAGACAACAACAACAACATGATGATGAAACATACACATTTACATGCTTATGTGTATTTATTTTTGCGTACAGCTTTTCCAGTTGAATGCATTTGATTGTAATTTTCATTGAGCTACACACGCCCACCGCAAGCACCGCATCTCTGACCACGCCCACTATTACTTACTCCTACCTCACACCCCAACCCCAACCCACACCCATACACCATACACACACCTCACAGTCCACAGTTCATTTCATTTGCTAGCAAATTTATATTTGTGCTTTTATCGTTCTGCATTTTATGCTCAAAGGTGAAACAGCAACAACAACAACAACATCACCATTGACAACAACAACAACAACAACGACAAATAAATTCAACAACACCAACAACAAGAGCAGCGACAACAATCACATTTGACCATGTTTTTGTATACGATAATACAATAGACAGACAACACAGCTTGAATTTGGCTCATTGCAGATGCAATTTATATACGAAGGGAACAACAATTCAATGATTTCATCACAGGATTTAAAATTTCCTTAATTGAATTTTACTTAATTTTTTATAGTTTTCCAAATTTTGTAATGGTTGAGAAATTAAAAGAGCTCGTCAAAAAAAAAAGTTTTAATTACAGCTTTATTGCCATAAGAAAGGAATTAAAACTCTCAGTGCTAAAATTAGTCTTGGCATTAGCATTAGCATTTTAATTATCATTAATAGTAATACATAAGCACTGAAATTAACATTAATACTTTCATTTTAATCAATAATATCTATTATTATTTTTGATTTTACATACAAATCATTAATTAAGGCATATCTATTATTAATTTTGATTTTACAAAAAAAAAATAATTATCCCAGAGTCCAGTTTAAAGTTTTGTTTTATACTAATTATTAAATTAATTATGACATTTAAGGCAAGGGTAATCCCTTGCCTAAAATTCGCATTCCGTCTAAAGAAAAGATACGCTTGTTCTACCTCGATGTGTCACTTTTGTCTCACCTCAATTTGAGGGCAATTGAACCAAGCTGAGCTGAGTTAGTGTCGTCTTCTGTCTTCTTCGCACTTTATCATTAATAGTTCCGCTTAAATGCTTTCTAATAATTTCCGCATAATTCATATCGTCAAACGTTTTATGCGCCACTTACGATAAGGGCAATTCTCTTACACTGCGATATCCTGTGTGGTTCCTTTCTGTTACGTTACGTTGCCTGTTGTCCTCTGTTGTCCTGTTTGTTCGTCAAACAAACAACACGTACAGGCGTTCACACACACACTTATACACACACCTAGGCCATGTGTATGAGTATTCATACTCGATTGATAACCTTAATAAAATGCTTCACATTATGCCAATCGATTGCACACCATGAATGTGTTTATCCTTTGCCGTTGCCTTTGCCACGTTGCTTCGTTAAATTTTCACGTTGCTTCGCCTAATACAGCAGCCCTGTGATCAGAGGGGGAGTCTAGTGCTTAAGGGGGAGGGGGAGGGTGGGGTTGGGGAGTGGCACATCAATACCGGCTGTTGCCAAAGCGCAACAATGACGACGACGACGACAACGACGATGAGGACGATATTGAACATTGCCACCGTTCGTGGCACCTTGTTGGCCTCCAGTCTCGATTCTCCGTTGAGCTCCACCTTCGCCATTCCCTGCAGCAATGCCACGCTCATTTACTGCTATCAGCAGCAGTTGAGGAGGTGGGGGAGAGGAGGAGGGAGAAGAGGGGAGAAGGGGAAAGCGGCAATTGTGCAAAAAGTGCCAATAAAGCACATTCTTTGTTCGGTTTTCGCTTTGGCTTTGGCTTCGGCTCGCAAAGTGCTCAACAAAGCGACGCAGGATGGGGCAGGATAACGCTACACACTCTCTCTCAATCTCTTGCTCTCTCCCTCTTTCTCACTCAGTGTGCTAGGATAATAATAATAACGTATGAATAGGTAAAAACGTTAGCGCGTTGTTGTGTGTGCTGAGCGATGCCAAAGCAGGACACGAAGGATACACGATGATCAAGGGAAAAGGGAAGGGAAAGGAGAGATGGGAAAAGGGGAAGGGGAACTCATCATTGCATTGTAGGTGGCCATCGCCATCGCCATCGCCTGCGCTTGATTGTTTAGCTCTTCGGCTTGGATGGGGCACTGATTGTTTGCCTTGTGCCTCAGACTGTGGTTGAGGTGCTGCACACACACTCACTCACACTCACACACACACACTCACCCAGCGATACACAGGCACACCTCATTGATTTTATTGTGTTTTTTTCGCCGAGCATTCAAAGTGCTCATAAAAATGCCCACACACAATAAAAACGATGATGCGGCTGATGATGACCCGGCTTAGTCGCACAATGGAGCCCAACGCCAAACTAAGATGCGAATGCGAATACGGAATATTTCCAGTTTGCCAGTCGAGCAATCATCTTCATGCCCGCTCCCCTGCCCCTGCCCCATTCCCCGCCCCTTGTCCCATTCCACCTGACAACCTGATGTCTATTTTAGTGTGCGACGCCAGCTGAGGCTGCTGATTGTCTCGGCAGAATTCTTACACAGAAAAAATTTGTACTAAAGTAACAGTCCAGGTGATAGACAATTGGATGCACAGTAGCCGTACCTTGGCAAGCGCTTAATTTAATAACTTTAATTGAAATAAACATAAAAAAATTAAATATAAATATATTGTTAAAAAAAAAATCAGGAATATTTTAAATTTACAACAAAAACTGACGCCTGCGTAATTTGACCTGAATTAAAACCATTAAAAGCGATAACTAAGTTACCTTATACATATGTTTGTTTGGCATTCAAAAAGAAATTTTAACTAAATTGTTTCGAAATTCTAAAACAAACTTTATTTTCGCTTACTCATTTCGTAAAAGGCTGATAAAAAATACAAACTTAAATCAGAAATTTGAAATTAAAGTTTTATAATATTTTTATTTTTTAGTGTAGTGACTCTTGCAAATAATTTAAAAATAGTTGCCATGCGTATTTATGGACTTTGCTTGAATTTCACACACATCCGTCAGAGCCCCATTTTATTTTTTTGGAGACTCGTCATTCAGGGAGATGGGTCGGTCAGCTGCCCATCTCCGTGTCCTCACACTGCTCGACTGTTTGACTGCTCGACTGTTTGACTGTTTGGCTGGGGTCGACTAATGAGCTCAGGCAGCAAATGGATTTTTGTAACTCATACGACAAACTGCGACGCGGTGCAAATAAATGAAAAATGCATTTTCCACGATTTTCGTGGTTCCCTGAAGAAACAAGTTTTCTGCAATTCCAATTTGGCAGGCAAATGCATTTTGAAGTCATCTACCTCGTCACTTTCTTCACTCTGCTCGCCACAGCTTGTGCTACAATGTTGCCGTGTTTTGTTGCCGCTTGCAGCATCAGCAGCATCAGCAGCGGCATCTCTAGTGTTAATTTGTTAGCACATTGCTGTTCGGGCAGACAGTGATTAATTACAACGGCCATCCAAAAATAAACACGGCCAAGTCAAGTCACTTGCTGCCTTTAAAGTTAATTAGTTAAAATGCGAATTCGAACAAATTTCTCTATATATTTTACTAAATATATATATTTCGTTAAATACACATCAACGAACTCAGAGAACACCCCTCGCTGTGGGATTTACCTGCGCGCATAAATTTAAAATGCCGCCGTGACCACAATTTGCGCATTAAATCATTTCCAGGCCATTTCACAGCAGTGAGCGCCACCGCAGCGCCGCATTCATTCATTCAGCCATTCATTCATTCATTCAGACATGCATTCAGTTATTCATTCAGCCATTAATTTCGATTTGCAGGTGAGCAGCCGCCTGGAATGCAGTCGAAACGCACAAAATATGCAAAAATTACACAGCCCAATGCATGTTGTGACTGGGAATCTGGATGGGATGGGCACTGGGATTGAGATAGGAGATTGGAGGCGACTCTGCGCCGGTGGCCACTTCAAATATATCACGCGTGAAGTGTGGCAGACACAGTCTGTCTGTCTGTCTGTCTCTCTGTCCGTCTGTCTGTCGCGTGATTGACAAACGCCGCCAGGCTGAGGTGCATGCAACGTTTTAGAAAAGATAAATTTAAGTAATTGTCAATATTTCAAGCGACGTAATTGCTGGCCAGTCGCCAGTGTAAAGTGAACACTGTACAGTGCACACTGGACAATGGACAGTTGTAGCGAAAAATCAAATAAATACACTTGCACTCAAAAAGCAGGGCACAATTTTCCACTTTTCTCCTTCTCCCTTTTCCCCCCAACAAAACTGCTTTATGCAGCTGCAGTTCTAGGCAGAAATCTCACTTTTGGTGGTTTGGTGGTTGGGTGGTTCGGTGGTTCAGCTGCCATTTTAACACTTGACGCTTTACCAATTTGGCGAATTTCGTTTTATTTCTTTATAGTTGAGTTTGTTTGGTTTTATTTCGTGTGTCAGTTTTTGCACTTTTTTAGCTGCAATGCAGCAGACAATTTTGTTGCGTGTTAACAACTGCAACAATTTAGGTTTAATTGATGCCCCGCTGTTGCAACAACGCTGAAGTGTCGCCGCCGGCAGCGGTTAGAGCCCCATTCGAGGGGCCTTTGTGCAACTTTTGACCACGTTCCGTTCGTTTGAGTTTTCTAGCTTTTTTTTGGTGCTTTTTTTTGTTGCTGCTTCCGCTTGACGAGTTGTTAGATAAAAGCTATTTACATGTTGTTATTTATGATTTTGCAGTTAAAATGCGCTGTGAAATATTTGTGGCGCTTCAGCTCTGAAGGACTCAACAACCAACAGCCAACAACCAACAACGAGCAACGAGCAAACGCTATATTACGCATACGTCATGTTGTGCGCACTCCACACACATTGTTTTTTTTCCACTATTTATTTATTTATTTATTGAGCATTGCTCGCAAGTTGCTTTAAAATTGTTCATGTTCGCACTTCATGTTTATGTTTATGGACTTTTGCTCACCTCCGGCTCTGGCCCCTTGGCATATGCCACAGTTTAAGCCAAATGGCAACAGCTGCGCATTCGGTCAGCAAAAAAAAAAAAGAAAAGTTTGTTCCTGGCCATGGCCATAAACGTAGCAGCATTATCGAACACTAATCCATATATGAGCATATTACAGGGGTATAAAGGTCTCTCTTTTCCTTCCTTTCTCTCTCTCTCTCTCTTTCACTCTCGTCTGCCGCTGCGACTTTATTACTTTGTGCTGACTCACATTTGACGGTGGTGCAAAGCAAAAAAAAAAAAGCAAGGAAAAAAGCGAAACTCATGCAAAGGTTGGCTTGTTGATTTATCGCTGGGGCTGCCCCTTCACTTCACTTCACTTCACATGTGCCCCACTGTGTGGCATGATGAATATGTAATTCCAATGTTATCCACTGCGTTGAACTTTGATTTACTAACTGCGAAATAAATATTAAATTTTCAATTACAGCAACTAAAGCCGACGCAGCAGCAGCAGCTCACATGTTATGTTTGTGCCACAGACAGAGGCAGCATCGCTTTTTTCCATGCAATTACCTTCGCTTGTTGCAGGACATGCCTGTGTCCTTACACGTGGCTGCGTCCTTGCCTCAACTGATGGCTGGCTAATGGCGCGAACATTGCTGCAGGACAGGAGTCGCCTTCGACTTCCACTTCGACTTCCACTTCGACTTGGGTGTCTTTGCTTCGACAGGCAGCGAACTGCAGTTAGTTATTTTAGCTGCTCTTCTTCCTCTTCGTGCTTTAGTTTGCTGCCATTAAAGGAAATTGTCTGTAAAAATGTGGCCGTATTTCTTTTTGCAAGGTACTTAAAATTAAATTATTGGACACATTAACGTCTTGACTTCTGCCGTGAACATTGAACGTAGAATTCTTTGACTCTAGCAACTTCTAGAGGTTGAGGGGTCGAGGGTTTGAGGTGGTGGCATGACGCAAAGTAAATGCCACGTAATGACGTCATTAAAACAAGTGAAATGTGCTTTTATTGTATAAAGGAACGAACGGCAGGAAGCTGTTCACTTTTCAATTTTCTATATGCCATTGCAGGAAAATCTCATACAACATTGTCATTAATCTTAATAAAGTTAACAGCGCGACAAGTTTATTAAAGCCAATTCGGCGCCATCGAATGTGTCGATGTGTGTGTGTGTGTATCTGTGTGTCGTCTTAAGGTATTTTTGCTTTTGATTTGCATTCAATTAAAAGCAAAGTCAGCATGACTTGAGCGCCTTAAAGTCGGCAACGAATTCCCATTTTGGTTAGAGGCAAAAATTCCATTTATAGAGAATTTGATTCACACACATGTTGAATGGAAGCAATTGAATCAATCGAATGCCAATTGGCGCTACATAAAAATTGTGTGTGCGGCAACAGGTTGCCAATTGCTGGCTCAACTCTGCCCCAGCCACGCCCCCTCTACCCCTGCCCTTTTGCCCATTCCTCCTTAACAAATTATATGCGCAGTCAAACTGAGGCAACTGACAGGCGACAAATGAGGCGTAAATGAAATTAAACGCAAGCGCGAAAATTGCAGCGCTTTTATTGGATTATTGGCATCACTTCGACTATGTGTATGTGTGTGTGAGAGTGGGAGTGTGTGAGTGTTGAGGGTAGAACAATGTGTGAATTGTAAGCTCATTTGTTGAATTAGCTCTAACTGAATTTGGTCCAAAACACGCTGCATACCAAGTAAATTCTTTTGCCAAATTGAAAATGAAATTTTCCGACCTTTTTTCTGCACTATTTTAGAAATACTCGTATGCAAAACGCAGGCACTTTAAAGCTGCCCGCAGCAGCCATGGCAAACTTTTCATTTATTCCTGTTTGGGACAGTGCATGTCACACACACACACACTGACACACACACACACATGGAAAGTAAGCAAATGTCTGCAACTGTTTATTGTTGATAAATTGCTGCCGAGGAATTAGTGGAGACTGCAACGATGATGGAAGACCGTAGCTCGAGTTGGAACTGAGTTGAAACTGAACAGAACTGAGCTGAAACTGTAGCTGGAGTCGCTGTCAAGTGGCTGTGGCCGCTGTCCGGCTTAACTGCCAAACACCTACGACCACGCCCCCCTCCAAACGCCCACTCACACACACAAGTCCCCACAATACTCCAATGCTTCAGCAGCTGCTGCGGGCTCATGGCTCACAATGTTTTACGAAATGCAAATTTTTCGAGATGAAGCTGAGAAGCAGAGAACAAAGAGTGAAAAATGAAGAAGGGGGAGTAAGAGAGGGCAGGGGAGGAGGAGCTTACCAGGACCAGGACTGGGCAACTCACTTAGGCCCGCAAATCTTCATGGCGGCTGGACTGCAGAGTGACACATGTCGGCAGCACAGAATCAGAACCAGAATCAGAATCAGTGCGTTCTACTCTGGACAACGCTGAGTTGAGCTGAGCTGCAAAGTCCAGCGATGTCCTGCCGCAGATAGTCCTTTCATTATATAAACTCACATACGCAAATGGCTAAAATTATATGTACACCAATTTAAATAAATAAGTCAATCCATTTTATTAAATTTTAGAATCAATCATATTAAATTTTTTAATTTAAACTGTATTTGATAATTACTGGGAGTACAAAAATAATAGATAAACTAAGAAGAAATATTTATATCTGTTAATTTCGAAAGTTCAACAACTATGATTAAGCATACCATTATAAATAATTAAACTGATTCTTTGAAATTGTAATCATTCATGTAGATTCGAGTGATTAATTTTGAATTTTCTAAATTGCTTAAATTATTTCCGAACCACTTAATACACAAAGTAATGTCAAAAATGCTTAAAAGATGCCAGCGTACTTATTATTTTGACCTTAAGTGTATATACACACACACACACATATGATCTGTGGGGCATAATAAAGTTAGCAGGCAGCCAAGTTTTGGGCTTGTTTGGCATTTATTTAGTTTTAGTTTAGTTTTAGCCAAACAACAAAAGCAACAGTAACAAAACGATATGCAAATTTGAATAACTGTTAAATGCAATTGAGGTGCCTCATCGTAGTTTATTCTGCCGCATAATAAACAACTTTTATATTACATATATTTATTTGAAGAGTTGCTTTAAGCAATTCTTAAACGCTTAACTCAAGTGTCGGCACTTAGTGCTAATCAAATGGCCAGGTATTAACTAAAGGCCTTTGGCATCTAAGCCACGTTACGGGCCCAAAGAATTGGCAATAAATTTCGAGCAAATCGTTGGCAACGCCGCATAAATCTTCGACTGTCCATTTTTGTTGCCCAGCCGGAAATGTCCAATAAATTGTAATTTTTCCTAAGCTTTTCTGGGGCGTGTGTCCTGCTTAGAGTCCTTACTAACTGTTTGCTGTGTGTGTGTGTGTGTGAGTGTATGTAACTTGCAGCTCAATCATCGTTTAATATTTATGTGCTGCTCGATTGTGAAGTTTATTGGATTTGTTGAAGAGTTCAGACTCTCGATAATTGCAGCGTCTGCTCATTTTTGGAGTACTTCGTCCTTTGCCGGGCTGCAGGTGTTTGTGCCCGGAATTTATTGTTGTTGCCTCATTTCTTGTGCTCAATTGGCTTATTTAGTTGTTGTTATTTATTGCATTGCTTATTGGTGCGACGTGTGTAGGTGAAGTCATTTAATTCCCATAACACACATTACACGGAACGCTAGAAAAAGTCCTTTCTTCTGGGCAAGTATCTGCTAACAGAGCATTTATTTGGCAATGTAGTTTGAGTAAACAAGTCATAATTGGTGTGTAATTCTTTATCAATTTTACCCCCTGTTTTTGTCAGATAAAAGTATAATTATGTGATAATCTCATTCTATGACATGCTTTTTAAATTTTATTTTACTCGTCACTCGTCATAGCTACTCGTTATATTAATCACACATTTTTGCTAGTTTGCTCTTAAGTTTTAACTATATAAATTTTTATTATTTGTTGTTACCTGTCTTGTATTTTTTTTCGATCTCTCGTTCTTGCTACTCGTTACTCGTCACTCGCCATTAATTTTGACCAGTCATTTTTATTTCGTGATCTTGACACTCGTTACTACTCGTTATATTCATCACATATTCCAATGCTTCTACTCGTCACTTTGTACTCGTTGTTTCTAATCGTTAGTCGCATTACTTGTTGTTGCTACTCATTTATCTATATTTAGGGTATTCACTTGACTGTGGCAGCCTGGCACATGGCACATTTCCCAAACGTCACAACAACAACTTGTACTGAAAAATTTCGTGCCATGATGTCAGACCCGGACCCTTGACTACGAAAAGTCTGGCATATATGCCCATGTAGAGATGATAAAAACACGATTAATAATCGATATTTTCAATCGAAATTTAGTATTTTTGTCAATTATTAGTGCGAAAGTTTTGACAACTGTTGTTTAGGGACGCAACAGGTTGATACATTTTTCGTGAAGCAAAGGGGTAGAGAGGAGCGCAGACTGAAGTTGGAAAGGAAAGACAATTAATGGAATGTTGAATATGATTTTAAGCATAAGCAACAACAGCTGGATCAAAAGGAGAGGATTCTAAAACTAGAGCTTGGCTTAAATAAGTTACAATCATGTATATATGCACATATATATCTTAGATTTTATTTAAATATAAAATTACACAAAAACTTTCTCTTGCTTTCTGACGCCAAACAGGGTTCACCACGGGGTTCAGCCTCAGTGTGACCATCATAGTTAGTTTCCGTCTTTCATCAATATCATCTTAAAAACCTGCAATACCTCCCTTTGAGGACTCTAAAGCAGCTTTGACTCCAACGCGATATTGACTCCGACGACAATGGCCATGGCATCCTCTATAAAGTCATCCAAAATATCGTCAATTTCAGAATCCAACTGATCTCGCCATGCATCTACTATTAATGAAATATGATAAAATGCAACAAATTCTCTATACGAATTTTACAAAGCTTCAATTACTTCTGCACTTTTTACTTTTAATTACAAAAATGCTTGGCGCTTTTCGAAGCAACTTGCTTAAATCAGGCAAATTTATTGAAATAAAATAATAAAAATGACAGTAAACTCAATGTAAAACTTAAAAACAGCTGACTGGGCAGATTTAAAACAAAAAGGGCTGTTCACGTTTCAAGTTTGGGACATGTGCCATCTGCCAGGCTGCCACAGTTAAGTGAATACCCTAATTGTATTCTACATTTAAAGTTTCCCTGTAACATTTTTTAGATAGAATTCACTTATTCGTTCATATTTGAAATCAATTTGAATCACATCTGTACAAGATTGTCCTCCTATCGCCCATTGCAATCACAAACAACACACGCCTAACTGAAAATTATGAACAATAATGCGAATAATGAAGCAATCGTTTTTGGATTCTCAAATCCCACAGTCGCCCAGTTTCTTTTATTTTTTTATTACACTCGTAGGTTTAATGCTCTCAGTGTGGCATTGTGCCTTCATTAAACGGCAAGTGGCGCATTCTGTGCATGTGTTGCACATCCTTTGGGCCAAAGAATTGTCCGTGGAGTGGGCGGCATCATCACATAAACGTGTCACATCAAACAACATTGATTAAAATCTAAAATGAAATAGTAACTGAAGGCGCAGCACGTACACACAAGTGGAGGGCAGTGAAGGGGGAGTGGCTGCTTCTAAAAGCAGGCAATGGATAAGTGAGAATCCTTTTTTTTCTCCGCTTCTACAATTCAAATTTCAATCAAATGCGACTACACAATGCCCAATACCTTTTGGACACATATGTTGACCACAAAGTATTGTATCATTCGCCAATGCTTCGGGGTGTCCAAAATCAAATCAAAGGCTGCCTGCAAAGGGGGGAAAAGCGAAGGGAATGGGAGTAAAAAGGGTGCAGCATAAAATTGGCAACTATTGGGAAAGCGAATTCGCAGGCTCACATAAAATCAGATAAAATTTTCATTACCTTATGGCCGCACATTATCGGCTTGCGGCCATCTCCTTCGTCTTCTTCGTCGTCGTGGTCGTCGTTGTCCTGGACGGGTCCTTCGACTCTGTCCACCAACTGGACACAATGTGCTGCTGATGACGTTGAGTGTGCGCCACAGTTGCCATTGCCATTGCCATTGCTGTTGTTATCCTGTTATCCTGCTGCCTGCTGCCTGATGATGCTTATTGTGCGCGCTCCAGAGTTGACCATAAAAAAAAGCACGAACAGGAACGGGATGAGAAGGGAAAGGGGAAAGCTGCAACGGCTTTTGTACAACAAACGACAAACGGAAAGTGTCCAACAGGAAATAAGCAGCGACGACAACGACGACAGCGGCGACTCCAACTCGAACTTGGATCAGAACTTGGACTGGCCAAAATAAAAAGGGTAATAATTTTATCTAGCATTCAGATCAGACACACGTCTGTCTGTCCGTCTGTTCGTCCGACTGTCGCTTCGTTTTTTATTTACTTTTTTCTTTTTTTTGTTGCCGCATCCTTGTGGCTAGTTATGTGAAGCACTTCAAAAGGCTGCTTGAAACTTTGACAACAACCACGTCCACTTGTTATTTACATGACCATGGCTTATGAATAAGAGAGTTCCCCTCCTCTGCTCTCCTTCAATCTCCTCTCCTCGCAGAGATTCAATTACATGTACCTCAAGCGGTAAGCGGTATCCAGCTGCCAACTGTGATAAAGTGGCCCAAACGCAGAGTACAAAGTCTTGCCACTTGTACGTGGCTTTGCAACGGCCAATCTATCAACATAATTGATGGCTTCGATTAGTTACAAATTTTGCGGAGACAAACGGCGCAGCTCAGTGCACAAATCGCCGATTAATTAAATCTATAGTTGCGAGAGAGCTTTTTCTGGCAATTAATTTGGCCAACGAATCGGGCCAGCTGATAAACCCGCTCAGCTACGTCTTTGTGTCCGTCTAATGAAGTGATGCTGCCAAAGATAAACTGTTAGTTCTATCGGCAAAAAAGGAGTTGACTCCACTTCCCTCCTGGGGCGACACGGCAATTGTCATGCATCTCGTGTTCAACTGCACGGAAAAAGTGCAGAAATTGAGACTGAGAGAAAGAGAGAGAGAGAGAGAAAGAGAGGGGAAAGGGGAATCGTCTATTGCAAATTGTAATATTTGCTCTCAATGCGACTGAATTTATTGGAAGTGGCAAAGTGCGTTGTCGCAAGACTGCGGCGCCCCAAAATCATCAACGCCCCGTGCAACGCGCTTCTGGGGGCCATAAACACAACAGGGCCACCAACGACGCCGCATAATTTTGCCATAATATTTTTGGGCCAACACACTGGGCTACCTTGAAGCTGTCACATCCATTTTCACATTCACTGCATTGTCGATGTCGTCGTTGTTGTTGTCGTTGTTATCCTGCACCTTGGTGCCATAAAAAGACAACTGGCGACAAAACTGAGCTCAACCCAAAGTCTGTTTCCATGTATCGTTTCTCGTCCTCTTGGCTGTCTGACAAAATTTAAAAATGTCCTGCTGCTAGCCGAGTTCAAAGTCAATTGTCATTTTTATGGCAAAGTGCGACACAATATGAAATATACAAGCATCTCATACAAATAAACTCTCAACCTTTCGAGTTACTTGACTTTGCAGACCAGACCTCTGCGCCCATCGAAAAATATAAAAATTATAATTTATTTTTGCGTAGAATTACATTTCTGTGTTTCAATTTTGAACTGTAGTGTTGAAATTTTTATTTATTCTCCATATAAAAAAATAGAAAATAAGGAGAAATAATTAATTTAAGTGTGTCCGATTCCTCCACAAATTTTTAAATATTCCGTCATGTTTTGGGCTTCTTTACGAAATATATTAATCAACATATAAAACGAACTAAATTCTGTTCTATTTTAATTTAAATTATTTAACTTAATATTAAAGCAGCAAGAATACTCAAATACTACAAAATACTCCTTTCTCAATCTTTTGCTCAGGGCATCAGTTTGCCGAGCAATCTAACTGTTTATCAGTCAAACAGCCAACAAATTAAATTAAAAATCTGCTTGGCACATACTTTAAAAAGAGCTAAAAAGAGGACGAATCTCGGGCTTATTAAAAACTAGAGGCACGTGAGCAACCCTGACGGACTGACAATCCCTCATTAAATTCACTCGGAAAAGAAAACCCGCAGCCTCCTGCTCAAGTGGCATGCGTTTTAATCCTTTTAAATGGCTTAGGCTGGCAAAAAAGAGGATGAAAAAAAAAAAAGAAAAATGCCCGAAAAATTGTTGGAAAATATTTAAAAGAAATCAGTGCAAGTGGTGAACTTAAAACTTGGCGATACCTTCATTATTTTGATGGTTGATTTAACCTGACGCCGTCGACAAAGGCCTAGCCCTTATCAGGCCATTGCTGAGGGTATCCAGATTGAAGGATGTGGCCAGGATGTTAAAATGAGAGATTGTAGAGAGAGAAAGAGAGAAAGAGAGGGGTGGTTGGTGCAACAACACGTTGTTTTCATTGCTCATTAGCGGCGACAGCGCGAGTTTAATTAGCTTTGACGTTACGTCTGATTCTCATTACGGCCGCCATTGGCTGAAAAGGGTTAAGTGTAAGGCAAATTGCTGTTGGCAGTTGCCGCTGCCAAACTTCGAATTGCTCTTATAATTAAGGTCTGCTCAGCGCCAACACCTTGGCCAGCAGCAAGAAACAAGAAAAATGGCAAATGGCGCAACGCTTTGATTCAATCAGCTGCTGGCCAGGCCAAAAGCAATCGAGGGTTGTCCCAAACAAAAGCAAAAAGCAAAAACTAATTGCCTTCTCGACATGCATTTAATCTCTATTAGAGTAACATCAAATTGATAGAAAAGTTTTGCGGGCCACATGTGTTGAAGTTGGGACTCCCAGGAGGTTCATGCTACGGGCAGTTCTGGCCAAGTCCTGGGCAACTGCTGGCCACCTTTGCCGCTTGCTCTTTGCTGTTTCATAAATTATTAAGGGGTTTGTCCAGTTGGGCATTTAAAACAAATTGTTGTTCTACGCTAGTTCGATTATTTGCCAGGGTTGTCAGGGTTGTCTGAGTGTGTGCTGATAATGACGGAAGTCATCACGTCTGAACCTGGTCGAGAGTCCACTCGTACTCGGGCTGATAGATGCGAATTGCCCTGGAAGGTGTGAGCACGCCTCGTACATATCAATAACCTTGTAGTTATACTCACGTGAACAGGACCAGGACTGCGAACAGGACCCTCTATGTCTCTTCCCTGTGCAGCAGCTGTGTCGACTGCTGATGACCTTTTAATTGAAGTGCCCAGTCCAGTTGAAAGTGTGTGCTTTTTGTGCTTCTAATTTGATCAGAGAGTTTGCCCAGCATCGAAGTTGTGGCTCTGCCAACTTAAAAACCATCCTAAAACTTCCTCTTTGCCTTCTTCCTCCCTTCGCAATGTTTGTTCATGCACACACAAAAATGCAAATAAACGCGACTGGCATTCAATAAACAATTCGAAATCAAATTTTATGATAAAGCCAAGCCACGGGAATCCTTTAATAAACAGCCAAAAATTGTTATACAAAATGTTCCGAGTAAGTAGCTAAATTCCACACCCTGTTCCCTGCCCCTTGCCCCTGCTCCTAGGCATTTGCCGTTAATTAAACCCTTTGCAAGTTGAGGAAAATCTTTTGGCCAACCACGGCCAAAGTTTTTCCATTACGCCGTCGTCGTTGCCGCAGGCAAACGAAATCAAAAAGTAAAAATTTATGAAGCGTTTAATTGAATTAATTAAAAGCAATAATACCTTGAAATAATTGCGCCTAATAGAAAAAGTTTTGCATGGATGGACTTGGACTTGGGCTAGGAATTCAGAGTTTCAATTCAGATGCAGACCAGGACAATGCCATGACAGTGGGCAACCTTTTGGGCCAAGTTAGGCGCCTGCTGCTCCTACAGACTTTTTGCCACTGTTTTCTTTTGGAAGGATGACATAGAAAGGGGGGTTGGAAGGGGGTGACTCCACGAGTTATGTGACAAATCCTGCGCACGCAAAACCCGAGCCATAAGTCAAAATTATCAACAAGATGGCAACGTCTGCGGCAGAGCCGTGTGTCCTCCTGCGTGTCCTGCGTGGCATGTTGCAAGCTGCTCTCTGCCTCTCGGTTTGTCTGTTTGTCGGTGTTGTCGGCCTCCAGCTGCACTGTGGCAAGTGGCAGTGGCAAGTAGCAGTGGCAACTGTCACGCACGTAGGCCACGCAACATTGCGAAAAATATGTCTTTGATGTCATAAATCAATTAGGATTGCCAGTGCCTGCTCTCCAGGACTCGTCCTGGGCAGGATCTGCGCCTTAACAGCAAACAACTTGTTACCCAACTCACTGACGCCTTCTTGACTCCGTTTTTAAGCGCAGCGAATCCGTCTATGTGCCCCAAAAACTTCTATTCAACTTTTAAACGTGACTAAAAAAATCTATAGAAATACCTTAAAAGGTTCAAATGAAGTAGAGAGTGAAGTTAATGTGGCAAATGAAGCGCATGAACTTGTAAAACAATTCACAAAGCCTTTTGTTGCGTAATTATGTGTCACACACTCAGAAAGAGAAAGAGAAGGGGATGAAGAGAAAGGAAGAGGGAGAGAGGGAGACAGCCAGGACGTAAGATGTCGTCGAGTGTTAAGTATCAACGTGACATGTGTGGAAAGTTGGGTGGGAAGACGAGTTTCCTTTGTGTTGCTTTATCAAACATAATTAAGAAGTTCTCTCACTCTCTCTCTCTCTTTCTCTCTGACAATAAACAGAAGTTTAATTAATTTGCAAGCCAAAGGCTGCCTCGGGCCCAAAGGCAACTGATTAAGCCAAGGCTCACCTTTTGACTTATGATGAGTGTCGCTGTATCTGGCACTGGCTGATGTATTGCCTGATTTATGACAGCTGACAACTGACAACAGACAACTAACAACTGACAGTCAACAGCCAACAGGCCCAAGTTGTACATCATTAAAGCCAGAAGAAGAAGAAGTGTTTTCTTTGGCCAACTTTAAGGCTTAATTGCGACAGCCAAGTTAACTGAACATTTGCGTAAATCAAACAATTAGTCATGCCATCCCAACTAAAGATACTCTTACTTTGACTCTCGAAAACTACTCGTACTCGCATTGTCCACTTTGGCCAAAGATTTTCTTTCTTTGGCCCGAGTTTAATGTCTCCCCGCGGTGTTGTTTGTGCCTCGTCTTACACACACTCACACACACGCACACACACTGAAAAGAAGGTGTTGTCCTGCACTATTCTTAATTTATGCGACATTTTGTTAGTTTGCCATTTGCCATAATAACTTCTAATACACTCAACCCAACACTCAACACCCAACAAAATAGTTCTTTCAAAATAGCGAGACGACCCTTTGGGGGTTGATCCTGAGTCTATACGATTCCTGTTCCTGTCCTGAGAACCAGGCTAAAAACAACTCTCCACTCACCACTCGCCTCTCGACGACACATTCATTAATTTATGGTTTTGGGTCTTCGAATTTATGTACTGCTCAAAGATACAAAAGTATTTGTTTTAAAATAAAATAAAAGGGGCAAGACCTCCAAGGTGACTGTCTCCTGCAGATGCGAGCAATCAATTCGCTTGGAAGCCTGAATACTCTACTAAGTATTTCTTAAAGTTAATCTTAATTAAAAATGGAATTATTTAAGAATATCAAGAATATCAATATAATGAACTTATAAAATAATAAAAATTGTAGCGCTGAAATGTTATTTAAATAAATAATTGAAAATAAATAAATACGTACGGGGTCTAAAAATAAAATAAATAAATCATTTAGAGAGAGAAAGGGGACATTCAGATTTCCTTGATTATTATTGAATTTAGCAAATAGTAGCGCTTGCTTAAGTTAAAATATATGGAAGTTTCCATATAAAGGATCTAAGTGCTCCCACTTTTCCCCAATTTTTGGTTAAATTTTCAATAGTTAAAAATTAGATTTATAATATATGAACATTATTTAATTTAGAAAAAAGTAAATTAAAAACTTTAGAATGACAATAAAATTTAATATATTTTATGATTTCATTTAAGTTTCATGTGTTTCTATTACTAAAATTTAAAGCACTCTACTTTTACATGAGATATTTTGTCAAGCTTTCAACTTTAAAGCTTTTCCTATCAGCTGCTTTAGATCATTTCATCTACAGTTTGTGTCATTGCGTGTCAAGATCTTAACGGTCTTTACCAAGAAAAATGATTAAAAAAAGTTAATAAAAAGTGAATTACATAAGCGTGGCTACCGGGTTGTTGTTGGCGAGAGTTCGCTGGCCTGGCTTACAGCACTGAGAATATACCTATAAATTTCCTCCTCCTCCTCTGATTAAGTTCAGTATCCACATTTATTGCAATTGTGCAACTTTGAGAGAGGTTCGTTCTAAGTGGAAGAACAAAACTTGTTTGCAAGCCTCCAAAGCTCGTTTAAATTTAAAATTTTATTAGCGACTCACACCTGGGGCTGCCGCAGTCGCAGTCGCAGTCGCTGCCGCTGTCGGCTTCGTTCTGTGCGCTTTCGCCCGCTTTTCGCATTTGGTAATCACAATGAAGTCGCCGCTGTCGACGCTGTCGATGGCCAAGTTCAGTGCCCTCGAATTGTGTTGACTTGTTTTGAGTCGAGCTGCTTTTTATAATATCTTTCTTTCCACTGGCGACCACACAATTTGCATTGAAACTGGGTTAAGTGCGTCCAGGTAGAGATCGAATAGAACTTTGTGCCATGTTCCATAATCTCTTATTTATCTGTGCAAGTTGCCTAATCAATGCTCACATTATGGGCACACATTGCTTCACAAGTCCAACAAGAAAAGGCAATTAGCGAGCCTCGCTCTAAGCCAGAAAATCAAATGTCAATCACGTAGACCAATGTGGAAACCTGTTAACATTTCAATGACTTTGAACTTTTGAGCGCGGCTCACTGAATTTTTCTTTGGCTTTGTCGTCTGTCGTTGTTGTTGTTGTCTGTTTGGATTTACATATTGATTGTTTGCTTGACCCATTTGTGGAGCACTTGAGCTGAGCCCACGCCACTTCCACTTTCGTTGGAGCGCGACTTTCTTTAGCAATTGGACCATGGCTCAAATCAGTTCAAGCCGGGCCCTAACTTCTGTCTCCATCGCTTGTGATTGTAATTGTGGGATTTGTCAGACCACAACAACGACGTCGACGTCGCTGCCGCTGTGTAACCAGTTTGAAGTCGACGTCGACGTCGCCGAGAATCAACAACGCAGTCGACGTCGATTCTTGGTTGGCCTTTTTATAAAAAGTCTTTGGCCAACTTTCATGAGCTTCATTCGCGCTTCAGCCGCGATCGTCAATAGACTCGAGCAACTATCGTGAAATGAAAGCTGTGATTCTCCTGCTGCCGCTTTTAATCTGCTCCAGTTTTGCGGGCGCTCTTCCTTCGAAGGGGAAGGGGCAGGAGGATGTTTTGCCCAGTTGGTTTGCCAGCGAGGCCTCTCAGCTGATTGCCACGCAGCTGCTGAAGCACAACAAAGACATCGACGCCAACCAGGTGCACTCGCCCCTGGGCGTCGCCTCCATTCTGGCCGTCTTGGCGGAGGCAGCCGAGGGCGAGACCTACGAGGAGTTCGGCAAGGTCTTTGGCTTCCCCAAGGAGCGGGGACAGCTGAGAGAGGCCTTCCAGCGCATCTTGGGTGGCTATCAGAATCGGGATGCGGCGGTGGCGTTGCCCTCGTTCCAGACCTGGTTCTATGTGTACCGCAACCACAGCGTGCGGGAGGATTACAAGCAGCTGCTGCAGCGCCACTACTACGTGGAGGTCAAGGACATCAACCGGCAGGAGTACGACTGGAGTGAACCGAACACCTCGCTCCAGCTGGAGGGCAACGATGCATATGCCGAGGGCACAGAGCAAAGCAACAGCAAGGATGTCATTGGATTCGAGACTCTGAAGCGCATTAACCTGGACGACGATGCTCCTCTGGTGCCCTCTGGGAACACCTACGGCGAGGAGGTGCTGAACAAGGAAGCGTCCAAGTTCGATCGCGAGGTGGACGACAAGCAGTATGTGGAAAAACCAGTTGCCCTGGCCGAAGCTGAGCAAGAACGGGAGAAAGAACTGACCACAGAGCAGTCGGCAACGGAAGCTGACAAAGTCACAGTCACCGAAGTCACCGAAGCTCCAGTGGAAAAACAAGAAAAACCAGCTGACATCGCACCGATTGCTGAGGAAAATGCTGCTGCCAAGCAAAATAAGCAGAACAAACGCAGCGAAGCCGAACAGAGTACCAATGTGGAGGAGAACGAGACGGTGCAGGAGGATGAGAAGCAGAGGAAGCAACTGAACGAGGCGAGTGGAAATCCAGTGACCGCCGGTGAACCCGAGAAGGTGACGCTGCCGCTGCAGAAACTGGAAAATGCCGTCAAGTCGATGGTCAAGGAGGGCGCCGACGAGATCATGATTGCCCTCGAGTCGCACCTGAGCACAGTGGCGCGTGTAAGTATTCGCCCAGTCACTCGATTACCTTCCTACTTAATCTTCTCTCCTCTCACAGGTCTACGGGGCACGCAGTCTCTTCAGGCAGGATGACATTGCCTCCGCGCTGAGTGCCAACTCCATCACTGGCCGTGCCCTGGGCTCCAAGTCCAAGATGCTTCTCTTCAACGGACTCTACTACCGCGGCAGCTGGGCACAGCCCTTCTACCAGCTGAGGGACGGCAGCGACGAGTTCTTCTTCATGACCAACGAGGACGCCATGAAGACGCCCATGATGCACGCCCGTGGCCAGTTCCGTGTGGCGGACCTGCCCCATCTCAAGGCCCGCCTCCTCTCCCTGCCCTACGAGAATGCCCGGTACAGTCTGTGCATCGTGCTGCCCAACGACTCGGAGGGTCTCAGCGAGGTCATCTCCCTGCTGCAGCCCAGCGACTACAAATACGCCCGGGAGCACGTCGAGCTGAAGGAACTCCACGTGACGCTGCCCAAGTTCCAGGCCGAGGAGACCTCTCGCTCCGAGGCGATGCTCAAGCAGCTGGGACTCCAACGTCTCTTCTCCCGCACCGAAGCCCAACTGGGACTGCTCTCCGAGGACGAGGACGTGCATGTGGACGAGATTGTGCAGTTTGTCAATGTCAGGGTGGACGAGGGAGGCAGCAGTGCCAACTCCCTGTCCGCCGCCACCATGCAGGCGCGTTCTCCTCTGGCCACCGAAGCTGCCTCCATTTTGCCAGTCCCCGAGCCGGAGCCAGAGCCCGGCGTAGAGCGCTTCGACGTGAATCGTCCCTTCGCCTACTTCATCATGGACTGCGAGCAGCAGTTTGTGCTCGCCTCCGGCAAGGTCTACGCTCCCGAGTTCAAGGACGAGCTGCCGCCCGTGTCCATTGAGGTGGAGCTGGAACAGGCGTAGGTCTCCCAACTCAACTCAACACATCTCATCAATCGTCTAGCTCTTAAGTTTCGTAACGAATTTTCACCGATGCCGCCGCGTGCAATTTTCATACTTCTAAGCAAATAACCAATTTCATTTTCCCAAAAAAACAGAAACTAATAAGAACGCTACAAGCGAGTGTGCTCGACAGTGAGATACCCGTTCGAAATAAATAAAATAAATATTTAAAATAAAAAAAATACAACAAATAATTATATTACCAATTACTTAATTCGATATCTATGAAACATTTTAAAAATGTTTAATTATTAAAATATTTTTCTAAGATATCTCCTGCTCTATGTTACATACACTGCCACAAAGTTATAATACTCCTGTGTACTTTGACTGAAAACTCTACTTCTGATTTTCCCAGCCACTTGAGCAGACGCTGTCTTCCATTTGCTGCGCAATCAAAACAACAATTAATTCGCTTACTCTACGACTAACAACAACAAGAATAACTCGAATAGAGCAGGAATATATATAAAGAGGGAGTTGAGGCAGGAAGATCAACCCTCAGGATTCAATTGTCTGTCTGTAATATGAAATGTATCTGACGCTAGGCATCGCTAATTTCCGTTGCAGCAAATTTGTCATTGCATTCGAGATTCGGCATTCGACATTAGACATTCGGCAGGGTTGGACTTCTGTCTGTCCGCGTGCTTTGTTGACTTAGCTGGGAGTTCCATCAATTCTCAGGCTACTCAAGCGAAAGGCGCATCCGACACGTGCCCCATGGCAGCCCTGGCGAATCAGGATAGCACTTTTCAAGTGGTCAATGGGCTGCAATTAAAAGTCTCATTAGAATGCATGATGTCTTCTTTTTCGGCTCAACTCGGCCAAGGTGGTGGCCAGGTTCTCAGCCAGAGCACACGCCCAGCCATTTTGCCCAGTGCGAATTGCGAACGGCGAATTGCGAATGCTAAAACACAACAGCTCAAAATGTGTCTGAAGACGCAGACAAAGTCGTGCTGTGGGCGGGAGGGGAGGGGAGGGGTTGGCGCCAGGCTGTCGGGCGCCAAAAACCAGAGGTAAAAACAGGAGTAAATGCGTGCCATGATTACAGTGATGACGACTGCCACCCCAAAGGCAAAGAGACTCAGCTGGGGACTCACACTCTGCAGAAGGGAGAAGACGTCGCACAGTGGGTAAATAAACAAAAACAGTTAGCAAAAAATCAACTTATTTTTCAATTTGACAAAGATTGTATTGATATTCTGTTGAAATAACAAATTATTAAAAATAAAATAGTATTGTTTCTTATAATTTAGAAAGAAAAATAAATATTAAGAAAATAAAATTTTATTTTATTTAATAATTATGTTCCGAAGGAAGGTTATTTAACCCTTTCATGGGATTAATTCAGAGGAATGCACAAAAAATCTGAAATTTTGGATATAAGGTATATTGACGACGCTGATTCCAAATATGCAATCAGATTTCAGGTAGCTCTTTTCACCTGGCCTCCAGGTAATGCCCCTTAAAAAGGACTAGAGCTGTCAGAGTATGTTTATTTATACCGATTTTATATTAAATCAACTTAAATGGTAACTTTTAGCTTTTGATGAAAGCTAGCGCAGCAATTGCTTTTTGGCTTAAAGCAAAGACATACTTTTCATTTTTTGCAAATTACATATGTTATTTTCTCACAACCCTCTAATTTGCACCAGGCATTGTTTTTTATTATTAGCAAATTCCGGGACATCCATTTGTCCGGGTAAGTTTGAATGGTTCAAATAAAGAACTAACAGATGTGGTGGGAGAATTACTTAATGATATGGGCGAGTTTTCATGGAGCGGCTATCGCGACAATGACCTCTTCATCAGAGAAGGTCTGCCAAGTAAATTCGGAGTCGTTTCGGCATTGACCACCACATGAGAGCTTTGTGCTTTTATCAGAGTATTCGCCACTTCTACCCGAAAATGAGAACCATCTAAAATGTATCTTTTTGGAATATTAAATTCGTTGCAGTCATTTTTGTATTCCATCCAAGTTGCAACCAATGCAAGGTTTACAAAATGCATAATTACGCAAAACGTCCACTTTTATATTGACCTTGTATTATTGCAGCATTTGATCTAAGAGATATACTTCGCTCATGTTTTAGTTGTACAAACAAAGCATTTCCAGAAAATTAATTTCAATATACTTTTGCAACTGTTTATCACTTTGGGATGCCTTGAATTCTTTGCCGATTGCAATATAATTAGAAGCCAGCCAAGGTAGTTAACTACCTTGTTATTGTAACAGCGAATGACTTTGTTGTTGTCACTATAACACTACCCAGCTGAGTCTCGACCCCTTTTTGCCATAGTTTTCGGATCTGGTAATGGAGGGTTACCAAATCTGTTTACTCATATCGTTCCTGCCGCAGGAATACTTTTATTCAGAAGGATTTCGAAAAGCTAAAATGATGAAAAGTAGTTGCTTGTAACCGTTTGCAATTGGTATCCTCTTTGCTGGTTCAAGCACTATAGCTGATCCTAAACCTATAGTTTTGGCTAGTTTAGGCTTACCTTAGTAAATAAGGAAGTCGTAGGGCAAACCGCTCTTGCCGCTAAGGAAATAAACCTTAATGCACCAGGGTCACGGCTTACCTTTGATATATTGTTTAGCGAAAAAACGTCCTTGAAATTGAATTATTTGATCATCTATTGCAATGCATTCTTCTATCGGCAATGTGCGTAGATGAATCTTCAAATGTTTCATTAGTGGTCTTACTTTGTGAAGTTGATCGGAAGTAGAAGACTTGGAAAAATCACTAACAAACTTCTACACACTTAGTCAGCCCTTGTCCCATATAAGGGACTCCGATGCTTATGGTTATATTTCTATGATTTGTACACTTATATTGAAAGTTTTTTGACTATATTTACAAAAAAAGGATGCAACTATACACACATAGTTTTTCTGCACCAATTCGACGACAGTAACCACATAAATTATTTAGCTTAAAATCACGCATTTAATTGCTAAAAAGAAGGCTCTGCAAAAACGCGATTAATTTAATCAAATGGTAACACAGCGCGAAAAAAAAGGTTATGAGATAAAGCTAGCTCTGTGAGCTTTCAAAGTTGCCTAAAAACTTGTATATCTGTAGCATATGTTTTAAATTCTATCAATTCAAAGCTGAGCAAAGAGTTTGTCCCTTATATGGGACTAGTCCATGAAAGGGTTAATATGAGATTCAGCCATTTCTAGGAAGCTTGCTACAAGCACTCAATAATTCAAAATTTCTTGTATATTTTGAAAATAAACAATCTTAATTTTTAATTCAAAAGTTTAACAATTTAAGACAATCAAACCACTGTGCGACGATGTTGCCGCCAGCAAAAGCAGACGATGATGTTTCATCTTTTCCACATGAAAACTCACGTAACAAAAATTATGATAATCATAACTTTTTTTTTTCTTTCTCATCTCTCGTCTCTCGTCCTGTTCCTTTGTCCGGAACCTTTGTTTTGTTAGCCACTGGACAAAGGAGTGGATGTCTAAGGTATTTTTGGGCCAGGATGGCGTCTAGTTTTTGTCTGGCCGTTGCTCTATTTTTATTAAGTCGTGCATATAAATCAATGCTCTCCCTGATATGCAGAGCAACCGAAAAGGTATAAAAGATTTATAGGGCGCGTCTATCTCATTTTTTCCATCTCTACTTATATTTTTTGCATGCTGTCAACTCGTTTAAACATTGTTTAACATAATTTTCATGCAAAAGAAGTTTTGGAATGAATAAAAAGTGAATGGCTTTCGGCTTGTTAGACGGCAAAGAAGTTCTGGACCAAGTTGAGATACTCTTCATATTCATCTTCTGTTACCTCATACACCCACTGGGCAGATGGCGGAGAAGAAGGGCCAGAAGATCATACATAAATAAACCAAGTGGCCATAAATCCATCCCATTGCATCAAAGACAAACATTCGCTTGATGGTATTTTCAACAAAGCGTCACGCCACGTCTCAAAGATTTATTGCCTTGCTTCAAGTCTAATTACAAGTTAAGTTCGTCGAATTAAGAATGTGTGCAACAAGTGTGGGAAATCGCTAGAATTTTCAATCGCAACCAGCTGCTTTCCTAGAAAATCTAAACCGAAACAAGTACAATTTCGAAAATATTGCAGGGAAACATGCCCCAGTCTCAGTTCCCTTCTCCCGGTTTCCCTATTTCGAGGGTGACGTTGACATTTGCGGCGTGAAAATGGAATAAACACATGTGGAGGCCAACTGGCGCTGAGAGGGGGCGTAAAGTGGAGTGAGTGGGCGTGGCGGTCACAGTCAATCTTCCTATTACTCCACAAAGAACTCACAAGATCTTCTAGTTACATATATTCATATAAATGTGTACAAAATGTAAGTGTAAATGCCAAAATAATAAAACTGAAATTTGCAATTCTTCAGCGATTTAATAATCTCGAAATTCGATCAGAAATCCGCAAAGGCTTCCTCATGCCGCATTGTTTTGGCCTTGGCCTTCTGCTTTCCCTCGGACATTTTGTCAAAGTTTGAGATATCCTCGGCATTCGCAATGGCCGGAAGATAGGGCGCGGGAACAGTTTGATTGAGCAGGGGAATCCATTCGATGTCCTTGAACCACTCGTGATCCTTGATGTCCCTGTTGCCGCCAATCAAGTTGCCATAGCTGCAAGGAAGTATTTGAAATTAAGAACTGATTATGATTAAGAAAACAAGAATAATCAACTTGCCGTTTTGATAGATCAACTTGCAGAAGGTGATCGATCAGATGGCGCAATGTTCCCGACAAATAACTGGGCATTTTGTACTCGCCCTCGCAGATCTTGTTGTACATCACCATGACATCACGATTGTGGGAGGCAAAGGGCGAGTGACCACACACAAACTCATAGATGAGTACACCAAAGGCCCACCAGTCCACGCTAGTGCCGTAAGGCTTGGACTGAATGATCTCAGGTGGCAAATACTCAGGTGTGCCACACAGGGTCATAGTTCGTGTTTCCACTTTCTACAAGTCGGAAAAGAGTATAAATAAAATTCAGAGATGGAAAAATATCAGTTTCAACCTTTGCAAAGCCAAAATCGGTGACTTTTAAATAACCATTCCTGTCAATCATGATGTTCTCCGGCTTCAGATCGCGATAGAGTAGACTGCAGAAATGCAGATACTCTAGAGCCAGAAATACCTGGGCAGCATAGAAACGAGCCTGTTTCTCAGAGAATTTCCGAGCTCTGAAAATAAGATGAGAGTTTCATTGATATAGTTAAAGATAGTTGTTTCGCACTCACTTGCGATGATAGGTGAAGAGTTCACCTCCCAGAATAAGCGGAATAATTAGATACAGACTGTCGTTATCCTTGAAGGAGGCGATCAAGTGTATCGTAAAGGGAAAATGAATCGAGTTCAAGACTCGCTTCTCGCTCATCACGTGGACAACCTGTTTGGTCTTGACAATCTGATCCTTGCTCAGCTGCTTCGAGGCATAATAGTTGTCAGTGTCCTTCTCCCTAATCAGCTGCACCTTGCCAAAGGAACCAGCTCCCAAGGTCGCTTTAATCACGTAGTTCTCGAGACCAATTGTTGGTGATGGCGTATTGCGGGCATACTTCTTGTTAAAGTCATCCTTCAGTTTGCCCAGAATGACGGCATAGTCGACCTTTGGACTAAAGTATTGCGGTTCTGCTGTGGATTGCCGTCCCATGCTCATCGAAGGTAACAAACGAGAATTTACAAAACTAAAATGATACTTATATTTCCACAATTTCGAATTTTCAATACAAACAATTTTCAATCATAACATTCTCAAATGAATAACATCAATTTGAATTTCAATACAAGGATTATATGATCAAATTTTTGTTTCTGTTTCTGTTATTTTTTATTTTAATGAAGTATATTCCCCTAGACTAATGAGTTAAGTAAAATGTCTGGACCAACGTTTAAAAATTACTAAACAAGTCTGGATGTCGATTTATTTTGGACTTAACTTTTGATTTTGGTTCAAAATTTTCAAAATTTGACAAATCTTCAATGTTTGACACAGTCGGTATATAAGGAGGATTAATCTCTTGATTAAGCAACACAAACCAATCAACACCCTGGAACCACGGATGATTCTTAATTTCCGTGGATCCCTCGGACGAGTTACCTAAACTGAAGAAGCATGCTTGAAAAGTTTGACCAACTTAATAGAGTAGGAAAAATATGAACGCTTACCGCTTTGAGGGATCCACCTGCATCAAGTTCTCGACGAGGTTTTTCAATTGGGGGGTAAAAAATGAAGGCAAACGCATTTCGCCCATGCAAATTTTCGAGTACATCAATATGACATCACGATTGTGCATCGAGAACGGTGACTGACCCACAACGAACTCATACAGCAATACTCCGAATGCCCACCAGTCCACGGACTTGTTGTAGGGCTTCAGCTGAATGATCTCGGGTGCCAGATATTCGGGAGTTCCACACAGAGTACTAGTGCGATTCTCGACACGCTGTAAAAAGATGTCAACTATCAGAGATCAGAGTGGGAGAGGAGAGTTTACTTGTTGTTACCTTGGTGAAACCGAAATCAGTCACCTTGATGTAGCCCTTGGCATCCATCAGTATATTCTCGGGCTTGAGGTCCCGGTAGATGAGATTCATATGATGCAGATACTCGAGAGCGAGCAGCACTTGGGCCGCGTAGAATCGCGACTGTTTCTCATTGAACTTGCGCACTCTTGGCCATGGGATATGGGATGAACACTGAGGCTATTATTATGGGCTTAGGTTAGAGCAACTAGATGGCAACTCACTTGCGATGATAGGTGAACAGTTCACCGCCGTTGATGAACGGCAGCACAAGATACAAATAGTCAAAGTCCTTGGTGGAATCAATTAGATGCACCAGAAATGGAAAGCGCACAGAACTCAGCACAGTCTTTTCATTATGAACATGATTGATCTGCTTGAGACGAACCAGATCATCCTTGTTCATCATTTTGGCAGCATAATAATTCTTTCCATGCTTCTCCCTGACTAGCATCTGTCAGAGAAATCTTTAAAGAATTATCTATTCTCGTTTTAAAAAGGATAACAACTTACAACAGTGCCAAAGCTGCCATTGCCAAGAATGGCGCGTTGCACATAACTCTCTAAATTGGTATATGGTGATGGCTCTTGATGCAGCCAACGTTCGTCGAACTCTGCCTTAAGGTTGTTCAGTATGGTGTTATAGTCCTCCTTTGAATTGAAATATGGCTGCAGGTGCAGGTTACTCATAATCAGCACGCAGACCTTAACGCATCTTCCACAATGAGGACGGACATACACAGGACGGGAATATCTGATAACTTATACTTACAACTCAATAAACTGATAATTTGGATATTCATAATTTCGACGTATTTTTTTTGAATTGCTTCAAAAACGAACAACAAAAGCAAAACAACTTCTTTAAATACTTTCAGCTAGCCGGAATGCTGCTTCAATTAGTTGGACTTGCCTCGCAAATTAGGCCAAGGTATGACAAATATCCGTTTATCTCCTTTCCGTTCTGAGCCCAGTTTCAGCAGACAGACAGACAGACACCGTGACCACATGAAATGCCAATTTCCGGTGCCAAGGTCCACACACACACCCGCACACACACACATGACGTTCACGTCAACGTCACCGCCTGCAAAAGTAAGAAAAATTGCAAAACGTCCACTTGATAAATGATGCTAACCAAGATTACATAAGTTGGTAATTTTCTAGTACATTTATTTCTACATGTCAACTAGTCAACTCTGGATTCTGGACAGTCCTTCTGTCCTGCTGCCACTTTTGCAGTTGGCATGCGATGATGGACATGTGAGTGCCGTCCCAGACTCTGAGCCTAAGCCCGAATCTCAAACGGAGACTGATGTGGAGACTGATGTGAACTGATAAGAGTGAACCGGATGTTTCCTGGCTTTTAAGGTAACTGTCAACTGGCCACGTTATTGGCCATTTCGAAGGCATGTGGCCACAATGTTGTTGTACCCAAATTGACAATTAATCATTATCTTTGGGCCATTTCAGACAGAACCTCTTGAACCTGTTAGTTCGCATCTCTTTGTCTATTTCTAGTTTGCCATGTGAAAATTGCTTTCTAAATATGTTTTGGGTTGCACTAATGTGACGGCATTTATTATTTGGCCAACTTCATTATTGATTGAGCTACTTTTGGACATTTTGGACAATCAGCGACAAAAAAGGGTCAAATTTAAAGCAATTCACTTCTTAAATTGGAATGAGAACTGCCACTAAATCAGTCTTATAACTTTGGTCACACACGCTTCTAATATATTTGTTTATGTGACTTCTTTTGATAGTCCAATGTATGCAAATATTGTTTTTAATTCACTTAAAATAATCTAAAGAGTCACGTACTTAACATAACACAAACTCGCAGCTTTCACTTGCACTCTCTTTCTCCCACTCCCATTCCCACTCCCTCTCTCTTTCTTTTTCTATATCTTTTAGTGAATCTAAATAGTAAATTAGAAATCGTGCAAAAACTAAACAATATCACTTAGAACCAGCTCCAAAGCTTGGCTCATTTAACTTCCAGCCACAAGATGAGCTGCTGCTCTCCCCCAGAGCAGAGTAGAGAAGATAAACTCGAGTGGGCTAAGATATGTTAACGACTGCAATAAATAAGCGGATAATATCTGGCGTGCTAGGCCTTCCATAAATACACATATCCACATTGGCCAGAACCGAATGGGACTTTTACTTTGGCCCGAAGAAGATGCGTTCGCCCGCTAAGCGTCCCAAGACCAGATTAAGTCATACGCACACGTTTCGCTTTTTGGCCCGTTTTGCTGCTCTGGCAACACTTGGCACTTAAAATTCATTAGCTGTATTAGAAGACGCTCTGCTCTGACTGCCGGGCTTATGCAAAGTAATTGACGCCCCGATGAACTGTTGACACGCATGGCATTTGTCTTGGCTAGCAAAAGTCTTCAGTTGGCTAATATTTGGTTTAGTTATCAGTGCCATTTTTCGGGCTTAAGTAGGTGAAAGTGAAAGTGTCTACACAGTATATGCCATATACCATATACAGAAAATGGCCAAATTCAATTATGCTGAAAGGTTTCGGGTTTCGTTTCGTCTCAACTCACATATACATATTCCAGCAATTGTGAGAACAGCCCTCGCCATTAGCGTTAATCTCTCGGCCCAATCGCGACTGAATCATGTTCATCACACGTTCAACTGCTGCACGTTGACCGGAAAATGCATTCAATGTGCACAGTTCAACGGGCAGCAACAATGTCAATGTTCTCCACCTCTGCTCAGCTCATTTCCCTTCCCTTAAAATCGACAACCGTCAGTCGACAGTTGAATTGTGTGCAAAAGGTGTAACTAATCCGCAAGCCATGTGACTTTTGCCATGCGCCGATGTCAGTCACTTCTCCAACCCCAATCACCTCCCTCTCCCCCTCCCTCTACCAACCCCCTCAGCCGAAACCCTTTGCAAATGCCAACGGTTTTCACTCAATTCCACCCCAAAAAACATGAGCTCGACCTGCAGCATCTTCCACCTTCAATCATCGATGCGAACCACATGCCATTGTTATTGTCGCTGCTTCCGTTGTAATCCGTTGATTTGGCCAAAGACACTGACTGACACATTGCCTGACATTCTGCAGCTGGCTGACTCTCTCTCAATATTCTAGCTAAGTTTTAACTAATGCGTAAATATATAAATATAAATAAATGTAACGATTATTAATATTTTAATGCGCATTTAGTTTCCGTGAATGCTGGAATTTAACTGCATGGAATTTGACTTTCGTTACCTTTTATGGCAGTTGATCCTCATAAATCAGCTGGGACCAGTTATGGGACCGCATATAAATCAATTGCAAATGACATCAGGTTCGACTATGTGCAGACAAATGGCACAGCACTTTTTTTTAGCGTACACTGCGCAAAAATTGCAGATACTTTACTCATAGCCGAATAATCTTATGGCCAATTCCAAACTGAATGAAAAGGTAATAATTTAATAAAGACAGTTTGGAAAACCCAAAGATGTTTGAATTGCTCTGACTACACTGAACAAAAAAAACACAAAAACAAAAAATAACACTTTGACCATAATAGAATAGTTGCTCTTTATAATTTTACTAGTTATGACATAAGAAGCTAATTGCAAGTTAAGACTAGTTGTTTAAAACTTTGAGTTTTCGAACAACACAAAATCACAAATAAAATTATGTAATTTGAATGCAAAATTGTATTCCGCTTGAAAATCCGTTCAGTGTTGGAAAACGATATTAAAGTTAGAATTAGATTTGATTACTGTACTTACAAAGCTTTACTTAAAAAAAATACAGGGGTAAATTTGTATGAAATTTAAGTGAAATTCAAGCGAAAGCGATTTCTGTGGCACTCCTGATAATAAATATAATAAAAGCATTTTCTAAAAATCAAGAATAAGCATATCTTTAAGATTTTTCTCTTGCTACAAACAATTTTTATCTCATACCTGTCAACGATTACGCTCAGTGTACCTACACATATTCTAAACAATTTCCAAGCTGCTCTGAATGAAAGCAAGCCGACATTGTGGACGAATTGGGCGCGATGGCAAAAACTTTGGCAAATAATAAAACAATGCTGCATATAAACAATTGTTACAATTTTAACATTTTGCCATAAATAAACATGAGCCGGTGGCATTTCACAGTTGCATGCCACAAGGAAATGGCAATAGAATTGGAAGGTCCGGAAAATGGAGGGAAATGCAAAGTGCTGCACATTTTATTGAAATTCAATTAAAGCCGTATTTCAATAATTGGACACGCATGGTGCGCATTTCCGTGCTTTTCCGGGCAGGACCGATTTCTAAAACGCCGCTCAAATTTATGACTTTTCAATTTTAGGCAATTGAAATGTTGCCACTTTGTTTGTACTCTACCATTCGATGTTGTTGTCCATTTTCCAGAGGGGAAACGGAAATTGGTGCAAAATTGAAGCCTGTCCGCTGCCCGCTGTCCGTTGTCAGTTGCCCGCTTCCCGTTGCGGAACTCCATCAGAAAGCTACGGTGCATTAGGCTGCAAGTTCTTATCAGTTGCTGGTTTCACCCTCTGCTCCCTTGGCCTTCACACACCACATCGCTTCCCATCCGCCCCATCCTCCCCTTCCTCCCCTTGCACCCTTGGCGAGCTGCTCACGTTAAGTGTGCAAAATTTTGCGTGATTTGTGCGAATTTCCTCTCATTGGAACTCAGATAAAAGTTGATATCAGAGGGTGCTCCTGCCGCTGGAGGGTTGGTTAGTTTTCCTTCGTTGCTGTTGCTGTTTTCGTTGTTGTTGTCATTCTTGTTGTTTAGTGCCATAAATTCTTTTTTACTTGTCATATCTGACTCTCTATTTAGGCACAGATCATTAAGTTTCCACGGCATTTCAGTCTGTCTATCAGATTTAAAGACTTTCCTACCAGGCAGTCCAAAAGGAGCACATGTGTTTTATATAGCACATTCATACTTATATGTTAGCAATATATAGTTATTTATAAGTACACATCTATTAAAATCTCAATTGCAATCTGCCATGGCTCTTTAGCATTAGTTGGTCGAAGGAAACTTTAATTAACGAGGCGTTGATTGAATAGTTCCAACATCATTTAGCTGGAAATCCATCTACCCCCATGAATTCATGTATTCCGAGAACACAATTTGTTTTGTATCAATATTTCAAAACAAGTACCAATCCATCAGCAAAAGTCGAGTAATGGAATGAAAAATTAAGCTGTGAATCGTATAGCTGGAGAAAACTAATTGGGAATGAATTCTATCAATGATCTAAAAAAATTAAGAAAAATTTAAAACTTGCAAAAAAAAAAGTTTTATCACAATATTCTTTACTAAGATTTTATAAGAATTAAAAATCAACAAGTTAAGTTATATACATATTCCAATTCAATTCTCGTTGATTATCACGATCTGTATCACGCATAAACGCAGCTAACAAGAATTTCTCTTTTATTAGAGTCTCTGACTCTCAACCTGAGATGTGTTCAAAGCAAAAAAAAAAACACACCGCATTCGCATTTGGGATGACAACATGAATGATGCGATCTGTTGGGTTGCTATGGAACGGGTCTACATAAACATATATACACACATACATAAATGTTAGGAAGGGGCAACACGAAGGCGTCTTAACGATCGCCTTTAGATCTTTAGACGTTGCCACAATATTGCTGCGCGGTGCGGCATTTAGTTTTGACATGCGTGCGATTTGCACGCTTAATTGAGACAGGTGCCTCGGGTCGAGGGGGGAGTGTGGGGGGGAGAGATGTGGACACTGAGCAACTGCGACATGTGTTGCGCTGCTGTTGCACAAGCTGCAAGATTAATCATCGTGCCACGTGTGTCATCATTGGCGCTGCCGCTTTTCACGGGAATAGCGAACGACGCACGCCAAATGCAAAATTAACAACCTAATTAATACCTAGGCCTGTCACTGCCACCTCGACATGCCCATCCGCTCATCCGCCCAATTCCCAAATTCCCCTCTCTCGCTCTTGCTCTCCCTTTCTCTCTCCCTTTCATACATTTCTAGAGGGCAGCTGCTCCAAAAGTGTTTCGTTGTTGGGTGGGCGGAGAGTCGTCCATCGGCCGGATTGTCGGATCGACATGACTGTACTCTGAGTCGTATATAGTGGGACCACGAGATTTTAATTGGTAGCTCTGTATGGACGTGGAATGTATACTTTGTCTAACGCTAAGTGAGAACCGAACCGCAAACTAACTAACGGCCAGCGGGCGGCTCCTGTCAGAGTCAGCTGTTGGCATTGTTGTTGTTTTTATACTCGTACTAAAAAGTTTATGGGAGTATAATAACTTTGTGTCAGTGTATGTAACGGACAGAGGAAGGCAAATCCGAAAAGCATGGAAGATCTTTGATGTTACTTGCGAATTTTACAAATATAACGGAAAGAGCTAGATGAACACTTTGAGCTATTATATGCAAGCCTTATCGACTCAATAAACAACAATTAAAACTTGTTCAATGAAGAAGTTAAAATAAAAAATAAACAGGGATCGATTCCCACTCAACAATGTTAAAAAAAACAGTCAGAAATAATTGCTCCATCGCCGTCAGTTGTATTCAAAAATGTGTTTTTAAGTTCATTGGGATAAATCACAATTATAAAAAAAAGAATAAGTTATACAAATAGAGTTGGTTTCTTGGTATTTTAGTGAGCCGATCAATGCGACGAAGGTTCGAGTCCCGGAATTTCACATATATGTATGGTTATTCTTACTATATACCTATTGTTGCAATTCAATCGAAGGACTGCAAGTATCAAGTACCAAGTATCTTCCTGTCGAGCTCACTCAAATGTAGTGCTCTAACTTGTTGTAGTTAAAAACGGCTAAAAATGCCAAATTGACTATTGCCGGGCTGAAGATATAGAATGAGAGAGAGTTTGGTTCATATTGAAGGCGTTTGCGGTTAGCTGCCAACTCTCCATCCGGACGTTTATTGAACATTTTTACTTGCGGTCGTCGACGGAATCGCCGCTGGAACAGGAAGATGAAGGTTCGACTAACTGGCAGGCACTTTTATTAATTTCAGCCAGCTCGTCTCAATTTCACGGAGAGTTTAAATGCAAATACTGCTGCAAATGGGATTTGCAAGGAGACCTTTTCTTTCTTTTTTTATACATTTTTGAGTAGAGTAGCGAGCAGATTTGGCGCTTGATGCGACGAAGCCTGTGAAATTGGCCAAAATGTGCTGCGTTAAATGCAAATTGGATAAGAAGTCGTGTCAGGCTATGGCCACAGGACGACAACGACAATGATATTGCTGCATGTGGTTGCCAAAAAAAAAAATGTTAGGATAGAGAAGGAGATGAGAAGAGCGTTGGCTCAAGGATATCCGCAAGGATATCGCACTCGCATCACATGACTGAGATGCGACCGAGGCCGCGTTTCGTGTTCATTTCCAAATGAAAGCGGCGACAAAACTTTAAAGTGGATTACGTTTGCAGCGCATATCTTGGCCACAAACTCTTCCTTCCCCCCCTCGGAGCACCCCTTCTTCTCCCTCTACTTCCATGCTGTATTCGTATCTTAGCGTCCTGTTTGCTGCTTTGCTATCTCCTGCCTCATGTCCTGGCGCGCGTTGCGCTTTCCAACATAAATCCGTGAGTTTTCGCTCGCAAATTTATGGCGCTGGCGACACTCTGCTCAAACTTTGCTGCTTTGCTGCTGCTGCCAACGGCGATGGTGGCATCAACATCAGCTTCAGTTTTTAGCCTGGGCATAAGCGGCATTGTTGTATTTATGACCGCGACATGACCTGCTGCTCCATCTCTCTAACTCTCTCACTCCTTCTCTCTCTGTCTCCTGTGCTTGCGTGGGCACTGAAAGTGTTGCGCGTACGTGCAACGTTGCCTCAAGCCGCAAGTCTTAAAACTGCCGCTCGGAAATTGGATTTGCTGGCGGGCCAACAGGAATATCAAATCTGCTCTGCTCGCCTGTCAATTTTCCTCTTTTTTAAGCGAAATTTATGTTGGCCCCTTAATGAGCCAACCAATCCAAGAATTCTTTGTGCTGTCGAACAGCATATTGGCAAGGACTCAAATTGAAGTTAATTACTTGGAACAGTTACACTCGGCGTTTTACATGTAACCCACAATCGTTTGTTAAGGAAGAAAGGAAGGTTTTTCTTGACTTGCCGAGAATTTGATACCCTGACAGACCACAATGCCACAATACACAATCTATAAAAACCGTTCAGATAACTGTTGAACTTCCAAAGATCGCAATATGATATAGTGATCTGATTATGTTGATTCGACTCATGAACTGTCAGCAGTAAAAAGACACCAAATTATTTCAATAATTTTATTTTACAAAAAAAAAAAAAATAATAATAATTTAGAGACTAGTATTTATTGAAACAGACGAACAGATAGAGATGTCAATATGGACTCAGGTCTTTGACCTTATCAAGAATATATTTACATTATTTACTTTATTTACAAAATAATAATATGCCCTGCAAGGGTATAAAACATCAATTCATGGCTGAAAATCAATTCGACCGGATGCAGAGCGTCTGCTGACCATTGGCCAAAATTATCTCTGCCTGCTGCCCGCCGTTTGCCAGGATGCCAGGATGTCAATTGTGATTGAGAGAACGCGCTTTCTCTTTTTTTGCTTAGGGCTGCAGAATCCCATTTACTTTTGGCCGCTTGTTTGCTTAATATCTCAGGGCAAATGTTGGTCATAATTATTGTAATGTTAATGGCAAGTAGAAGTCGATCGACCAACTGTCCAACTGTCCAGCAAAACTCATCACAATGAAGCCGTAACTTGATTTCGGGGTGACTTTTGGCCATTGATTTTTACGTTATGTGTTTGCGCTGCGACTTTGCATAAAAATGTCCCAAAAGTGACACATACACACACACAGATAACAGTCTTTAGGCTCATCGATAAAGTTGGGCCAACTATAAGTACAGTTTGTGTTTGAGCTTTGGCTTAAACGCCTGCAAGTATGCTACAAATTTCAGTCGCTTGCCATTAACGGCAGCCTCTTCAAAACCAGCGAGTGGGCGTGGCATTCACACTCCTTTTTTTATGTTGTGTTGTGTTGTTGTTTTTGTTTAGCAATTCGCCACAGTTTTGTTTGGAGCTGCAACTGATTTCTGCCTCAGAGACGACGATAGGTGTGACACATCGTGTGATTGATGAAATGTGGCAGGGCGAGAGACACAGAGAGAGAGAGAGAGAGGGAGAGAGAAAGGCCTGCGGGGCAGCAACTAATTTCCACATTTTTCACATTTACGAAGACAAATTGAGGTGCGAACTTGGGTCGAGGCAATAAAATTGCCGAATATCAAAACAACAAAATCTTTGCAACAGTCGACCATAAAAAAGGCGAGTTGGCAAAGGAGGAAAGTCAAAGGGTTTGAGTGGAAAGTGGAAAGGAGAAGGAGAGGGAGGGTTGCGGAGTACGGGGTTAGTGCCACATTTGACACAGACGCTTCAAGAGGAGCTGAAAGTGTCAGGCATGCGAATGCCAATTGTTTTTCGATTTCGGCGCTTAAAAATGCGCAAATCCGTGTGAGCAGCTCGGGTTATGTTTGGACTTGGGCCCACTATACTATAAAACTCAATATCTACAACAATAAATTTGAAGTCGCACACACACACACATGACTTCGATACAGTTCGATACAGTTGCACACAGCTGGGGAAACGTGGCGAATTGATGCCATTGCCGATTTTCCTCTTTCTTTCTTTTTTTAGTTTAGTTTTCTATTTCATTTCGTTTTATGTGAGGCTCGCCAAAAGTTGTCAACGACAATTCGCTAGCCATAAACGTGGCAACTTCCCGCCCACCCCGCCTTTTGCCTCCTTTTTCAATAAAACTCAACACCAGCCGCAGACAAAGTCTCTCCCACCTCCCATCCCCATTTCCCTCCCTCTCTGGTATCATTTCTATTAGCATAATGTTGCCGTACACGCTTCGACTGATCTGATTTTGCAGGCCGAGCCGCCGTTCGATTTGCTACAATTTTATTTATTGTTTTTTATTTTTATTTTTATTTTTTCTAACTTTGACTTCTGTCATTTCTGAACAGGACAAAGTTGCGACTCGTAAAAAACGAAATTACATTTTAAATAGTTATTGTTTAACTGTGCAAAATCTGTACACATTTTTTTATTGCTAATTTATGCGCTGGGGAAAATTGAAAAGCTGACCACCAAAATTCGACAATCGCCAATTTCCCTGACCTCAAACTGAAAGCAGAAATCATGTGAGTAACAAATTTTAATTAAAATGTATTTCATTGTCTTTGGCGATGAAGACCTCGCCAAGTGGCAGATGACACTTCGTGGCGTATACGTAATATTCCGCTATTCAATGCCATGTCAACAAGGGCGACCTTGAAACATGTGCAAAATGAGCTGCGATCCATTATTATATTTTGACGCCTCGAATTGTAACATTTCCCCAATTACCCAAAAACTCGAAATGAATGCAAAATGTGGCTCAAGTGCAAATATCTCAAAACCAAAAAAGAAGAGTGGGGCAAGTGGGGCAACTGCCACTTCAGACAGCAACGGCAACAGCAGCAGCAAAGTGAAAATGCAAAAAAATATTGAAACTCTGCACAAAAATAGATCGCACACAGTACATTGTTTAGCATCTGGTTCGTATAAAAAGATGAAAATGAAAATGGAAATTAAAATCAAAATCGAATTTACTCTGGCTGCTTGACAGACACTTTAATGCTCCCAGCCCGCTTCATTCCCCCTTCTCCTGATCAGGCGGTGCCAAGGTCATCATCGCCATCGATTCAAGAGCACACGCACAGCACAATGATCGAAGGGATCGACTTGGCCGGTGCTGACATGATACAACAGCGCATTCAGATTGAAGGGAACCCGTTCTTCGGTCTTCAGGCAACGCCAGCAACGCCGCACCACGTCCCTCAACTCCCTTTCACTGCCCCGTGGACACTTTCTTCGATATCGCCGGATAAATATGTCCCTGAAGTTCTCAAAAGGCGTCGGATGGAGAACGTGTCCGGTGAGTGCCTGCCAATAGAAGCAAAACTTCTGCAGCGGCTTGAGAGATTGCCACTTTGCGGGCATTTTACAGGTAGATCCTTCGCTACCTTCTGCTGCCTGACGCTGGAGGAAGCGTTCATGGAGGATCCTACTGCATTGCTCCAACTGCTGGAGACGCGCTTCGCTCAGATTCTCGCCGGGAAAGAAAGATTTGAGGAAATTGCAAGCAATCTTCTTCTCCTTATCTTTATCTTCATCCTCGTTATTCGGCTTGCATTCGTCGTTATCCTCATCGTTGTTTAAATCGCACTCAACTTTAACTTGTACGCACTCCACTTTATTTGTCTGACAATCATCTTTATCATCTCCATGATTCTCCTCACATTCGTCTTCATCTTCTTTCAGAGCTTCTTCCTTTTCGCAGCTCGGCATCAATAGATCCATGACACTTTCTGTGAGATCGGAGAGACGAATGAGACGCGGTTCTCCAATTGCCTCCGCATCGTAGGTAACCAGTGGTTTTGGATACTTGTGCTTTATATTATAGCTAAAAGTATCCATAACATCAGGACTTGATGCAGCGCAATCTTTATTCTCATTCTCGCAATGGAGCAAATTGAAAAGCACTTCACAGATTTTGCATAGTTGATCCATGGTATTTGAATACTCCAACTTAATTTGGAATTTTTTACGTAAAGTGTAAATATTTACTTATAAAAATATGAATATAAATAATTTCAATTGTTTATTATCAAAGAATTCCCCATCCCAAAGTGTGGGCGCCTACTCAGCCCCATTTCGCCTCATAATTTAGTGTTCATGAAAATATATGGCTCTACATTATAAATGCGAAAAATAGTCGTTGCCGTTATCAATAAAAATATAACTTCGGGGGGGCTGAGGAGGAAGTATCCGAATGACAGCTATATTAAAAATGCTGCTGTTTGTGCAAAAAAAGCCAAAAGGGAACATTTGTTTGGATTTGCACATATTTCGGTTATTTTTTCATATTTCCCGAAAGTATTTATGTTTTCTTTCTGCTTATTATCTGGCCAAGGTTCCCAGTCTGCTGCCGCCACGTTACGGCATGTTCATATTCATGTTCATATTCATATTCATGTTCATATTCATTCTTCCGATTAAGCAGTTTTCATGGTCATCATTAAATATTTTCATATAGTCGACCAACCGAGCGAGCCAGGGCCAAAGCAATCTCATCGCGATGGAGGCAAATAAAATAAGTGGCCTAAATAAAAATTGTTTGCTATATTTTTTGCTATTTACGAGTCGATGGCAACGAAGCCATCGAAGCCATTCGCCCCAAAGTCTGCCAATAAGAATCGCGGCAATTATTAAAATTAATATCATTTATTACATCATGAAAATATCTAAACGTAGCACAAAGCATCGCAACGTATCCCAAATTGCGTATGTTCTTGCCACAAACTGTCGCAGCAATTAACAAGTGATGACCAATTCCCGAATGCCTTTCCATTTAAAGGGTCCTCTTACTTCCCTCTCTCCCTTTATCCTGATTACATGTCGTTCTGTCGGTTTCACTGCGTATACGCAATTTCAAGTTAATATCGTTGCATTATAAGCCAGGTCCGATTTTGTCTCTGTCAATTGCCAATTTAGCTTGATGAAAAAAAATATTCTGACCAAGGATTACCTATAAAATCTGGTTTTAATCGCTTTCAATGACTGTCAGGCTGACAGTGTCAGCCAACTGAATTGAGCATAACTTGGTAAAGTTTATGTGAACAACGCAGTTATTGGATTAATTAAATAATATATAGATAATTGTTTTAATGCTAACAAAAATAACAGGCAATAAGCGACAGAACTTAAACAGGAATTAAAATTTTTGTATAGAATTTACATATACATATGTATGGGTTTTTTAGCTTTTGTTTAAAAGTTTTGCCTGCTACCTGAGCTATTTTTTCCTATCGGAAAATATTAAAAATTAATTTCAATAACTATTAAAATAAATATTTACTTATTTAAGCGGTATATGGTGATAGTTTGTGAAATTTTTCCGTGTTGTTAAAAAAGACTTCAGAAAAACATAATTTATGCAAGTTAAGATTTCTTCTATAATTGTAATCGTTAATTCCAAGTAATACTTTTCCTATCTCAAATGAGTGGCTTAAAACTTTTTTTCCATAAATTATATTGTTTGATCAAATTATTCATAAATTTATTCAACTAAAAGATATTCGCATAACTTTATTACATTCTTCTTTATTTGGTAATAATTATACAAATAATTTCAGTCTCTCTTTTCCCAGTTCATCTTATTCATTCATCACTTTTATCCACGTACTTGCCCCATGCCACGTATCGTAGACGCGGTGTTAATTCCCTTAGTTATTTTAAGCTGTCTGCTTGGCCTGGATTCCATGCACACATGTATGATGAAATAGATAATATCTGGCAAAAATCAACGCCTTTCCCTTGATGCCTTTGGCTAAAATCGTATTTCTCCATGTCCCCTGCCCCTGCCCCTTCCGCTTGCCACGCCTTGTGGCGCTTAGGTGAGCGGCAAATGCCGTGTAGCGTCTAATGGCAATGCGTCAGCCACAGCTCCCAGAACAATAAAATTCCCATTTAGACGCGAATGGAAGCAGCCAACAGAAGCTCTCCAGACTCTTCGCCTCCCTCTCTCTCTTTGTCCCTCTCACTCTCAAACAAGAGAGCAAAGTGTAGTAGCAGCAGTTTTCTCAGTGTGTGTGTTTTGTGTTTACGTGAAAACAATTTTTATGGCATGTCAAAAACCTATTTTAATGCTTTTAATGAAAGCGAATTTTATTGCATTACTTTTCGATTTTACTGCCCGAAGGTAAGGGGAAGTAGTGGGAGGGGAGGAAGGGGAGGGGGTGCGTAAAAACGCACTCAACTCAAAATGTTGACAAGATCGTAAAAACTTTGCACGGAAATGGAATTGGCAGGCAAAACTCTCAAGGCGGCAAAACAGGTGACAAAGCACAAAAACAATGCATTGGTTTTAGCCGAAAAGAAAGAAAAGCCACTTAAAGTGCCAAATGTGGTTGGCCAGAACGTGTCGCCGTCTTTGGTTTTGGTTTTGCCGGCTCTGCCATTGACGACTGACAAAAACAACATTTCCGCTGGCATTTTGCATAAATTCAGTTGGCATTTTCAGTTTGGAGTTGGCCGAATCGAGAGATGCGGCTCCCAAATGTATGCTAGATTTTTGTGAATTTTTAGGGGCTCCTTTTTGGTGCTTTTTGGGGCTTTTCAGCTACCTTTGCCAAATTCATTTGACCAGAAACTTAAGTTATATTTTGGAATCGCGCCAACGGGAAAAGCGACAACGACAACGAGGAGACACGAGACATGTTTAGTGCCACGGCAGCGACAAAAGCTTTCAGCCATAAAGAGCCAACAGTTCGAGGACAACATCGTCCCTATCCTCATCCTTGTTGTACACGTCGCTTGTCGGAGCACTCAATGTCAGCAAAATGCACATGCAGTTCGACTGGTTTTAGGGGATCACAGAAAGGGGCAACAGGCAGGCGAACAGGGGGGATAAGTCGAAACAATGCCGCCACAGGCACATAAGTAAGTTCCTAGTCCGGGTCTCAAACGGTTTGTGCAGCTGACAGGGTCTGACATTACATGGATTCGGAGTTGGAGTTGCAGTTGGACTTGGACGCACTTTTGCGATCCATTTCCATGCATTAAATATTGCATAAATGGATTCTGGGATAGAGTATTGACAGGGTCAGTCATGCATTGTTGGCCGGCCAAAACTGTCGACATGTCACACGACAAATACAAAACGGCTTCATTCGAGCCAAGTTCTATATATACTTCGACTTTAAGACAAACTCTTTAATCGCTAGTAGTTTTGTAGGTAAGTATTGATTCACATTTAAATTTTGCAAAAACAAGTTTCGGGGTAAGTTTGCAATTAGGGGTGACTGTCAAACCAATCGACCCAATCGACCCAATCTATAGGTCTATGGCTTCCTTACACACACACACTTATAAACACAGTTTTCTTGGCTGTGACGAATACTTGGACTGACAATAAAGTGTCATTAGGATATATTGAATGCCATTCGCATCGTAAAAAGCAATGGCAAACGCAGCCCGCAAGTGCCAAAGTTAACAACAAATTCGTTTCATAAGCACATTAAATGACAACAACAACAAAATGCAAATTAGCTAACGATGCGCCCTGTACTGTGCTCTCAACAACAAAGCAATAACAATACAACAAAACAGTAACAAAAAAAAAGGTGGAGCAGTTGCTAAACAACAACAGAAAAACCAAATATTCGCAAGTACATAATTTTCAATGGCAATGCATAAAAAGTGCGCAACTTTTTGGTGATTACAAGTATGCAAGACTAGAAATATACCCTGCAAGTTAATGAAAAGAGAGAGTGGAGTCTGATTTGCAACTAGTTAATATTATAAAAAAAAAAGTTTTAAATATTTTTGACTTGTACTCATATCTAATCTTAGATATTATATAAATAATAATATATAAAATATAGTATTTGTGATACAGATGCGTTTAAAACATATATTAAATCTTTAAAATAACATATTTTATTTTGGTTATTTTTTTTTCATTTTACACTTTTTTACCTTAGTTAAACAGTGTTAAATTTGTAAGAAGCGAACATTTGGTTGACAAAAAAATTAGCAATAATCAAGAAACATCAATAAATACAAATATCTAAATCTAACTAAATCTTATTCTTCATTTACTTTAGTTAAACTGAAATTTTTATAATTTTTCCAACTTAACGACATTGCGTCGAGGGTATAAAAAGTGCCAAATTCTGGACGAATATTATGAGCAGGGGGTGAGTTTCGTTATTGTGCGGGTTCGGGATCCCAGATTCCCAGATCTCTGGAGCGCTTGACGTAAAGGCCTGACATTGTTCTCGATGGCATATAATTACAGTTATTTGTGTAGCTAATTAATTGCTAATCAATCATAGACCAAGACGCCGAAAAGGACTCTGTCGACTCTGTCCCCAATTTGCTTTGTTGTTGGCTGTCTGAATGTCTCAATGTCGCACTGTCTGACGCTGATGCTGATGCTAATGCCAGGGGCACTTCTAAGGCGTCGAGTGTCCTTTTGTCCATAAACAAAAACCCAGCGAAAACAAAAGCTTAGCAAGATTGATCACAACTCTGGACGCCAAAGGCATTGGCATTGAGCAAAGTGAAGGCAGCACCTGTTCGCTTACTCACGGTTATTAGCCAGGACACGCTCTGCTCATGCAAATGGACATTTTCTAGAGTCCTTAGTATTTTTTGCACCTTGCAAGGATTGTCGAGTGTTTTTCAGTCGCCCTGAGTCCTGAGTCCGATGACGAGTCCTCCCGCCTGTCAGTCAACGCCTTTGAGGAGGAAGGCTGACGTCAGCCTAAGAGTCGTTTATCCTTTTGGCGCACATTTTATTTTACATAATTTGAACATTTAAGACGTGCCTGGGCATAGCCAAGAGGCTTTAGTTTTAGTTTATGCAAGCCAGGCCGTAGTTTTTTTTTCGTTCTTCAATTCTCCTTTTTATTATTAAAAGGCATCGCATCCTTTACGCCCCACTGAATTTTATGGCAGCTAAGGCCCCCAACTCCTGCCTGGAGTATCTCAAAGATACTACTCTCGTACTATATTCTGATGACTGAAGCGCCTGTCAAACTCGTTTCTTTTTTTTTTGGTACTCGATTTTGTTAAAACTTGCACGTTTGCTGTTTGCCGTTTTAGCCAGTGAAATTTACAGTTAACCCAAATTGTCGGCTATTTGGTCAACATGCTGTTGGCCATGTTGCTGTTGCTGTTGCTTTTGCTGTGTTGCTTTTATGCCATTCTCAATTCAATTGTTTGGCTTTCGAGGTGGGGGGACAACACTCTAAGTGATACTAAGAGTGTTCCCATAATGCTTTGATGGCTCAATTTGAATTCAAAAATTCAACTACATGTGTGATTTGGAGGGGGCAAAGATAGTGGGAGTTACAGGGGAAGGGTGGAGGCCTTTTTTAGTGTTTTTCCCATCAGCCAACAAAGATTTTGGCAATGTGCAAATCCAACTTGCTAAATCGGCGAATCGGTGAATCTGACACCGTGAACTATGGAAGCCAACCTCCCTCTCCCCTCTCCAGCCCCTTCCCTTGTGAGGTCGCGTGACCATGTCACAACTTTCCTGCCACGGGGTGGCACAGCATTGTATTGAATGATTGGTAATTCGATACAGTTGTTCGATTGCTGTTCCCCTGTCATATTCCCGCTATGTTTTGGTTCATTTGCAGCGCATCTCCTTTCCCTTTTCCATTGCCTTTTCCCATTCCCAGCCGTCACCAAACTCGATTCGCACTAATTTTCCTGCTTGTCGCGCCGTGCGAAACGTATAAATAATTTTATTTTATTTTATTTTATTTTGCTTTCATTCATATCGAAACTATTTATTGCTAATGGATTTATGGGCCGTCGTTCATCCACGTTCGATTGTATATCAATATCTTCATACTTATCTGCTTTGTAACCGGCACGTGTGTTGTTCCAGTTTCCCGTATCTCCTCTGGGAGAGGACATGCAATTATGCATTTCTCTATATGGGAAATAAATATACACTCTATACATATATATATCTATATCTGTAGTCATCTGGTCATCTTTTGACTTGGCTTCGCATTATTATTCTTTAATTTCGGCAAATTGTTTTCGTTTTATGAAATTTCTTTTCACTTGATATTTTTTATTATTCCTGGGATTGGCCAAAAAGGTTTCCATTTCTCCTTTTGCTTACTTACTTGCCAGCTCGTTTCGTCTTTCAATAAATGTCCAAGGCAGCTGTAGAGGGAGGAGAAAGTAGAAGCATCTCAAGCTTCGTATTTCGTCTGGACTCGCTCAAGAAATATGCACAAATTAATTTTGTTTTATTCCAACAGAGGCAAATTTAAATCAGCCAAAAGACGAGAAAGAAATACGTCATGTCCACACGGCCACACAAAGCCACTGGCTGGATCTGGTTCTGGATCTGGGTCTGGGTTTGAATCTGAGTCTGAGACTGCGAAAACAAGAAAAGGGTTTCAATTGCGTCGCGACTACGGCGAAGACAGGAGCAGGAACAGGAGCTGGATACTACTGCCAACTGTTGTCCTCTTGCAAAGAAAAAGAGCTCCCCATCAGTTTCCCCCTCTCGAAACAGCCGCCTTTGGATTCCTTTTTTTTTACTTTTGTTTTTTGACTGGAACTGGAACTGTTATGAATGCAAATTAAAAGTATACAAATCTAATAAGTTCCATTTAAGTTGCTTTAATTTTGGTGCTGGCCATTTCAGTCGCTGCTGCTTCTTCTTAGTTCGTTTTGGCTTTCCGTTTGCCATTTTGCATTTCAAAATTGTTGCTAATTGTTGAGCTTTTAGCCAGAGTATTTTTAATGTAAAGTGCACAATTCGCAATCCTTCTTCTGTCCCCCGTCTCAGAAAAATGCATATTATTGATGCACTTTTCTTTTGCTACAATTTACAAATTACAAATTAGCGAAAGATGCGCCGGAAACATTTGTTAAAAGTGTCTAAAGAATATTTATCTCGATGATAATGTAATTGTAAAATGAAAAAAATTATTCCTTTGATAAAGAATTTAAGAAATTTTAATTGTTGTCTAATATATTTATTTTAATTATTTCATAATTTGAAAAAATTATATTAAGGGCATAAAACACTTGCAATAAAATCAATTTTAAAAAATAAAATAAAGCGTTAGAATCCTTAATTGTATATTTATAATGTTGGGATCGAAACTGTTCTGGGCTAATGAGATGCATGCCAAAGTATCCTTTGATTGACTAATAAAATGCTACGTGAGCTGATTCAAAAGGCCGTCAATTTAACACGCCGCTAGGTAATTTCGAGGGTTTTTTTTTTGTTTTATCCTGGCAACAAAGGTAATTTCCAGGACAGACGTCTCAGTTGTCCCCGTCGACCAGTTCGTGGCGTATGTGACACAAATACTTAAGCAACACTCGATGCCCCCGAGGGCATAGAAAAAGATGCAGAAAGAGGCAGAGTAAGAGGCAGATGTCACCAAGAAACAACTGAATGTATTTGTGGGCTGGATGATGTTGATGGCTGTTGATGATGCTGACAATGAAGGGAAAGCGAATGTGAAATGCCAAATAAACTTTATAAAACGCTGTGTAGTTCTTGTTGTTGTTCTGTGCCCGATGCTTCAGTTTTACTTCTGACCATATGTTGTCGCCGCAGGCTCGCCTAGGTGTAACTACATGCCATAAAGTAGTTGGGTAATAGACTGGCAGTTCCCCCTCCCCGCCCAAAAAGGGACACAACAACAGCTTGGACGTCGTACTCCCTGGATATATAACTAAGAACAGCACCTTTAAGGAGCTCACAATACCTTAGGGCCAAAATTTTGCTGAAATGTGCACAAATTTTCATGTGGACCCCAAAAATCCAAATCTACGTCAATGTCGTCACATTGTTCTTGGTCTTCTATATGTGTGTGTGTGTGTGTTTGTGTGTGGGCTGTGGGTGTCCTTTATAGTTTTGTTCATTTCATAAATATACGTTTGTCCTTTTTACGGGTTGGACAGCCTGCGGCTTTCATATAACTTGAGATGGCCGGGCACACCTTTTAGCTGCCAGCCGTGTCCTTTCCCTTGTCCTGCCATTCTTGTATCCTGGCCATAAGCAGATTCATAATTTGATCCTGGGGTAAATACATTTTATTATGATTTTTATGTATATGCGAGCCTGCAGTTTATACGTTGGCCTAACCTTCCTCCTTTCTCCTTTCGATCTCCACCCACAGGCTCTTCAACCTTGGCACAGGTTGTCCTTGTCCTTGTCCCTTGTTCTCAGCTGATGCTGCCTTAAGTGCAGACTTATGAATTGGTCAGGCGGCGACATATGGATGCGTAAGTCTATGAGTGTGAGTATGAGTGTGTATTCACACAGTGAATGTGAGTGCGAGTGTGAGTTGCCTTGGGATGGGCCATTCCCGTTTTTGTTTGTCTTTAATATTTTGCACATAAACATATCTTTATTTATTTAGGTCGACATTCTACCTCGAGAAAACTGTTTGTTAAGCAAAAATTTATTAAAATATTGGCAACAGCCAATTGGCCAGTTTTGGCCAGGGAATGTATTTAAAATCTATGGTATATGAACTCTCAGGGCGTTGCCAGGCAAGTCGCTTAACACTTTCACTTTCAACGCTAAATTAATTTAAATTTATAGTAAGAGAACAGAACAGAACAAATTAAGTAGGCGTTAAAATAGTTCATATTTCATTTTGGTTTCTCACTGCGCGTTTTTATGTGGAAAAGTCCAATGGCGCAGACGAACAATTGGCAAGTGTTGACAAGCGACCGTCTGGGCCTGAACAAGAAGAAGCAGGAGCATGTGGCATGCCTCGCCTGTCTCATTGTGCAACAGTGAGTGCAGCTTTGCTCTTCCCTGCGAGTTTTGGATTCAGTTCGTGGCACATTGTGGCACCTAGTGCTTGGACACGCCTCGACTGTTGCCACAAGTGCAACATACACCCGGAGAAAAACTAATTGGGAAATTAAATAAAGGATTATTTAGTTTTATTAGATTACATTTAAATAGATAATGTAAATACAGTAAAACCAAATTAAAAATGGCATACTTAACGTTACATAAAATGTATTTCTAAGATTTGGATTGTTAATGATATTGTATTTAAATTAAAAATGTTTATCATAACTTTCTATGATTTCATTCAACTACAAATTTAAATTTTAGGAAAAGTTATCAGTTATCATATTTTTTCAAATTTGGTTAACAATCAGCAATCACTATTTTTATTGATGTCTAAAAATTCTATACTAAAATATTTTATTTTAACTATGAAAGATTTTCAAAATATAATGCTGAATATTTAATATTTTTAAAGTATCATATGAAATGTTTAGACCCCGTATTTTAATATGCAATCGTTTTAATTTATATTTCTTTACAATATTAAATTCTATTACATTTAAAGCTAAATCGAATAGCAAAATAATTCAATCAAAGTGTAAATATTAAAAAGTTTGAGCGCATTTTTCTCTGAGTATACAAAGTTGTCCGCTAGTTTTGATTAATTTCAAGCAGACAGCGACAATAGGCGAAATGAGTCAAAAAACTGTATAAAAATTCCTATTAATTAAAGCCAAAAACGCAGCTGCCGACATGCGGGCTAATTGGCAACACAGTGAGCAAGAGGGAGAGAGAGAACACCTACTCAAGTGACTATGGCTAATAGACACTTGGCCAACTGACTAACTGAGCAGCCAATGAATGCCATCAATATGAGCTGCACATCACGTAGTCAAATACTTTTGCACTTTCGCTTTTATTTCACTCCAGGGAGCTTGTTAAGCAAACGTGAGACGTGCACGGGCCTTGGAGACGATGTGCCCCACTTCCAAATCCTAACCAGACTCAAGAATGATGATGATTATGATGGGGGCAACATGATGTGTGTGTGCATTTTAAATTTCAAAGCACTTGAAGCGATTCGTGTGCCAGTATCGAGTTGCGTAAGTCAATAAAATTTTCATATTTATTGACCATTAGACACGCTGATCTCGAGACGAGATTTCTTCTCATTTTTGGCACCTCGGACACAGCTGCGTCTTGCACGCTGATTGCCAGCCCTTAACTTTGCTTTATTTTTCTTTGCCACTCGATTTTCCTCGCCTCGTCCGCTCGACAATTTGAACAATTCGCGTTGACATGTTGTCTGCATAATTGCAGTACACGAGCGACTGACGCCAGCTTGTCGGCCTGGCTGATAGACATCTCGTCTCCCCTTTTCTCTGCTTTTTCCCTTTTTCGCATTCATTTTCTAGGTGCGAAACTCCTCGAATCGCAACCTTTGTGAAACGTGAATACCTAGGTGGCGTCAACCTACTTCGGGATGTGTCGCAAATACTTTGCTGCCAACTCGGCCCACAAATTGTATGTCGCCGTGCACCTTTGTTTTATGTTGTTGTGGCAAACAGGGTGTGTGCTTTTTAGACGACTAGGCAACATTGTCACTTCCCTCCACTTTTTCCATTTTCTTTCGGGAAATCCCTGACCTTACTTATATTATTAAGCTACTACCAAAAATGTTTACTACTAATAATTTTTGGATCTGATTGGGGTATTGGATATTTTATTTATTATTTTAAAAATTCCCCAGATTTTACCAATTTAAGTATTTAATGTGTATTTAATTCTTTCAGTTTAAGCTTATATAATACTTCATAATAATCTAATATCATATAAATTTTGTAATTTAATTATTAATCTAATCGTAAATTTGGTCGCCTGCTCTTAGTTGACCTTTAATAAATTAAATAAAATATAATAAAATTAAACTTAATTAAATAAATAAAATTAAATGAAATGACATTTAATTGAATTAAATAAAATTCAGACACACCCTGTGCAGCAGTCGAAAGGTGCAACCACTTAATGTTGTGGCAAACGAGAATCTCTCACATTTAGAGAGCTTCGCATTTTGTGGCCAACAAATTTTCGTCGGCATTTTTGGGGCCAGGCCATGAGAGAAGCGTCTGGCTGGCGTCTTGCCGCCAACGTCAGCATCAGCATCAGATTCAGCATCAGGCTATAGGCGGGGCAAAAGAAAAAAGAAAAAAATAAAAGAAATAGTAAATGAAAAATCATTTCATTTCAATCCATTTCACTTAAAAATACGCCACACCGTTCGAATGCTCTCGAGGCGGCAATAAATTAAATTTTCTAATTTCGAATTTTTCGTATTGAACGCACATTTCCTGAGAATACGTGAAAATGCAGCCGCACATTTTAATCGAAGGCGATATGCCGCCCTCTACTTTCCCCTCCCTCCAACACACACACACACTCACACACACGCACACTCGTGGCTAGCACAAATCAAGCGCGCCGTGTGCCACACTTTTCCGCCAAAAAGTATCCAAAATCTCAAATCTCACAACACGCTACAAAGCCAAAAAGGCAAAAAGCATTTTTCAGTTTATTTTCAAATTCAATTTCAATTATTTTTAATGGCCAACGCACGCACGTCTCTAGTCTCGGCTATATAGTAGAGCCTACTACTCTATTGCTATCTCTTTCTTAGCATACAGTCAAAACTCTTGCAACCGTTTGGCTAATTAGTCGAAACTTTTCTGCAACAAAAACTGCGGCAGGCATCTAAAATTTCAAGCTCAACGCAAAATGATGTGCGCCATTCTCCTGAGTAGTAGAAAACATGCCTCTGCCACAATGAATGTACTTGCAACTACACACAAACATACATAGAGAAATATTTATACATATATGTATCTGTGCTATATATTTGCCTTGTTGTTTGTTTACAGTTGTTGCTGCTGCTGTCGCTGCTTCATCAAAGAGTCCAAAATTTTTATATTGGCATTCGCTTTGCTTTGACATCTTTTCAAAGCAACATAAACGAGCTATATGAAAATGCGGAAAATTGCTAAGGAAAACACCTTTGTGCTGCTGGCTGCCCACCTATAAAAAATCCGTGCAGTGTGTGCTCGGCAATTTTACGATCTTCCCCCCTTCGTTCCCCGCATCCATTCAGCTAAAGAGGCAAACGCAATTTTTATGCATCGGCGACTTCCACGAATTCCACGCCGGAAATTATGACCGCCGTCGACCTCCACAGCGTCTCGGGATTGTGCGACGACAATGTTGCTAAACATTAAAATATGAAAATTCACTTAAAAACGTAAACAAACTCTGCACTTGTTGTTGCCACTCGACGGTTGTTCCCATTCAATGCAAACGAGTATTTTACAGCAAGAGGCATGAATATCGAAAACCAAATGCCAATGAGGTGTTGCATGTTGGCAATGGAGACTGTAGAGGGGCAACGGAGGTGGCAAACACTTTACGATCGATCGTTAAATAAATTACCAAATGAATCTAAATGAAGCATGGCCAAAACAAAACATGAATGCAGCTATGCAGTCTATAAAACTATGCGACTACATCAGCATCATCATAATCAGCACTTGGCTTTTTAGCTGATAACTTTCTGTTGGCCAATCACTGACAGAGGCGTAACTCAATTCTGATTCGTTTGCAAAGACAGAACGGAAAAGAAAATGTTGACAAAAGTGGACTAACTTGAATTTCTGTAAGGTATACAAAGAAATAATCAACAGTCCGTATGGAATTTATTCAGCGATAACAAACTATATTTTAAACTTATTATTTAATTGAAAGCTAATTGTAATTGTGGGAAATGTAATTTTTTTTATAAGCACTATATTGTATAAATTATTTTTTTAACATTATTCAAACTTATCGCCAAATAGTAAAATATTAGTCGCACTCAGCAGGTGATTTATCATTAAGAAATACACTGAGCACAGAACTGAACTATAGCAAGAATCTTTTAAAACCTCAGAAATATCTAAAATCATGGTTCATGCTGGAATGCGATGACTTTCATTTTCTGCAAAACATAAAAGCTTGAATATTAATGTTAAAATGTATAATCTCTCTAAGAAGCACATTCATTGGGGTATTCCCTATAGATATAATAATCATAATAAGAATTTCGCAGTGGGCTTTTTCTTAAATATGCGACATTCGTAGTATTCCGAGAAAGATATGGCAAATAAACAAAAGATTTCTGCATATTCTTATACATAAGCAAAAAATATATTCTCGGAAAAGATTAGACTCTGTGAGAGCAATCCAACTGCTGCCAAGTGCCATTCGCACTCACAAGGAAGTAAATCTCAGTCACTAAATAGTTGAATATTAATGAACATAATTTTAACGGGGCACTTTAACGTTTTTATCACTCGCAGTTGAGGGGAAAAGAGAAGAGAGAAGCACACGGCGCTAGTCTTGAGTCCTGTCTGTCGTATCGTATTTGATACTAAAAGCGAAAAAATCACTGCAGCAATTAAAGTGAATTTATGAATCTTCGAATGACAGATAGACGCATTGCTGTGTGTGGCATAAGGGCCAAAACCCGTCCCCCAACCAATATTGTATTAAAATTTTGCCATCATAAAGATTATTATTTTATGACAACATCGGGCAATAAGTCGTACTCATATGGACACGCGTCACAGGCAAATTCTAATAAATTTTTAATGCACTCCGTCTCCTCTTGCTCCTTCTACTTACATTTACAGCGCACTTTTATTATTGATATTTACAGCATTTCACATACTCGTATCGATGATGCATAATTCAATAGACGACTTTTGTGGCATGTGGCATGTTGCATGACGTCAAGGACCCGCTTCCATTGCTTTCCTTGCAGGGCTCCGTAATTAATGAAGCCATAAAAACTACAGTCGATTAATTAAAAATGCACAGAGCATGAGAGCTAGAAACTGATCCAATTGTGGAAATCTTGTGTCCACCGTGTCGAGTCCAAAAAGTTGAATGTGCCCACTGTAAAATGTTATTTTACGAGCGATCTGCACTTGATGGCCATTACCCATTACTCATTACCCATTACACACCCCCTATACTACACTTACCCCTCCTCACCTACACTATAAAAGAGTCTGTTCCAGTTTTGAAATCGAAATCGTTACCCTATCTCCAGCTTTGGCCTTTCTTCAAGTGTTTGTCAAGTAAAATGGCGTCGGCCATTGTAAAAATTTTTATTATCGACTCGTAAATGTCAAATGTAATTTAAGCACACATGTGTTATGGGTGTGTGTTAGTGTGTGTGAGTGTGTGTTGAGTTGAGAAGACATTCAACTATCATGACATTTAAGTTAACAGTTAGCTAAGCGCTTGATTGAGCTGTGAGCCAATACAACTTCTTGTCGGCCACATTGCCACAGTATGTCTCTCTCTCTTTCTTATTCTCTCTCTGTCCTTCTCTGTGTGAATGTGCAACAATCTTGAGTTTGTCAGCCAAAAGCAACATGTACCAAATGTTGCCACAGACAGGCCGTAGAAATTACAAATTAAGTGAGACTAAGCAAACAAACAGACAGAGAGACAGCCATGTGCCCAGCCTGGCCAAAGGCAATGCAAACAATTTACAGGAACTAATCAAAATATTTAGAAACAACAACGCGACGCGACTCGGCGACGTTGATGCCACGTCGTGAAAGGTGGCAGCCACTGACGAAGAGTTTTTCATTTGCATTCGTGAAACTTGGCAGCTGTCTGTGTTGAATTCTAACACGACATATGCATACAGGTTACTCCAATATTTTTATTCACTTATTTATATAATTAACATCAGAGTTTGACTTACTGACAATCACACAAAAACTTATTGATAACAACTATTATATTTTTAAAATATAAATTAAACAATAAAAGCAAGTATTACACTTTTTTACCGAATATCAAATAAAATTATTTAAGTTTTACTTTTTATTTTAAAACCATGTTTTTATTTTCTTTATAAAAATGCAATGCAAATTAACAAAAATTAAGAGTTAGCTATAGTAGAGAAAAGTTTTTAAAGTCAATAATTTTAATTTAGCCTAATTTTAAACAGTAAAAGTCAAATGCTTAAAAAAGTTATAAATTTGTTTGATACAAAATTTTATTGGCTTAGAACATTAGGGGGTATTGCTTAGCATTTGGGAAAAGCCAAATAATTTCACTGCACAAATTTTCTTACATGCTTCGACACATCAAAGAAATCTTCTCCAAAATCTTGGATGTTTGCAGCCTTGAGACAGATCATCCGTCTACTTCAAACTGTAGCTCAGCTTTCTCACGCTCTCAGTGCATATTTAAGTATTAATTAAATTAAAGAACTAACAACGAAAACATGTAAACAGTCTGCCCCAGGGGAGGAGTCGGTCGACAATGACACCTTCCTCCATCTCCATCGCCATCACACGTTTGCAACACGTGTCGCCCACTGAGAGCTCAGACGACCAAATTAAGCAGCTCTCGCCGTCAGCGGCCGCGTGTTGATGATGATGAGTAAAAGCAAACCGTAAATTGTCCCATTTTCACCCATCCCCATACCCAGGAAAAGTGGAAAAACAGCGCATAGATTTCAGGCAAACGTGTGTCGGGCGTGTGACCAGAAAAAGAGAAGCTGCCGCCCAGCTGGAAAACTCTCCAGAGACAATTTGACAACTTCAACGCAGCATCAACACCTGCCCAAACCAAACCATCGATAGATACTCCTTGTTGCTGTTTTCTGTTTAAGTTGTGAATCAAAAGCCAAACCCCAAATATGTGTGTGTGTATGCGCGATTTGAATATTTTTCCCGAATAAATAACAAATATTTCACCCCTTTTCAAGTGGTTTTCCCCGCTCGGCTGTGAAATGTTAATGAGGCTTCTGAAAAATAACCACTTTTTGGGCCGTCCAACAGTCCAACTGTCGCTATGACGGATGCATTGACACAGCAAATTAATATTAATTTTTGTCACACGCGCCAGTGACACTTTCTTTCCAAGCAAAAGGACTTTTCCTCTTTCCACTTCCATTTCCATTCACAATATCCCGATTTCAGGCTGAAAAGACAGAAAAATAACACGAAATTATTTTCAAAACATTTATTTTAGTCTGCGATTCAATGACGGGGGCTGCTTAGAGGATGATGACGATGATGATGTTGTCTGTCTGCAACTGGGCCTAACTGGCATTGGCTTCGGCTTTGGCTTCGGCACGTATCCTGTGACAGGATATCAAGTGAAATGATGCGCGCGTCCGACCGACCGTCGAGCTGCCTGAGTAATTAGTTTGGATTTTGTGGCATTATAAAATCTCTCCTTCTGCCGCACAAATATTTATTCAAGTGTTAAAGTGTCTGCGACGCACAAAAAAAGCATTTGCTTTCAACACAAATTTTTGTCGTTCCTTTTTTTTGTATTTAAACAAAATTTTTGATTGCGCTCGAGAAAACGCCGTCAATCTTTGTCGGCGTTGAAAAATTGGACACCTTATGCATTGAGCGCAAGTACGAAAAATGAGCGCGAGAACTTTGAGAAACACTGAGAAACTTTTCTCGAAAAACATTTTCATACACAATCAATCCTTGTAATTGGCCGTTACGCGCTTTTCCTGCGCCACCGAGCGTTTTTCTAGTTTTTCTCATGAAAAACGTAGCGCTAAATGAAACTGAGAAGAACATACAAGCGAAAAAAATAAGAAAAAAAATAAAGAGAGAAGAAACTGCCGCCATTTTTTGCAGCCGAGCACAGAAATCAAAAGGCAAAACTCAAAAGGCGAAAGCAAAACTCACGCGCAGCAAAAGGAAATGCAAAAGAAAAGTTTAATTTTACTAATCACAGCAGAGTAATTACGTGGAAAATGAATTTTTTTCTTCGTCTTTCGTTTTGGTTTCTTTCCTTTTTTCTTTTCCCCAACTCGGGCAGACAAGAAAGACGGAAAGGTGCCCCAAGAACTCCACTCTCCCCTTTTTGTTCACCAAGTTGGCAAACAAATAACTTGCAATTTGTACGTTTTAATTTTTGTGTATTTTAGAAAAATGTTTCAATTTCACTTTGGATATTAATCAAGCGGGAAAAGTCTTGGGCCCAGTTCAGTTGAGGTCAGTCTCGGTCTTAACACTTTGTCTGGACTTGAGTTTGGTTATTTTCAAAGCCGAAACTGAGCTGGAAACACTTGTTATGCCAATGCGAGTGTCAGATGTATCTGTATCTAATGTAGCTGCCACATATGGCTGCCACGGCCTCGTTGAGCAAGTTTCCCACAATTTCAGAAACGAGGAGCTCGACACATAAATTGTTCAAAAACTAAACACGCAATTCAAGAGTCTAATAAAGTTACGCAAACAAATGATGCGGTGCCCCCAAACACAAAAGTGGAGCAGCAAATGATAGGGGAAGGAAGACGGAGGAGGAAGTGTCTCAGTGTTTAATGCATACAACAGATACAAATGCAGACAGCTACAGATACAGATACAATGTCGCATATCCGATGTACACTTTCCACCAATAAGTAGATTTTTTTTAATTGCAACCGAGAGGCAAAGTGTTAAAGAGTTTATGTGCAACATTTACAGAGTGAGTGCGGAAGGGGAGACATGTCAGAAGAGGGAGCACAAAGAGAGCTGCCCATTCATTTCCCATGCGGCACACACACACTCGTACACTCGCACACTCGCACACCCGCAATACACACAATTATAAACGCAATAAAATACTTTTCAAGCGAAACTCATAAATTTCCAAAAGCGCACGACGATGGCGACAAAGAAGCTGACGACGCGACTCCGACTCCGACTCCGATTCTGACTCTTGAATCTCACTCTGACTTTATTTGCAGACCGACTCTCCGATTCCCATTTTGATGCACTGGCTGCCGTGTGAATGAGTTGACTACCGCCCTTCCCACTCTTCCCCCTATTCCCCCTTTTGTTGTGGAGGGAGCAGCTGCTCCGCCAATCGAAAATGAAAGAGGCGGCTGCTTAGGAGCCAACGGACTTCACTCGCCGTTTTAAGAGTTAATCACACCAGATGTTAATGGTTTTTATGGTCGTGTTTACTATGGCCCCTCTCTTACAGTATCTGTGTATCTATCTGTCTGTCTCTTTCTGTCTGTGTCGCTGCTGTATAAGGTGACATCATCATCATCATAATCATCAGTGGCCTGAGCGTTGAGCGACAGGCAGCCGTTATGCGTGGGGAAGAAGCTGCCAACTCCTGAACCTGGACGGGATCTGAATCCGAATCTGTATCTGAAATACTTCCCTCATCATCCTCAGCCCCTAGCCTTAAACTAAGGGCCGCTTATTATGTTAAGTTAAATGAGTTTAAATTCTCTGTCTGCCTGTTTGTTTGTTTCTGGCTGTTGAATGATTTGTGACTGTTTCTGGTTCTGCCTTCAAGGTGCAGATACTATACACTCACTCCTCCAGCCGTTCGAATACTTATCGGATAATAAATATGAGATGACTAATTTGGAGAGTCTACTCGTATTGTAGAGGATGTTTACCAATTCTAATTGTTGTCACAGCTAGGTTTTCAAAACAAACAACATTTAAGGAAATATATATCACATATTTTTATGTGTTTCATAATAATTTGAAGTCTCTTGAATCTTAAATTTTAAATGTAATTTTCTTAATCTTTGAGTTATATTTTCACAACAAAGTAGATTAAATTTAAATAACATGCTATTATTGATAAATATCTTAAGCACTTTTAATACAATATGAACATTTTATGTACTCCTATTTTTTAAGCCCCTTTAGAGAGTTTTATATTTTTTTAATAAATATATTAAATTCCTTTAGACATTAAAACTATTTAAAAATATGTTTAAAAATGTATTTTTACTATTTTCAAAAAGTAAATCTATTTTTTTTTGCTTGCCTAAATGAAAAATCTCTACAGTCGTCTAACAACTAAATTAAAAATCTAGTTTTTACTCTTCTTAACATTTGGCAATTAATACGATTTTGAATGGAACAATATTGTCTTTGTAATTGCAGTGAAAGGCAGATGAAAAACTGTAAGCAATAGTACCTCAAGCATTGCTCATAAACTACTCTGTAAGTAGGATAAGTACGACAATCAATTACTGCCCCACAATTGCATTACAAATGCCTCAAGTTGCACAAAAACGTAGCCTAAAAATAAAAACAAAAATGTAGAAAAACGAAACGGAACTGGACGGAGCGGAAAAGGGAAGGGGAAGGGGAGAGAAAGAAAGATCTGCGGAGGCTGAGCACATGTCGCAGAAGGAAAATAAATTGCCAAACAAATATCAACATGACAAATTGATAAATTCATGTTATTATTTCACTGATGCCTGCTTATGCGTATGCGTATGTAAGTAGTATAGACAGTTTTCTAGTTGTAGTTGTTCTGCCAAGGCACTTTCACACATTAACCAAATGAAAATTCGGTGTTGACGCATTTGTTTTACTCATTTGCTCGCCCCTCCACTGAATGTTGCGACAAATGAGCCACAGTCTGTGGCACAGCTGAATCGACTACAATCACTGAGCAATAGATGGAAGTGGAAATGGAAATGGAAACACTGAGCACGTTGCGGCATTTGTCAACCGCATATGTAGTTCCATATGGCCCAGTCCCAGTCCACAATCCCAATCCGCATCATAGTTGTCTTTCTGCCCAGGCTACTGTTGGAATTTTAATGATGCGCGAAATGTTAATTTTCCATCTCGATCGTTCAGAGAGAGAGTGAGAAATGAGGGCGGTACTCTCAAATGTGGGCGCGGTCTGGCAACCACTTAATGAGGCAAACACACAACAACCGCTGAGTCAATTTCACAGTCTTTTCTGTTGGCTTTTAACTAACGTTGATCACCTCAATTGAAGCACGTCGCATGTGAGTCCCTCTTCTGTGTGTTGTTGTTGTGTTTGTCACCAATTAAGGAGCTGAAAGTGGAACTAAAGCTACCCTCCAGTTGGCATTACATGCTGGTGCATTATGCTTCAACTTGGCCATATACTCTCACTCTCTATCGTAATTCCCATTAATTGAGCTGAGTATTTGCTCTGATATTAAGTTACAGCCGCAGCGAGGTAACATCTTCCCTCAACTTTTGTACTTGAGTCGCGTGTTTAATAATAATTTCTTAGGAATATGCCAACAAAATATGTTTAAGTCATGGTCTAATTAAAATCAATTGACTTAATTGAAAGCACAACACAAAAAAACTTGAATAACTTCGACATCGACATCGACATGAAGGTAGCAATTTGATCATACGCATAATTTACGACCAGTCAAAAAGTGAGGGCAGGGAAAAGAAAGGGGAAAGGGGGTTTTCCCTCCACTACCACCCTTTGAAAAACATTCATACGATGGGCCATAAATCAGCATCAGGCTGTGCTACAAGTTTTGTCTCTTTAAATTGGCATAAATCTACACAGTACAGAACTGTATAGAAAACTATAGATATATCTTTCCATATCCAACACAATGTTAATTTTTCAAAATTTCGCGACAGCTTTTTGCGCTTGGCCGGCTTTGGTTTTGGCCAATTGGTAATTGGCTTGTTGGCCAGGCCCTAAACAAGTACCATATTTTATTGGCCTGCCTCTCGAGCGCTGATATATGGGCTCAGAAATGATAAATCTCACAACAACACATAAGTTTAATTTGTCCGTCTCTTTTGTTTATAACCATTGCACTCGACTCGCAGTTGAGACAGTCGCCAAGTTTTGACTCTTATCTTATGGCCAAGTCGCTGCAATGGCACAAATCATATATACAAATTTGTAGCCAATTCTATGCAATTCTAGCCTTGATCGTGGAGCGTGGGCTGCAACTTTTGCTCTGGCTGCATCATAAATTATGTAAATTGGCCAAAAACTGCGAGGCAATTATCAAATTGTTGGCAGCAGAAAACAAGCAAAGGCTAAGATGAATAATAAAGATATAGTTGTTAAGAAATCACTGCGGACGGCAGTCCGCGCTAGTGACGAAAGCAGCACGAAGGGTGCGAAGGCGACTAGCATATATACACAGGAAGAATGGAAGATTTGCTATGACTGTCCGATCAGGTCGAGTTATATACCGATCGAAAGGTATCAACCTAACTTACAAATGTGCATACTAAGACTTTTGAAAACTCACCTGGCTCGTGAGATAAACAGGTGAAAGTGGGAGGGGAAAAATTTAAATTATTGGAGCTAATGGGGCCGTTGGAGCCTTTTTGAATTTTCGTTGAATTTTTTACAATTCTCATCAAAAATACGCGTCGAATGACACTTCGATCATAAAAATCGGACAACTGGTTCAAAAAATAATTAATTTTGAAATTTTTAGCGGCCTTCCGAAAATGAGATGAAAAGTCAGTATGTCTGTTTGTTTGTTTGTTTGGATCAAATCGTTGATTTAGCTTAAAAGTTTGAATGAGGACTTGTTCCCGATCGAAAATCTAGAAACGTTTGTTCTACGACTTTTTCGAAAAAAGCTAGTTTAGCGGGAAATCGCTAAAAACCGCTAAAATTAAAACCCTTATAGCAGTCAAACGATAAAAGCTACAGATGCGATCTATATATCGTTGAAAAGGTATTTTGAAGGGCTGTTATGCATACCTTTTAACTTTTTTTCTAAAGTACATAGGTAAATTGCTACAGGTGACATAAGGTATTTTCCCCCACATTTTGGCGGTTTTTGAGAAAACGCCGCTAACGATTTTTTTTAAATTACAATATGTTTTAGTTTGTAAAATTTCGCGTTTTTTGATATATGACACAAAAAAATTTACCGATAGGTTTGGAAGATATAACCTATTAACTGAATATATACGTTTTACTTTGAATTGGAACAGGGCAGCAGCAACAAAGTGTCATAGCAGCCAGTTTGTTTGTTTGGATCAAATCGTTGATTTAGCTTAAATGTTTGTATGAGGACTTGTTCCTATTCAAAAATCTAGAAACGTTTGCTCTAGGATTTTTGCGAAAAATCGCTAGTTTAGCGGGAAATCGCTAAAAACCGCTAAAATTTAAACCACCATAGTATCCAAACGATAGAAGCTACAGATCTATATCTATATATCGATCTATATATCGTTGAAAAGGTATTTCGAAGGGCTTTTTGCACTGCTTGCAGCGTAATGCGAAAATTACCTGTTAGCTGAATACATACATTTTACTTAGAATGGGAATAGGATGGCAGCAGCAAAGTGTCATAGCACCCAGAGTTTAAGAGTGCTGATAGCTTTTGTGCTGGGCATGTGTGTTTGTAAAGGGGACCAGTGTTGCCAGACAATTTGCTTTAGCTTGTACAAACAATAATCAAAGTTGACAAAGCTATACTGTCAAAAAATATTGCAATTTCAAAATTTCTGAGGTCTTATTCAAAAATTTCTGATATCCCACAAAAAAAACCTCTTTACGAGGTAAAAGTCTAGTGACGAAAACATTTTCATGCCCCAAAATTTCTGATATCCAATTTTGTGACGAATAATATTAAGTTTTACACATAAATTATTTTAAGCAAAATTTTTGCATTCGGCACTGCGCAAAACAGTGAGTTTTATTTGGTATGAAGAATTGATACATTTTAGCGCAATGTGCCGAGTGCCAAAATTTTGTTTAAAATAATTTATGTGTAAAACTTAATATTATTCGTCACAAAATTGGATATCAGAAATTTTGGGGCATGAAAATGTTTTCGTCACTAGACTTTTACCTCGTAAAGAGGTTTTTTTGTGGGATATTTATAAAAATGGTATACATCTTGTGTATACAATAACTGTTTCTATACAGGGGATTCCCCATTCCACATATAGCTGGTAATTTTTTAAAGCGATAAGCATACCTCAAGTTTGAAAATGGTTCAACGCACTTACGGATACCAACAACGAAATGTGCACATAACATTAAATGGGTTCATATACAACCCGCATCATATGTGAAAAATGTACAAAAACAACCAGGGGTACAACTACAACAAGACCAGGCCAAAGGCAAACAAAACAAATTTCAATTTAGCTTAAAGATTTTGCACATAAAATTTGTAACACTCAATTAGTTTAAACGACAACGAAAATGTTGCCAGCACAACAACAACAATGAGAGCAACAACAACAACAACTAGCCTAGCACTATACTCGTATGGTATGTGAAAGGTTTTAGCAACCCTCGCAAAAACTGGCTCGTGAGTCCAAAATCGCATAAATGCGGCGACGTATGAATTTCATTTAATATGATTAGTGTGTGGGCCGTTGCTCTCAGGCACAAGTGCACTGAAGGACTGAGGAGGGAAGGGAGAGAGCGAAGCAGAGAGAGAGAGAGAGGGCGGGGGCAGGGTTCATATATTGGGTCATAAAAATATTTACGCTGCATACTTGCGGGCGCTGCAGCATAAATCAAGCCAAAGGCATCATTATGATGAGAACGAAAGTGGAAGCCAGGGGAAAACGGGAGATGGGAAAAGCGAGTTAAAAGGTGGTGAAATACGAGTATCAACAGCTTGAGCTAAAGATGCGCCAGGGTTGCAAGAGAGCAGAAGAAAAAAAAAATTGAAATGAGAAAAGAAAAAATCTAAACAGGCACAGAGGAAAATCAATTTAATTTCGCTAATGTAGTGTAATACTACGGTTAGTACTTGAAGTGCATTTCAGCCAGAAACGATTAACAACAAATGCTCTATTTGAAGCTGCTTAGGCAGATAGATATATGTATGTATGCCCTGTCTCCCCTTCAACCCACTGAACCACTGCACCACTGAATCATTCTCTATCCACGACAGGATGGCCAAGAGAGAAGAGCTTTGTCGAAGGGCACTAAAACAAAATCTTCATTAATTCTGATCGATGACCATAAATCCTTTTCGGTGTTTCACATCTTTTCCAGTTGCTGCTGTTGCACAGTTGCAACAATCAAATGATTGAACACTTACGAATGGAGCTCCACTCTGGTGACCTAAGACAGGATGAGCATTGAGCATATCCAAGGGAAATCCAAGAGGCACGCGACGGCACGCAGCAGTTCATACAAATTCGACAGCTGAAAGCGCTTCCGGTTCCGTTTTCTTGTCTTTGTTTGTCCACATTTCTCGTTTTGCAACGCTCTTTACTTTTTCCTTTGCCTTTGCTGTTTTCTCTTTGCCTTGGCCTTTGTTTTTTCCCAAATGTCCATCGATGCAGCCGAGCGCGTTTATTTGTTGCTCGTAATTTATTTACTGTCCGCATCGGTTCGAAGTTCGAAGCTCTGGCAGCTCTAGAGAGCTGCAACTGTAACGGTAGCTGCCTCACACTGTTGCAACTGGTTAGTTTAATATCGCCACTAGCTGGCAACTCTTCTCCTCTTGTCAGTTGCAAGTTTAACTTGATGTTGTTCCTCTGGTTGTTGTTGTTGTCGAGTGAGTGATAAATTAATCGCTACATCAGTTTTTAATTCCGTGTTGCTGACGATTTATCTTGGGCCATGCGTTGGCGTGCGCCGAATCCCAAGCCCAAGCCCGAAACCCAAAACCCAAACCCGATTCAAAAGCCCGAGCCCGCTCCATTCCACACTGAAACAAAAGACTGTCAAAGGTAAAAGTGTTATTTATTAATGTACTTTGTATTCAACCAACTTTAATTAAATTCAATAAAGAAATAACTTTATTTTGATATCATACGGAAAAAAAACAACAATCTACAATAAATATCCCAAAAATAAACAAATCTGACTCACACTCGCAAATATTCATGAACATAATTGACTTTCGTAGTCTTAGATATTTACAATCTGAAAGAGTTTGCCAAGTTTTCGGAACCCCCGCCATTAAATGTTCGCATATACTTATAAATACATATTATCTGAATATAATAACTAATATATTTATTTAATAATTAAAATTTGTTAGAATTTTTTTTTTATTTCAAAATCATTTACTATATAATTTGAATTTTTTTAATGATTATATTCTCTATATTAAAAAAATTTCCATTTAGTTATCCATTTTTAATTTGTAGTATAGTATATTACATACTTTAAAACTAAAAACTATCTTAAAACTTTTTTTTTAAACTCAAGTTGAAAAAAAATTATTTTATAGAAACATCTCAATGCTTTATTAAGCTTTAGAGTCCATAAATTTCTTTCCATATGTGTAGTAAAATTTATTCCAATTCCATTTAATTCTAACAAATTTGTCTTCTCTTGCATATTCTCATTTATTTTGACGACAAATAAAATAATAATTATCATATAACCATAAAAAATATTCAGATCTTAGCTTACTTTTTGACCACTGTACGTTGGTGTCAGTGCATAATGCTTCAACTGGTACCCGAAACGACTACAGTTTTGGCCCTTGGCTTTTGGCCCTTGGAACTTGTTCCCCTCCTTTAACACCACCTCATAATACTCCCACTCCGTTAGTTGCTTTACTGCGCGCACTGTTTAAAATGATGTATGGCAAAAATTTTGACAAATGTACAAAAATGAGTCATGAGTTCGCCGTGCAAACAAAACGCGGTAGTTCTTCTTGTACTTGTTGTTATTGTTATTGTTGTTGTTGTTGTAGTTGTTGTAGATGTTGCTGATTCTGCTTCGCCTCACTATTTACTGTTGACTTTTTCATGTACTTGCCATGGCAGTTGTTGTTTTTATTATCCATAACACAAACAAAACGAGATGGAGCTAAAACTGAAGCTGGAGATGGAGATGAATCCATTTGCTCCGCTGCTTACACATGTTTTGCGTGCAATTCCAAGGGAGAAGAGAAGAAAACGGAGAGGGGAAAGTGGCGCCAACATTTATCATTTATGATTTACCTTGGCTTTGGCCAATTTAAATAGAAACTGCAAACTAAGAAAATGAAATATATTAATTATCATATCATATTATTATAATTCAATGGCACACATTAAAATAAATACAATGTTCAAAGAAAGTATAAAAATTATTTTCATAGAAGCTAACATTTTTGTTATTTTGTCTAATTCTAATTTAGCAAAACTTTAAAGGCGTTTCAACTTTATTTTAGCTTTTCATTTAATTTTTTATATAAGTCAATATGAATAATTCGATCATTCCACCTGTCTGTCACCACTACAGTGAAATAAATTCGTAAAATAACGAATAAAAAATCTAGTCAGTTTTGGAGCAATGTCAAATGAGTGACATTCCAATGTCCATTTTTCACAGCGTCTGGAAATACGAGCTCCGGACTTAAAAATATATATATATATATTGCTTAAAAACCACGAAAGCTCGTAAGAATATGGCGGATCGGTTCAACAACGACAGAGGAAACAACAACGACAGAGAAAACAACAACAACAACAACAGCAACAATAATGATCCTGAATATCGTAACTTTAACAATCGCAATCGTTTCTTCCGGAATCGGAATCGGGAAGTGCCAACAGAACCGCCGTACATTGCATTTGTAGGGAATCTGCCCAAGGGTCTCGTTCAGGGCGATGTTATGAAAATATTCAATGATTTTGATGTAAAGAACGTACGGCTCATCAAAGATCGGGAGACGGACGAGTTCAAGGGTTATGGCTACGTGGAATTCGAGACTTTGGATCAACTGAAACGCGCTCTGTCCCGCAACGGACGCATTAAACTCGACAATTTGTCGGCTCCTCTGCGCATTGACATTGCGGACAATCGCCGGCAGAACGGAGCTGGCGGTGGTGGCGGCGGAGGTGGCAACCCTGGCGGTGGTGCCACATCCAGCGGTGGCAACAACAACGACAATCAGCGTCGCAACTATCGCCGGGACAATAGTGTTGGGGCCCAGAGTTACCATGGTCAATACTCGCGCAAGCAAAACAGTCCCAGCACCAATTTTCAGATGGACAGACAACAAGGAAGTCCTCGACACGGAGGGAGTTATCACAACAACAACAACAATCGTGGCGGAGGTCGAGGGGGCGGAGGTGGTGGTGGCATGAGACGATCAGCACCTCGAGGACAACTAAACAACGACGGATTCCAGGGCAACGACGGCAGCAACAGCAGCGAGTTCGGCTCCATTGGCGGCAGTCAGGACACCTCCAGTTTGGGGAGTCCCCGCCAGGCGGTGGAGCCTCACATATCGTCGACCAGCTTCCAAAGTAGTCGTAGTTATCCGCACTACAACAACAATTACAACAATCGGTAAGTAAGTTAATGCACCTCAACAATTCACTCATCTGTCCACTCGTCATTCAGCTACAACAACCGCAACAATGGCAACAACTTTGGACGCGGCGGCGCCCAACGTCAACGCAGCATCAGCAGCGACAGCGCCCGTTACGCCAACTTCGGCCAGAACCGAACTCGCGACCGTCGAGGCCACTACAATCCCAACGAGCGGAATGCCCCCCAGACTGAAGGCAACAATCCATCGATGTCCTGCCTGGACGACGATGATCGTCCCAAGATCATCCTCAATCCACGCACTGTAACCGAGCCCATCAATGCCCTGGCCAAGACCAAACAGGCTGCCATCATTTTTGGCAATGCCAAACCTCGCGAAGTTGCCACAGTTCCCAGCGACATCAATGACGAGGCTCTGGATCCTCGTCCTGGCGGAAGTCAGCAGGCATCCCCGCAAGAGCCGCCCATATAAAAATCGGAATCATCAACATTAGTTTAGCGAAAATTACTTAATCACCTTTTAATTTTGAACAACTACAAGTGCTGCGACTGCAAACTACAACATTTTACAGAAATGATACCAAACCTCTCATTCTGATATACTCTATTCTATCCACACACTACCCTACACTTAATAGAGCATATCAAAATTAGCGGTTCGTTAAATAAACTTATATTTATATTAGCATTAAATGGCAGCGTATAGACTCGATCAACTGTTTCTGAAAGTAATAGACAATAGATATAAAATATTACCATTTAAATTTCTAATCTTCGTTTACAAGATTTCATCATTTCACCTCAACTAAATTTTTGTCAGGAAAAGTCTTATCTAGAAAATATTACTTCAAGTTTTTACTGGGCTAAGTCAAGATAACTTCAAGAATTTCTCAATTAAAGTACTGCTTGGGAAAAAAAGAAAGGATCCTCCAAAAATAAAACAAATAAAACTTCGAACCTCTTTTATTTAAACCAGCTGCGAAAGCTTTGGGTTTGATTCACAAATTAAATGATTTCTAATTGATTTATAAGAGCTATAATCAAATTTTAACTAACTCACCGTATTTCTTTTATTTTTTTTGATTAGATGAATTGGTTTGTGCTATCAAAATGTATCTGTTAATTATTGCCATAAGCTCTAACAAATTCGCCTGCCATTTGCTCCTGTTCTTAAATGACCCATAAATTTCAAAAGTTAATGCGCAGTGACAAAAAGGTGATGGAGGTAGAGAGAGGGAGCGTGGGAATGGGAGGGCACAGAACACAACCACACGGATAATGGGAACGTGGACCGTGTCACACCTACGCGTGGGGCCAGCTGGCCAAAAAGGACACTCACGAAAGGACACTTAGACTCTTGAAGCATTAACTAGTCAACTCGAACTAATTGAATTGAATGAGATTAAAGAATTTCACGCCGAAACGAACGAAGATGTCGCCGGCCAAGCGAGTCGACTGAGTTGGGGACACTCGTTTTGTGGAGCTCCTGGTATTTATGGGGCCAAGATTTACGAGCCACAACAAGGCAGAAGGAAGGCACTTGCAGCCTGAAATTGAGCCGCGAGTTTTGTGAGAGGCAAATTGGCTTAATTTCTTTTTAATTTGCTTCCGCTGCCTTCTTGGCCTTGTTCACAGCAATCCCAAAGAAAATTCAATTTGAAAAAGTGGATCGCTACCACCGCCCCCTGACCTGGCACGCCCCGCCCACAACGGACATGAGGTGAACTGAACAACGGGACAACTCGACGGCCAGTTGAGTTTCAATTTCTTGTTTCCATTTAAATTTTTTATTTTTTTTTTACTTCGGCTGATTTTGGCCAAAGTCAATTTACGCACGAACATTTTCAATTTAGTTCAACGCACAAACCGCAACTTCAACCCCACCCCCCCTGAAGGTACTTATGACCCCTCCCCGCCCTTAAAGTGTTTTGGGTGCTGCACTTTATAGAAATCCCGCGTAAAATTCACGGCATTAAAAGACTTTTCTTTCTTCATTTTATTTTTATTTCTTTTGAAGTTTTGCCCACTGGCCCCGTCATTTTATTTGCCTTTTTCCTTTAGCACTTTTCCGCGTTTTTTCCCTGTTTTTCTTTTCTATTTTCCGGTTTTTTTTTGTTCGTTTCGTTAATGTGTCACACGCACTTTATAAGCAATTGTTGTCGTTGTTGTTGTTGTTGTTGTCGTTGTCGTTGTCGTTGTCGTTGTCGTTGTCGTTGTCGTTGACGGTGTTGGCGTCTGGCAAAAGTTGACGATGTCGACGCCCATGGCGCAATTATTATGATTATTAGGTACAGCTGCACTTGGCCAGCAGCAAAACAGGAACAGGACCCTCCCAGGGCGACTGCCACTTATAAACAAAAATTGTAATTTACCTCAGCTCAGAATTCAGCTACACATTGAAGGCTATTTCAGCTTTCAGCTTATGCTTTTCTCTTTTTTGAGCCACTTTCATCAGCATCAGCATCAGAGCCACGTTGAAGTTGTTGGTTGTCCTTGTCCTTGCTGCTGCTGTTGTTGTTCATTAGGACGAGAAGCTGGAGTCTCTGGACTCTTTGGATGCTGTGAATCGCCTCGGGGGTCACGCGTTCATAATCGCGCTCAATGACTTCATAATGAAAATATTAAAGGTGTTTTTTGTTGTGTTTTCCTTTTATTGTTGTTGTTGCTTAGCCGCCGCTGGCCAGGATACATTACATTACGTTGGCCGGCAGGAGTCTTTCTCAGCACAAAAGGCGCAAAGTTTATGGTTATGTCATGATCAGGGTGGGATGGGGCATGTGGGCGGGGTCAGCTGCCCTTAGCAGGTCAGAGGGAGTAATTTAATAATAAAGCGAATATTTTTTTTTACTTACAAGACCCTGTACAAAAAGTATACAATGGATCTATTAAGATTGTATAAAAACGGGTTTTTAATAAATATATATATTTTTGATCAAAATTAAAACAATTCTTATGTTTTAAATTATTTCTATATTTTTTTTTATTTTATATTTAAAAATTACAGGATCCGTCAAAGTCGAGTTGGCTTGACTACAGCCTCTCCTACTAAAAATGTACAAAGGATCTACTAAGATTGTATAAAACATGTGCCTTTAGAAAAAATAAATATTTGTGATCATATTCAAACTATTTTATGTATTTTAAATGAATTCCTTTTTTTCCCTTTTTTTTATATTTCACTTTTTACTTTGCAATTACAGGATCTCTCACAGTCGAGTTGGCTTGACTGTAGCCTCACCATCTAGTTTTAATTAAATGTAAGTGCAAAAGCTGAAACTGCAACCAAACTGTGTGACCCAAAGGTCATCAAAGAGTTGGCCAAAACGTAACATAAATGACAATATTTGATATTGACAGCAGATAGAAGCAGAAGTGATACGAGTATCAGCAATCAAATTGTATTTGCGCTTTCAACAAAACCCCAAGAAACAATTAAAGCAAAGTCCCAGACAAGTTGCCTAGAGTAATGCATACATACATATTTTAAATGTAGTTGTGGCTAATTGTCATGCTATCGACGATGTCTTATCAGCAGCAGCAACAACAACAACAACGACAACGTTGGCAACAAGCAATTCAAGCCAAAATTTATGCAACATAAACGAGAGTTGAGGGAGAAACAGACGGAGCAAACACACAGGAGCGCACAGGAGACAGGACACAGGACACAGGAGACAGGACACATACACGATGGAGAGATAACAATTGTGTGGCACTGTGTGCCATATTAAGTCAAAAATGCTGCGTCTCCAGTGGTCCAGTCGTCGGTTTTTGGGCTATTAAAATGCTAGCATTTGCAAGTTTATCTAAAGGACAACAACTTCGAGTGCACGAGGCCGGAGATAATGTATCGACAGGACAAGGAGGTGAGCGCAAATCTAGACGTGGTCATTAATGAAGAGCAGGGAGTAAGCTGAGCAAGGGAGAGCGACCAGAACAGTACAGTGCACAGTACAGTAGAGTCCATTAAAAAGGACTAAATGGCAATTAAACATTTGAAGCTTTGGCCTAGCTGAAACTGACCGTTGCCTTTGCTGTTTGCTTTGGCAACTACCACATTAAACGGGAAAGGGGATTGAAGAGAGGAGGAGAAGGAAAAGAAGGAGGACAGTCAGCAATTAAGGCTCCCTTTGCACTTGGCCAAGGACACTTGGCAATTAAGCCGACAACGACAACGGTTGGCCAAAAGTTGTCGCTGCCAATCCCTTAGCGACAATTTCGAGAGTATTTTTCTCACTCTCTCTCCCACACTCTCTGTCTCCTTCTCGCTGTGTGTGCTGACCTTATCCTTTTTACCTATCTTGACTGCATTTTGTTGTTGTTGTTGTTGTGTGTGCGAAAAACTTAAATGAGTTTGTTGTGCAGCCCCAAAGAGCATTCAAATGAGCTGAGGCACAAGTTTTGATTGGCTCGCTTGAAAGATTTATCTATGAGCTCACTGACCCTAACTCTGACTCTCTCCTCTCCCTCTCTTCCCACTCTGTTGAAGTAACTATAAATTTATAGCATATTCACATACCTAAGATCTCATAGTCAATGTCAAAGGGCATTTCTCGTAAAAATGCCACGAGGTATTACTTCTTACACATTCTAAACTCTTGGGGCACCCGCACAAGACATTGTCGATATGCTCATTTAAAATAATTTATTGCAATGAGCTGACACTCATTGCCAGTTAAAAGTGGCATGCCACGCTGACTTGACACTTGAAGCGTTTGCCACACACGCATTTATAAATAAATACATATCGAGAAGTAGCTGAAATTCTAACTGAATTTGAAACTCAAACGGAAATTCAAAGTGAAACGGAGGCGGCAAGATAAATTGCGCAAAATAGGGAAAAATGCTCTAATTAAAATTATGCACAAACATTTTTGGAATTTCAACACGACATACAATGGAAATGGTAAGTCGGGAAATCGGAAAATCTTGAAATTTAGAAAACTCCAAATCTTGATAGCTCTCGTCCTCTCTTTCTCCTTCTGTCTCTGCCTGTTTTATTGATGGCGTGCCAATTAAAATTGATTGGAAATTCCTTGCATGCCACGCACGTGGGCGACGCATCGTCGTTGACTTTGTTCGCTCTAAGCAGCTGCCCCAAGAAGTCGTCCTGCCACCAGCTGCAAGAATTAGCATATACACATGGCTACACAGTGTGTCAACTAATTGTATTCACAGAAAAAGTAATTCACATAATAAGTTTCATTTTGCAAACATAATACCCTTTAATTTTTTCATAAATATTAGATGCTTTTGGTTTTTAGAAAGGCATAATAAATTAATAATTAGATCTATTTTTACCGAAGACAAAAACTTACATGCTTAATTTAATTTAAAAATTAATTTCTTTATATACTAGTATTTCTTATTTAATTAATATTATTTTCAAGAATAAATAAAAAGTATGAATTTTTTTGACAATGTTAAAATTAAAACCTCTCATTCTTATATTTATTTTGGAAAATAAATAAATTGTTCCTTATATTTTCCTTCTTTCTTTAAGGTTGCTTTAGGGATTAGGATAGGATTTAGATATGAAACTCTTTGTACTGACTGTTGACTAAATTACATATATTAAAATTTAACACATTCATTGCCTTTTGAAGTTCTTTTGACCATTTCGCATGACTGCATTTGAAACTCATTTGCCGTTGGCTCTTGTCAATTAACACTTTTGTTAAGTAAGCCATAAACATTTTGGCAATCTCGAAATTGCAGCAGATGGCTAAAGACGTGCATTTAACCCTCATTTCTGTTAATGTAGCAAATAAAACGGTCACCTTAATGGATTTCTGTTACGCGGTCTAACTTCAAATTGGACAGAAGGTGACGTTCAAATCGTCAGCACACAGTTCACAGCACACACTTGCCACACGCCACACTCCACACACACACACACACAGAATGTTGCACACGCTGTGCAGTTGATTGTCCTTGAATCATTGCTGCTGCCACTTAATCCAATCGCGCACATGTTGAGCTCTAACAATGGTTTCAACTTCCTCCCCTTGTGTACCTTAAGCGGCTTTCACCTTGACGTTGCAGCAACCACCCAAAACTGACGGCCTTTGGCTTGATTTTCGCACCAGTCCAGGGGGGGGAAGGTTTGTCTAAAATCCGAGGCGAGGAGTACCAACTGTTGTGAAATTTGTACGTGTGTTTTTGTGCTTCGAGCGACTTATCACACACACGCACGGATGGATGGAAGGACGAAAGGACGACAGGACGAACTACTCGTACCTTGCGGGGTGTTGACTTCAGCCTCAGCCTGACGCATTATGATGTATTAGTCTTAAAATTAAAAGCACTGTCCATCAGCATTTGACAAGCATCTCGATCCCTGCTCAGGTTGCCATTAATGAAGTCTTTGTTCGGTTTTTGGGCTGTGGCCTAATTAATCCTGCAACAAAAATAGCTGTGACTCACTTGTCAACTCGCCATCGCTCTCACTTTCTCACTCACTTGCTATCTCGTTCTCAGACAACATCTGCGTCGCTCTTTTGACTGGCATTAACTAAAGACCGCCACTTGACGCAAATTGTGTAAAAATTAAACAAAATATGAAGACCCCAAAAATAACAACAACAACAACAACAACAACTGCGAATGAAACATCATTCAGCTGTCAAAATCATTAAGAAATGTGAAATCGCTTAAATGTGGCCGCCACAGCCCTTGCAACAAACTGAGCTTTCAAATTGTCCCCCAAAAATGAGCGAGAAAAAACTAAGAAAAATAATGAAACACATGTAGTGACTTAACCAGACACATGGCAAGCCATCAACTCAAGCCAAACCTATAAACAAAAAAAATATTTTCAATTTAATGCCTGCCACATTTGGAGAACTCAACTCAATTCAACGGTTCCACTTGCCACACGTTTTTTGTCAGTGCCGAAACATTTTTATTGCAGATTCGTGAGTTTTGCCGCAAATAGCAGCTCGGCTTATTCATTTTCATATCCTCATACCCCTGAGTTGAGTTCATGTAAATGGGCATAACTCAGAGATCTGAAGATTTATATGTTGTGTGTAAATTTAATATACCTAGAATATATTGAACATATCTATAACTATTTAAATTATTGCTGGTAAAGAAGAAATTTCAAACATCAAATTATAATTAATGTGGGGTATTTTGTATTCGACATCTCATACTTAATAATTTAATTTAATTTCCATGGTCTGAATTTTTGTTTTTATGTCTACAAAATTTATTTATATGCGGACTTTTTTTTTACCGTGAAGAGCTCACATTGTAAATTTTTAATTTTTATATCGACCTATCACAGATTTATTTAAAACTTAAGATCGAGATTTTTATGAACAATATTATTTTCTATAAACAGGAACTGAATAATGCAGACATTTCATACCCCAACTTACTCTTTGATTAACAAGCAACGATCATTATATCTGCTTTAAGATATTCTTGTATTTTGTTCAATACTTTACAAAGAAACTATTAATTTATCTTGAAGGGCAGTTGACCATTTAAACTGCTACAGGGTATTCCACAGCCCAGCATTACATATCGTCAGTCAATTCTTTCAATATTATGTAAGCGTTTAGTAATAAAAATGCCGAAGCACTCGAAAAACTGTTCCACAAAGAAGTTGCTCTATAACTTTCCACTAAGGCAGGCCAGCTGCCAAGACGAAGTCCGTAGAGTTGGAATATTTAGTTCGTCTCGTATGACATCCGCATCCGATACGCCCCTAATTGACGATTGTCTTACTCGCACTCGCACTCAATGAACTCCGCAATGGACGCAATGGAGAGGCATTCAAATTTCGGTGCGTTTATTGAAATATGAACGAATGACAACGACGACGAAGGCGACGCGACGATAAAAGTGGCAGAGCGAACAAAATTTTCATATAAAGTACCTTTTGTTGGCATTTTAATGGTGCGCTTTATGGAAGGATTAAGCACATAAACTTGTCAATAACTCGAGTGCCTGAGAGTATGTGCGTACTCTCTGAGGTCTTCCATTTCTCATCTCACATCTCACATCTCCCAATCTCCGAGACCGTATCCACTTCTTAATAATGTCACCGCAGACGCTTTGACTAACAAACACACCGAATGAGCCATTTTATTTATGAGCTCAACATTAAATTGCCGACGCATATGGTGAACCCAAGAGTTGAGCGACTTATTAAGTACAAAAACAACCGAGCACATTATTGATATCTGCGGGCCAGAGGTCACATACACATACTACACACTTGTGCTTAAAGTGGAAAAGAAAACCAAGCCGAAATCTATCCATTTGCTATGTATAAAGTGTTTTCAATGACTTTTATAGGTATAGACTCACTGTTATGATTAGTAAAATGAGGCTGAGTAACCCATTATTGAGTATAATTGTGATCTGAAATCATTATATCATCACTTATCAATAAGTATATCTTCTTACTGAAACTGTGCTTACATCTCATATTAAATCTCAAAATTATGATTTGTTTTCAATTTCAACTTTTCTGTATTATAATATTTTATATATTGTTATTTTATTTATGTTTATTAATTTAAATTTCCCATCTTATTATGATAATCGAATGTCATTAAAACTTTATTATTAATATTTACATTTTTTAAATTATATTTTGATTTAATTCAATGTTTTGCAAAAATTAAAAAATAATGTATATTTTCGTATTTAATTTTCTTTTCTTATTTTCTTATCCGATTATTATTATGATCAATAAATATAAGATTTACTTTATTATTTGAATATTTAATTTTTTTATCTAAGTCTGTAATTTTCTTGCCATTTTTGTCCTCTAAATTTGAATCCCTTAACCTTGTTAATATTGCAGTATGTGGAAAAATATCTATTGATTTCTAAGCGCTGAGAAAACTTCAAATATTTTCACTCTGCATACATCCGGTGGAACAGGACGCTGCTTAGCAAAGCTTTTAGGATCCAGACATTTTTTTCTTGGATTTTTTTGGCTGGGAACCATGCAAAACGGAGGCAACCAAATTGCAAGCCATCCAGAAGATTACATGCCCCGCGGCAATTATTTTACGATGCACAAAGGTATTGTTAAAATGGCAAAGGAAGAGACAGGGGGGAGTAAGGGGATGGAGGCAGGAGGCACAGAATAAACAGGCAAACAAGCAAAACAGCCAAGCAACGTCAAATATGTTGAAATGCGGCCAGCCAGGATGCGGATGAGAGTGGATCAGGACCGGGATGAGAGTCGAGAATCGAGAATGGCAAAATTGGGGAAGAGCTTCAGCTCGCCGCAGTTCAATATGCAGCGGGCAGGCAATATTAAAATATCTTAAGGATATTATGTTATTACGCACAACGAACTGCCGGGAGATACTAAAGATGGAGAGAGTAAGAAGGATAGAGGAAGAAGAGGAGAGGGAGAAAGACGAGGCAACGACTCCACTCAAATGAGATAATTCCCTGTAAAATAATAATAATAAAATAAGCAGCCAGGCGAGCGGTACAAGTAGATGGAAGTTGGAAAGACCTTCCCCGTGACCCGTGACCATACAGTTTTTATTATATTCATATTTTCACAACCACCCAACATCTCCACCTCCCCCTGCTAGCCATTGCCAATTTTAAGTGCTTTTCAATATAAGGAAAATGCATTAAAGGTATTCTCAGCGGCAGCGTCCACGTTGCGTTTGCTTTGTTTGCCCAACGCTGGGATTTGTCTGGCCGCCGGCCACGTTGCCACATTGAAGAACAATGGATGGGAATGGGCATGGGGAAAAAGATGTGGAATTGGGAGTGGAACTGGGAGTGACGCACAAGTTAAGGGATTTTCGTATTAAAACAAAACACAATCCCCCTGCAGGGCTGTCGAGTCAGCAAACCGACGACAAATTCAGCTGCCCAAATCGAGGACAATTTTTAGTTTTGATCTAAATGCGTCAATAAATTGTAACACTTTCAGTCCAAGTAAAAAACGAAAGAACGAAACAAAAGTCATTTGAAGCTTGCCAATAAAAAAAAAAGCCGCCGAGTTGACTTGTCTTTCTTGAACATTACATTTTCTTGGTTTTTCTTTGCTTTTATTTTTTTTTTTTTGCCACCTCAGCGATTTTGGCCTTATCAATGGGACTCGTTTTAAAATCAACGCCTGCTTATTTACGAGTGAGCTCTTTAGCTCTCACATTGGGTTTTTTGTCTAAGTTTCTCATTTCATTTATGGCTGCGAATGAGTTGGAAAACTTATCGCACGTTGCGCATCTTTTGGGCCATTTCAAAGCTGGAGTCGAGTTAAGGCTGAAAATAAAAAGGGGAATGCCCGGCAAAAAGCGTTAGATACACGGTAAAGAGTTGCCCACAGTGTACAGAGAGTCTAATCCAACAATCATTTCAGTGTTTCAGTCTCACTCTAATGCGAATATTTGTACTCTATCTCGCTCTGTATATCGTTGTGTGTGTGTGTGTTGCAAATTTATCGCTGCTGATAAACGTTAATAAATTAATTAGAATTATTGAAATGCGTAGCACTGTGGCTGATCCTGTTGCCGGTTTCACTTCGTTTGCTGGCAAAATGCAAACACAGCCATGCCCTTTTGCCATTATGCGCTGATTTGTGTTGCATGCTTTGTGGCGTGGCACAGTGCATAACACACACTCACACACACTTACACTCTCTCACACACACTCACAGCTGACACTGGAACTCTGTGCCACAATTTGGAAACTGCCGCACGCACTTTGAATTAGTTTGTTTGAACTCGACGCTTATCTCAAGTTGTAGATTTTCGGCATTTTGTAGTCATTTTTGGCTGCCTCGTCAGGCACGCAGCGCATTTGCATTTTGGCCAACTAGTCGACTGTTCAACTGGTCAACTGTTCAACTGGCCAACTCCACAAACTGCACACAAAGTGCGACACTTTTATCAATTAAATTTACGCAACGCATAAAAATATTGTCTAATGATTTATGCGCCAGTCACAAATGTCTCTCGCTCCAGACTTTTGCAAACAAATTCTATAGACAAGTCCTCTGCTTTTGGCCACCTTTTCAAACTTAAAGCGTCTTGTTGCGTTTTTTTTATATATTTTTTTTGCCTCCGTTAATGCCATTAAAAGTTTGCAGCCCGCTTTTAGCCAAAGTTTGCGCACTAAGGTGCCTTTTTTATTTGGCCGCCAGTGTCCAGACGTGTTCGCCCCGCAGGAATTTGGCTCAAGGTGCCGTAAAAAACACCAAATACATATATTCGAAAAAAAACACGGAAAAAAAAGAAAATAAAAATTGAATAAAACTTTTTTAGCGCACAAATGTTTTGCTGCTAATTGAAAATATCTGTTGGGTTCAATTAGACGACGACTTTTGGCGGCAACATCGCCTTGCAACCGTGCGGCAACTTAAGCGCTGCCCACACAAACCGCCTTGGCCAGAAACTTTGCCAGTGTTGAGCAATTGTGCAAAAAAAAAGAAGAACGCGCTGATTTAAGCACTTTTTGCAAACATTTTAAATACCCTGTAAGCTTAAGGTGACCAAGTGGGGAATTATAAATTGGTGTGCACTTCTGTAATGGGTTTCAAAAAAGTTCATTCTATTTTTCAATTGGTTTTGTATTTTTCAGGACCTTTTCAATTTATAAAAAAAATAAAATAAATCATAGAACTCAATTATTTTCAACATAAGAAATATTTTCAAATTTATTTATTTGAGAATGACTAAATGGATATCTCTTACTTCAAAATTATATAATAAAAAGTAAGTCTTTTTTCTGTTAGACAAATTTTTAAAAAGCGTTATACCGCTTAATAAAATATTTCTAATTGATTAATATTTACCAATAAATATTATTTTTTTTAACAATATAATAAAAACTTGAAATCGCAGTTCCATTTTCAAATTTATTTGGAAAATTATTTATTGAAGAGTTCCATTTCAGCCAGGGTATCCTATCGTCTCAAATTGTAGACTACTTATTTTTCCACATTTTTTTTAACATACTTTTCTCGTACTTTGTGTGTGTCTGGAATTTGGCTAACTTGCTGGCTTGTTGAGGTTGATCTGACATAGCTGGCAATTGATAGAGAGCCATGATACAATTCGATACGATTGTTAGCGTAAATTAAAAGTTTCTGAAACTTGTGGCATACAAATGAGTTGCAGGCTACCTGCAGCTAAGGAAGCTAAAGAAAAAACTAAATTGTTGAGTTGATTTAAAAAATTTAAAGCTTGAATTAAGTTTGATATACAGACGATACAAATTCAAAGTAGCTTTAAATAACATTCGACGGTCAAAGTCAATTAACCTTGGCTGTAAGCAATGAATCAACTAAGCTTAAGCGTACATGTTGCTATTAGGTATATAATTAAACAAAATCAACCGTCGGGCATCAAATGCTGAACACAAATTGTCAATTAAAAGGTATTTAAACATAATACCCAGGTCACATGACTCGGCAAGCGTTTAATCCACGTAAATTAGTGCAAAAATCAAGTGGATACCATACCTTTTTGCTGCTTGCTGACAGTGCCACATGCCACTGCCACTGCCACATGCCTCTGCCCCACCCGTAATTTCAGCCTGCCTGCCTGCCTGCCCCATGTTGCACGGCAAACACGGCGATGGCAGCAACCGACACCAATAAAGCCAACAAAGCGTTTTTAGGGTTAAGTCCATGTCAAAGTGTCAGTTTAGTATCGGTATCATGTCATGTTGTTCCACAGATTCTCTCTCTGTTTATCTGTGTATGTGTGTGGGGGTTGTGTGTGTGTTTGGTGTGGGGTTTTAATTTCGTGTGCGGCAACATGATGCCAAACGTGTGGCAGTTTCCCCCCTCTGATGTCTGTGCTTGTTGAGGTGCAACGTTTTACTAATGAATTTAACAAGGCTTTCGGACCGTGTCTGGACCAGGCTGCACGTTGCACCGTTGCACGTTGCATACTCATTAAAATGTCAGTGCAAATGAAGTTGGAGTTGGCGTTCGTTCCGTTCTGTTCCGTAGACGTGGCATCAGCTGCAGTTTGTTGCCGTTCTGTTTATCCTGCCAACATATTTTTCAAATGTTTCGTTTGCATAAGTGAAAGGCCAAAAAGGAAGATAACGGTGCTTGGGCCGGTTGTGGCCATGTGGCCAGGACACACAACACACAAACACACCCAACATTGGCGTCAACAACAACAGCAACAACAATGGCGCGCAAATTTACGGCTCACCTACGCGACTAGAAGCAGAAAAAGATGGAAAATCTCTTTTTTTTGGGGAGTTTGGGTTTGGTTGGACAGCTGGCCATGTGTGCGAATGTGTGAGTGTGTGTGCGGCTTATTACACACTTGCATTGGGTATTTTAAATTTGTCAAAAATTGTGTAACAAATAAACTAAGGTAAAAGAATAGTATACAGTATACTCTCGATCAGTTTTTTTTTTTTTTTTTGGTAAGTACACAAGCCTATTTAAGCACGCCGCATGCTACTTAAAGCACTTTCGTGACAGGGCAAGATTATACAAAAACAGTTACGTTACAGGTCTACTCTTGATCAGAATTTCAATCTGTCCGTATGTCCTTCCGTTTTGAAGCTATCTTAACGAAACTTATCTATGTCGTTTCATATGTCGAAAGAGGTCAGATCGTTTCACTGTATCAACCAGGAATAGATCGGTGGAAAATCAATTTTTAGTAAACAGAAAAAAAAATCCATCGCAAATTTCAAATGAAAACGACACGATTTTTCGATTTCTTTCATACAAATCTTTGACATTGCGAATTTTATTTTCAGTTAAATTATATTTTTTAGTTTTATTCGACGATTTTAATGGTAATTTTATCCGCATAGTAGTATTGTGTTAATTTTACAATTATAACCCGGAATTCATACTTTAAAAATACATGGTAAAATCAAGAATATAAAACATAAATTCTAAAATTTTATTTTATTTTTTCTGTGCATGTAAAACGTTTTTGTTCTCTAAGGTATCTCAATCAATTTCACGTCTTGTACATTTTAAAAAACATTTGCCGAAAATTTTAGTGCAGTAAAACGATCTGTCGAAAATTGCATGCAAGAGCATCAAATGTTCGGCACTTCGTAGATGACCATTCCTTCTTGATTAAATTTGTGTTCATGCAGCATGGAGTCCCCGTGGCAGTGGCAATGGCTGCTACTCTCATGCTCCACAGGTTGCTGTTAATCCAATAAAATTGCGTAATTAAATTTGTGCTTCATTTGGCGATTGTCATGAACCACATTGTTGTTGTTCCTTTTGCTCGTATTGTTTTTGTCGCTGTTTGTTGTGGTGACAAATTTAAAACCTGTTGTGTGTGCGTGTGTGTGTGTGTGTGTATCTGCCACACCCTCCGCCACACAACTAAGGCAACCCTTCGACAAATCGCAGCGCACAACAACAAAAAATTGTTGTACACGTAGTAATTTTTCAATTGCTGCATAATTGAAGGCAGCCAACAACGAGGACTCACAGGATACGGCAGGACAATGCCTCACGTGCCGCAGCTGCAAAGTATACTACAATTTTTTGCTGCCCGACATATGAAAAAATGCGACAAAAATATTGACAGCCAATGGCAAATTGTCGCCAAAAGGATAAAGGACCTGGACCTGGACTGGTGTGAAAATATCGAGGTGTGGACATTGGTTGCTTGTTGATGTGTGGTTTTGTTTTTGAGGCATGCCTCACACACACAAACACACACATACTCTGGGGAAAACGTCAGTTGACTAGCAATTGTTGAACGGTTTAAAAAACGATTTTTAATTGTTGAGTGTTTGCGGTTCGCCCACAGTGCGAGTACAGAAAATTATGCAGGCGTTGACTGATAACCAAAGAACTCGGCGCAATTGTGAAATTGATAAAAATGAGAATTAATAATAATAACTAATAATAATAAGAATGCAAGACGACGACACGGTGCACGCAGTTTCCGGAGGAAGTGTGTGGCAACGAGCGGGTTTTTAGATAACAGCACAACAAGACGAGACGACGCCAAGTTGACTCAAAGGCCGCTGACTGCAAAAAATGCGATAAAGTTTCTTCTTCTCATTTGCAACATGCGGCATCTTTAAAGTGCGGCAAACCAAAGTGCGCAGCAATCTAAGCGAGGCATAGTTGAACTAACTATTCAACTGAACAGAACAGAACTGAACTGAACTGAGCCCCAAGTGCCAAGCACCGACCGTCACTTTCAGGCTTATCAGCGATGAGTCTTCTTTGCGACTTTGCAACTTTGCCACTCACACTGACCATTTGGGTGTACTCATTTTGCGGCAGCTTCATTCAATCGTTCAATCTGTCGCATAGAGAAAAAATGCCACATCACAATTCCTTTCCCTCATTAAATAGGGAGACTCTATGAGACTACACTTATGGTCAAAATAAGTTTACCAGCATCACTCGACATTCAACTACGGTTACGAAAACATAATAGTAAATTTATAAATGTCTCTCGTTTCTATAATTTTTCCAACATTGTATATGTTTTAAGATACAAATTGAAATGTTCTAATTTTTTTTCAATTATTTAAATTAATTAGAAAATAAAACTCATTAAAACAAATAAATTATTTTCACTGGGCTTTTAACTGAAATTCTTTGAATGCAATTGAAAATTATTACGCCAAACTAGTATTTAGTATTTTCGTATAATTTTCTGATACATTTAAAATATTTAAATATCAATTCTAATGACGATGTACTTAGACTTTTGGCCATTAGTGTCTGTGCTTATTTTGTGATAAGCGAAACTGCGTCTGAGGACAGTGCGATGATGTTTGTGCCAGATTTTTTATATGTGGTTCGCCTTTTGATTCAGTCAGATTGTGATTAAAAAGGATACGATACGTACTCGTACAAGTACAAGTACAAGTACTCGTATTCGTGCTCGTCTGAATATTGTGATGAAATGTAATTTAGCATATTTGAGTACAGAGTTTGCTTTCGGCTGCTGTCGCAATCGCAATCGCAGGTCGTCAGTTTCGCATTTCGCTTTTTGCGCTTTGACTTTAATTAAAAAGTTGTTGCGCTTTGTGGCGAACAACAACGCGACAGCCCAAAAAGTCATTCATTTGAGTATTCATATTTTGATATGATTAAAATGTGACTCATCTTGCTTAAAGCTCAAGCTGAAGCAGCAGCAGCAGCAGCTGCTCAAGTCAAAGTACTAAAGCCAAAAGCAAATGCACTAAGCAATATTAGTATGTGCAAGATATTAACAGCATATTTGGCATAACAATATGGCCAGTGCAGGCAGGACAACATGGCAACAGGAAACAATTTTTCATAGAATTCCAGTTTTTATTAGCCACTCTACCCACAAAAACACACACACACACCCACAACAACAACAACAACTCGTTATATGACTATGCATAAGACAAGTCTGTGGCATGCTTGCATTTTTGCTTAGCCTTCTTCAGGCAAAGAAGAGAGAGAGAAACGAGCTCATAAGACAATATAAAGTATGACAGCCATTTGGCAACACTTTGCTTTTGGCCAAAAACCTCCTTCGGAGTAGTAGTCCAACCGAGGCCAAGATAACTTTTTAAATTGTTAATGTGCGCGCTCAGACAAAAGAGCTGTCATAATTCGCAGCAAAATATTGTCACCAACGCAGTTTCAGTTCCAGTTGCTGGGTGTTCAGTTCTCATATGATGCCAATTTACAGCGCCGCCTGGCAACACATTAGCCAGCCCATTAAAGCCCTGGTCTTTTCTTGGCTGCTCGCTCTGGCCGGAACTGCGCGCCATTTTCTAATATTGTAACGGATGTAATTAATATGTGCAATGAATTGCCCATCCCGTTCCATTCCATTCCGTTTCAAATAATTCCAGAAGAGAAAGAACTCCTTGCTTGGACAGTTGGCCAAATGGTAATGGCCCTTATGGCAATATAATAAGAGATAATCAAAGGGATAAACAAAACAAAAGGTCCGTCCTGGTCAACTAAAGCTACAGTGGTCACTCTGCAATTGGAAATGTGCAGCTTTAATCGTAATTCAAAATCGCATAAATTTCTGGTACAGAATGATTTGGAAATCAAAAATTTTCACTGATTCATGTAGAATTTAATGTTTCCAATTCTTCTATTTATTATTCGAGTAGAAGCTACAAAAATATAGTTTTCAAATTTCGAAATTCTGGAATTATGAAGCACTTTTTTCTATTTTTGAAAATTAATTATTTAATTAACTTCATTAGTACTTAGTTTTTCGTTGAAAAACAATTTGAAATTAAACGTATTTTATATTTTTTTAAGTTGTTAAAAACTGTTTAAATTTTGTATTTGTTAAAAAATGTTATGTACTTTATATTAATAATTATTTCATATTTGATTTTTTTTAGATTTTTTATATAGAAAAGTAGTTTTCGTTTGTCTAAAATGTATTTCAGTTTAAAACTCAAACCGAATTTCTTTGCCAATCACTTCAAATTCGTTCACCTACTGTTAAATCCTAGTGTATAGCTTTATAAACACGACAATTCGATACAAAACAAAAATTAAAGAAAATATATATCTTGCAAATATCGCTCACATATTTATAGCCATTTGCCGCTCTTTCCTGCCTCAGTTAAGGTTAGAATCATGTCATTTCCCAACAAATTGGACAAGTCTCTGATTGTCAAATACAGCGCTGGCTTTATGTTCTACATGGAGAAGCACAAGCTGATGGATATCATGAGTCGTCTGCTGGCAGAGTTGTCTGTGAAGTCCGTCGAGGATGTGCGACAATGGATGGGCCAGAATATTCGTCGGATTGCACAGGATATCTACTCGAAGGCATTGAATGCATTTCATCTGGGAATTGGGGCGGATTATTTTCAGCTGCCCAAGAACTATTTCCATCGCATTGTGATGCATGGAAGACCCGGATCGGGTCGTCGCACGATGGCCCACGTGCTCGCCGAGCGTTGGAATCTGCTCATCTTGGATGCGGATGCACTGGCCTATCATCACATCAATGGCCATCGACAGGACAAGAATGCGTTGCTTCTGCAGCAAGGAATAGAACAGGATTGCGTGATCAAACGTTCCGAGGCAATTGGCAACATTATACAGGAGCGTCTGCTTAAGGAGGATGCACTGCATCGTGGCTGGATACTGTACAATTATCCCAACAATCGCTGTGAGGCACGTGAACTCTTCGAGGGATTCACTGTGCCTCCGAATCGCTTGATCTTCCTACAGATCGATGAGCGCATGGCCAGGATGCGGCATCTGATGAGAAGCTACACTCCCAGTCCGCAGGACAACATCACCTATCTGGAGCGACAGATGCAACAGTTTCGCAAAAGTGAGACTCTTTTAAATGCCTATCTCTGTCATCGGCGTGAGGTGGTCTATGTGGATGCCACCGCCTGTTTCGAGACTGTCAAGTGCCAGATCATGTCTCAGCTGACCAAGACGCCCTATATACTCGGCTATAAGTACGGCGAGAGTGGAACACTCAACTAGTTGATTTCTTCTCCAATTACAATCTTCATTTCCACATAAATTATACAAAATATATGTATGCTCGCTACAAAGTTGCCTTTAAAGACTGACTGTACAAGAAACCGTGTTCCATAATTTTGTTTGTCATTTACTTTTGTTTATTATTTACTCAAGTGGTTGTTGTAGTTGTTGTTCTTATTATTATATATGGGGTCGGGGCTTAAAATGCTGTGCTTATCAGCTTTCTTTTGCCCCACAACGCGGCGAACAATTTTGGAAACAATCCGAAAAAAAAGCGTAAACATTTTTCTCGTTTAGGTAAACAAAAAAAAAACGAAAACCGAAACCAAGAACAGAAAGTGATTTGAAATTATTGCTATTTGAATTTTCCACCGCGAAGGGAAAAGAGAACAGAAAAAAAAAATTGTGTAGAAAAAACAATAAAAAGAAAAACAAATGATTTTATGACCACAACTTAAGTGCTCAATTTTTAATTGTTTGACGACGCTGATAAGTAGCCGAGACAAGAATCTCCACCAAGAGAAAGAGAAGAGAGATTTTATGGCACCCAAAAGTTCAATCAAAGTTCTTTTTACTCCCTGTTGATTTAACGCTGCCCGAGGCCTTGGCGTTTAATTAGCATCGCAGGTTGATGGCTATGACGCAATATTTGGCCAATATTCGTTGCCCCCAGAGGGTCATAAGCCACAAATGACAAATGGAAATAATTTAAGAAAAACTCGTTGAATTATTTCGTGAAAAAAAGAATGCATTTTATTGCAGCACACGGTTGGCTTTAATTAACGCACAACTTTGATGTCCAAATTGAAGCAGCAACGTTTGCCACTCACGGGATCCTTGAGGGCCCAACGGATGACATAGGAGCTAACAGGGAACTTGGCCTCAATGGGCACGTTTAGCTCGTAGGTTTGTTGTTGGCCACTTTTAACCGGACAACTCGTCGCCTTGCAGGCCTCACGATCCATTGTGATAAGCGGCAACAACTCCGTCTCACTCTTGACCCAATGCAAACTGGCATCCAGAGTCTCCGCATCGAATGTGGGCGTGAAATCGAAGCTCATTTTGGTCGGACGACGACGACGAATGTGGCAGGCAGTTCTTTGGGCCGCCTGGGGGCAAGGATCCACACGCACCTCATCGATGGTGCACTCATCCACAGAATCGACACAGTTCTGATAGTGCACCACCTCGGCGTGGGACAGTGCCACAAGAATCAGCGGCAACAGCAGCGACAGCGACCACAGAGATTGATGCAACATGGCGCGTTGAGAGTTAAAAACGGAATGCGACAAACACATGGATGATCAATCGAATCGTACCTCAGACTTGAATTCACTGTCTGCCTTATCAAGAGGTCGTAGGTGAACTACGACGCGTATATACAGCGTCACAGATAAGCTACAATCGCTCGCTCTGCTCTGATAAGAATTGAGTTAAATCATCTACTGAGAATTAGCTGACAATTCGACGATTCACTCAGATCTAAGGTAACTGAACTAATTACCCCAGCAACTATTCATTTGTATTCACTGAATACTTTGCTGAATGCTTGATTATTTGTCTGTTGACAGGCTAACATACAGGCAGACGTTTGTCAAACAAACACTAGGCAACATCAGTTTTGAGTATTAAGAATTTTACAAGCAGTTGAGTGTGCTTGACAAAGCTAAGACCCTGTAAGCAATTTATGAATATTTTTAAAAGTATTTTTGTATTAAAATTTTGTGTAGATAATATGGAAGGTATCATAAGCATTATTATTAATTTAGTTAAAAAGTTAGGATCGTTTTCATTATTACTACAGAATCGAATGATACTGAAAGTCACATTTCGTTATCAATAAAAAAGGTTATGATGATGAAGAGTTCAAATGATATTACAAATGCATTAAAAATTTATTCATTTGGATGCCAAGAATTTAAAATTATATACTTTGACAAAGGGATCAAACTTAGTGTCTACAGCTCTTGTTAATTCTAAGATCAAGGAACTGATTAAAAATTGTGATCTATAAAATAAAAAATATAAAAAATATTAATTTTTTTACGGCTTAAGGTACTAAAAAATATTCTAACGAAACATAAATTAAAATTAATTTCAAATTGTATCTCTCAGTTCAAATTTAACTCAGTATTTATATTTAATTTTAATCAGAGATCTCATCACTTTGTTGCACAGTGTAAACTGTCTCTCCCGTGTGCGGCATACGGCACGTATATCGACACGCTTATCAGAGACAGAGAGACAAACGTAGGGCAATGTTCACATAGAAAATCGACGGAATGACAGACAGCTGGACAGACAGACGACAGACGGAGGACAGACGAAATAGTTGTCAGTCACAAGCTGTGCGCACGTCTGAAATTTGAGACGATTCCCGCGAGAAGTGCACTTCAATCTGGAATCGTGAATGCATCGCAGCTTGTAGTTGAAAAAGAAGACGAAGCTGAAGCTGGAGAAGGAGCTGAGATGGAACTGGAACTGGAGCTGTCAATATGCGAGGCTACGACGGCAATTGCACGGCTCATTTGCGGGCACATATGTCAACAAAGCAACAACAACAAATTTGACTACATGAAAAAAAGTGACAAGTTTTCAAAGAATATACAAAATATATACAAATATTCATTCGACCCCGCGACACGCTTTAACAGCACACTCGTCGTAAGTGTTGCCGCAATTTGATGCAACAAATTTTTATCATGCCCAAAGGAGTCAATTAAATTGGGGAAAAATAATATCTAGAAATTTTTGAATGCAAAACATGTTTTTTTATTTTTTTGTTTCAAACGCAAAACAAGTTTACCACAAAAATTGATAGAAAAGTTTTGTGGCAAACGCATAATTAAGAGACCAGAGTCCAGTCAAAAAAGTTAATGAAAACACGTTTTCCGCTTTTCTCACTGTGTTTTGGTTTCGCATAAATTATGAAAATAAAACTTTTTTTTAAATATTTCCCCTTGCGTTGGCCTTTTTATTGGCAACGACTTTGCGCCTTTATCAAGTCCACTGAACGGTGAATCAACAAAACCAAAACAGAATTAATTCATTAAAGAAATATGCAAAACATTAAAAAAAAAGGAATATATATGATGGGGAATGCCACGAAAAAGAACAACAACAACGAAAAAAATAAGAACAGAAAAAAATGAAATTTATGTTTTATTACTTAATGAACTTACCGCAAATTAAGCCAAGGGTGGCCGACTCCAAGTCCGACGCCTTCCTTGTCTTCAATTAATATGCAAAAAATGTCAACACCAGCGGCTGCGGCTCATCAACCAAGCAAAAGAGCTGAGAACTGAGAACCGAGTGTAAAGTAGATGTTCAGTCTGAGACAGGCAAAACTGGGAAAACAGGCAAGTGTCCGGCAGTTGTGTGATGAAAGCAAATTGGTTAGCAATTAACGACAAGTTTTTTAATTGAACACGTGTTGAAGGAGTTGACCAAGGCGTGAAGAGGGTTAATTAAATGCTAGGTACTTTAGCTTAACCTCAGCTGCCAAGAGATAAAAGTTTACAGAATATATAAAATTATAGCTTAAATCGCATTGATGAATCATATCTCAGTTTTGTAAATTCCACATTACTTCTTAAGCAATCCATGACAAAGATCAGCGTGACAACTCAACTCAAGTATAAACTTATTGAGTCCAAAACCATTTATTTGAGAACAGGGTAATGAATGTACCCTTATATAAAAAAAAACGAAATTTCTCGCCTGTCTTTGACGATAAGAAAGTTGATATTGATAATGCACGAAATAAATTAGAATATATATGTATGTAGTAATTAAAATAAATAAGTATAAATCAAATATAAAGTGATCTCATTTAGTTGCTTTGCTTGGATGAGAGAGACAAGAGCTTGAAAATCCGTGTAATACGGAAATTATTGCCACTTGGGTTAGATTGTGTGGGAAGAAAGTAAGTCAATAATTTAATAAATCTCTTTGTTTACTAAACATAAAGATCACTTGCAGATACACCAAATGAATAAAGTAAACTATGAGAATCCAACGCATATGTGAGTTTCCCTGGATAGAGAATGTGGGTTTTGAGAATAAGTAAGTATCTATGAGTATTACATTTATAATAGGCTCGCATAGTGGCCAAAACTTAGCTGATATCCGACTTGAGATGAGAGTGGAATTTTAGGAGAAATGGAAATTATTTTTAAGCAGTGTTTCGACTTACGATGTAGATAAATTTCACACTTATTTGAAATGTATTTAAAATATTGTTATAAATGACAATGAATGCCTCTTTTTTGCTACTCTAAAGCCCATTTTATCCATATTTAGTTTGATAACTATTAAAAAGTTAATTTAACGCAAAATGCATAAATAATTATGTCAAATTTAAACTGGACACTAAAACGGCCCCAAATACTTGATCGGCAATCAGAACAGGTTTCAATACACTAAACAACACACTGAAGTAAATGTTGTATATTTGCAGAGAACATCTCAGAGCTCGCTGGTTAAGCAAAGCAAAGCTGGCCATCATTTGTGTGGCAAATGTAGCTTGTGATTTGCAAAGATTTGAGCGCAAACGCTAATGTCAAGCTTGTATCCACGCCCCCACTTCTGGCTCTAATGGGGGCGGCGAACTTGGCCAAATCACCTCAAGCGCAATAAAAAAGGCAAATGAAAGCCGCCGCGAAGGAGACAAAACGAAAAAATAATGAGTACACAGATAGGAGAGTCGAGTGGTTGAATGAGTACTTGTACAAGTATTCGTATCGTAGGAGGATTTTTATTTCTTGGAATAATCTAGAAGCGAGCACACGACTAATCTTCATTTAATTTCATTTGCGACAGAGACAGAGACAACGAGAGAAACTGAAATTGAAACCGAAATCGCAATCGCAATGAAGGAGCTCAAGTGAAGAAATGGAAATGGAAATGGGAGCTTGTTTTCGGGTCGAGATACCTCAGTGAGAGTGGCAAATCGGGCATTGGCAGTGACTGGCAAGGACAACGTAAGGACATTCGCAGACTATACAGCAATTGCGAGGGATTCGGGGGGCGGAGGGGACTGTGGGGGCATTTGCAACATTTCATTGGCTGTGCGACGTTGGCGGCGTCAAGGAGATCAAAAGTATGCGACACCGTGGCTTAATTCGATTTTAACAATTGCATGACTGCTCGCACAGCCAATGGCAATGGACCGAACCCATCCCCGCCCCCGCCTCCTTCGAGTTGACTCTAATTGAACCGAGAGGAAGTCAGTGGAAGTGGATGTGGGAGTTGGAGACAACGACAGAGACAGAGACGGGACAGAGGATAGTCCTGCTTGGCGCACATAAAATTAATCCGACGTGTGGCGCCGTCGTCTTTGTCAGCGTCTTGAACAATTTGAATTTAAATGTCGCCGTTGCTTTTCTTGTTCTTTTATTATTTCTATTTTTATTTGCTTTGTTAAGCTAAATATAAAAAAATGTAGAGAGACAGCCAAGGAACCTTTGCGAATTGAATTAAAAGTGTCCCTGAACGTGTCCTCGTTTTACTCTAACACGTGCCCCAGCTCTTGTCTCTCTCACTCTCTTTCTCTTTCTTTCTCTCATCTCTTGCCACATGCAACACAATCTACGCATCTATTGAGAATTTTATTGCCTGGAATAATTAGCTGAATTAAGCACACAAATTAATTGGCGCCACAAACGAAGCATATGTGAAAAAAACACAAAGAAAACAAACTCAAGCTAAAGAATTTATACAAAGAAAAAAGAAATATAAAGAACATCAGGCTGATTTACTTTTATAGGCATTCAAGCTCAAGTCGAATTATTTATTGTATGAAACTAACTCAAAGCTGATAAATCCAGCCAGAAACTTATATTTCTATTTTAGCTGTAGCTGCATATCTTTATTTATTAAACAGAACACTTTTTCTTTTACTTTTTACCCATTTTTACGTATCGTTAAACAAAAATTTCCAAACGCATTAACAAAAAAATTTCAGATTTCTTTATAAAAAATGTTACATGGAATGTATCTGGATGTCGAAATAAGTATAATAATAATAAGTATAATAACAACGATAAGTAAATATAATACTGGCATACAATAGCAACAAAAATATTTCATGCAAAAAGGTTTTTAATTTAAATTTCTCGACTTGACGTGTGGCATGTGCCGTCGTCGTCCTCATCGTCCTCGTCCTTTCCTCCTTTATCCCTTGACGTTTACATCTGCAGCAATGTGGGCAACGTCTCCGTGGAGCAGCAACCCACATGCAGATACACACATAAGTACACCCAGGCCAACACACACACACACACACTCGCACACACATTTGGCCATGCACAATTGACGCTTACATTGTTCTCGAGAATTATTATGTGGTTTCCATCAGGGAGTCGACTCGGCACATGTGCCACACACACTGAACCCGCCCCTTGGTCCACAGTTCACAATTCTTGGCTTATCAGCGAGGCAACACTTAGGTGAAGTACAGGAAAACGCTTACATATTGTGAAGGAAAAACTGTGAATTTATCAGCAGACTGGCAAACTCACAAACCCTTTCTTTAGATGCGGGGTAATAGCTTAAGTAGTTAAATGAATCAGTCGGTTTATGAAGGGATATTCTAAGATACGGAGGTGTGTCCGTGTCTTGACTTGCGGTCCACTCTCGAGTAAGACAAATTTGGCCACAGGCAGCCCAAGTCGTGCCTTAACTCAGTTTAGTAATTAATAAGCCAAGTTGCAAAGCATCTTGGGCCGCTCAGCTCATGTGTGACCCATAAATTTCAATTTTATTGGCCAAGGTGTTGTTTGGTGTTTGTGGGCCGCACAAACTTTTAATTGTAATTAATTTGAACTTTTAGGGCCGACAACAGTCTGAGAGTCCGACAGTAAGACAATCAGACAGTCAGCAGCTGCCTCTGGGTGGTCTCTGCTGTATGTTTCCACGTATTCTACTGCCTCGTTTTCAAGTGCTGCCAACATAAACACACACGGCTATTTATGCCAGCCAAGATTGAAACATTGAAATTGCAAATGCTGCAATTTTTTTTTTATTTTTTTTTTTTTGGTCCAAGCATTTTGCCTACGGCACAGTTTTGCTCGATTTGCCATTTTGAGTGACGTTCTGTTTGTTTTGCAAAAAGCCAAACGCACTGGGTGGTCTGCGAGGTTGCAATTCTAACGATATAATCACACCATTCCGAGGTTATCCGTGAGACAAGGCGCCTCTGAATTTGCCAGGTGTAAATTTAAGATGACATTGCATTGAACTTGGCAAGCTGCATGTTGATTTAAGACAACAATGTTGTCTGCAAGTTGTTGACACAACAAGGACACTGCAAGTACGTGGTGATTAAAAATAAACTGCGATTTTTCGAATACTATGAGTTTAGAATAGTTGAAAAAATAATATTAATGTTTAAAAATTGCATTAACTTGTCTTAAAAAAAGTTGGGAAATTTATTTACAAATTATTGTTTATCTCTTTATTCATTTAACTTAATTAACAACTTAAATCAGTTGATAGAAAATTATTGTTTAGAAATTAAAATAAAACTAGAATAATCAAATTTTCACTAAAAAGATTTAAAATGTAATGTTTATTCAGAGTTCATCAGCAATTTTATTTGATTGTTTTATGGATCAAAACAAAAGTAATCATGCAGATAAAGAAGAAAAAATCGAGTGCTGTTTGATACTAGAAAATATTGAATTCACTCTTTATAACATATCTAATTGTATATAGAGATAGGTTACAAAACTAAATACATACACTAAAGTAAACATACTTTAAATGTAGTATTTGCCGATAAGGCAGGTAGATTTCATTAAGGCGAGAACACAGTCGTTTGTTTCCCAGCATTCTAAAAATACATGAACACAGATAAGAACAAATCTTAAGACTCAGTTACACTGTTATTCATACTAAGCCGCATAAACGATAAGACTCCATTATGAGTAGCAAATTATAGGTACAGAAAAGTACTTGTCATATCTGGAAGCACACTCATAGTGTAGTTGTATCAACAACTAAGACCAAGAATAAGAAACCTTTCTACTATCTCAATTCTCCAACGGACTGCATCCCATATGAGTATGTAAATGAGTCGGAGAAAATGTTTTGCTGTTTGGCATTCAGAGGCGAGGCGTCTTTATCACTAGAGAGTTGGGGCAAAAGTTGTCTAATAAGTTTGCATGTCCCGCAGGATATAAAGCAGACAAGCTCACAAGTTGCACAACAAGCAAATAAAAAGGATTACAAAGCAAAAAGGGACGAGAACCAGGCAAGAGCAACACTGACAGGCGACAAGTGTGCGCCGTGTGCCAGGCTTCACTTTAACCCTGCCCCAAACGAGAAAGGGTTGAAGACAGGGGGGACATTTAGTGACCCAAAGACAAATATCTTAAGCTTAAAGGTGTGCCTCATATGTGGACTAATTTATAAAATGTAACTGGCAAAATTTTCAGGCTCTCATTAATGGGCACATCTTGGCCAGAACTTGAGTTAAGTTGCTCGTTTAACTATTAAGACTAATGAGGGTTCGCATCCCAGATGCAAAATTTATCAGGCAACTCAAAAATGATTTCATTGCAGGCAGCTGTCGGTCTGTGACAGACAGAAAGACAGACAGACATCATCTGGAGCACGTCATTTTACGAGTACTCGTATGTGGGCGTCTCTCTCTCTGCTTTTGACTCTCCTCATAAGGTGGCTTTTTGATTTTGATTCGTTTTGTGTCTTTTCGTTTTGCCGAATTCAGATTTCATTTGTTGCTCCAATTGCAATGCCAGCAAATTTCAGCACGTTTCGCATTTCAGTTCTGTTTTTCTACTTCTGTCTCCATCTTGGTGTGTGTTTGTCTTGTGCTTTCCGCGAATCATTTTTTGGGTGGTCAAAAAAACAAAGCCAAAAAAGCAAAACACATTTCAGTCAAGAGCTGTGTTTATTTGTCATTCATTTGTAGACCCTGTACTTGAAATTTACAAAAGGTGAGCATCATCATTTGATTTGATATAGTCATGTCCATCTGTCTATATACATAGATCTCAGAGACTGTGAGAGCTAGAGCCTCCAAAATTGGTATGTAGGCTGCTGTATATCCTAAGTCGATCAAGTTTATTTATAATTTTAGCCAGCTTTATTTTTTATTGGTATATTTATTTTGTTTTTAATAAATTTTTTTTTTAATTAAAATGATGTCAATTTTAAATATTTTAAATGATTTATATCGTGGTTTCGATGAGTCTTTAAAATTTCATCATGATGGGATATTAAATTAAATAAATATGCAAGTAATAATTGGAGCAAAGGCAATAGAAGAGAACAGTGCTGTTGTTCTCGTGTGTGAGTTTCTGCAAAAAAAAAAATAAGTACAAGGTCTCCCACAGTCGGGTACTCTCAAATGCAGCCTTATTTACCAGTTTGTCGCTTCACTTTGCTTTGATCGAGAACTCGAGCTCATATATATGGAATTATATGGAACACCTCTTGGCCGCAAAGTGTTAAAGTTCTTATCCACCCACACATGCACACAGATACACACACACTCTAAGAGACACACAGTCAGTGAGTCCCCAAAAGCAATTTGCGGACGTGCATGAAAAACTTTTACTGGCAGCAAATTGAAATTAATGTGAAGTTTCAGTAAAAGTGGCTTAAATGCACACACGGGCCGCATTTTGGGAATTGCACAACGACAAAGACAAGGATGAGGACGAGATGAGGAAACTTTCTCGAAAGCTGCCTCCTGGTTGGCAGTCTATGGCCACAGATACTTATGTTATTTTGAAATACTTATCCACACACATATTCGAAATAGTTTTGTGGGGTTTCATTTTCATTGCTGAGTTTTAAGCCGCCAAAGCTGTTGATTATAAGTTCTGCTGTGGGGCAGATACTACACTCAACAAATGTACACACACTCAACAAACAAACACACACACACACTCAGTTCAGTTATTGAGCCAAGTCAAACAAAGGCACAAAGTGCCTGAGAAGGTAAATGAAAGTAAAGTTGCTTGGGAAAAAGTCTTGGATTCGATTTGTGTCTTGCGTTGAGCTAACGATTTGTGAATTGCACTTCCTGTCGGTAAATAACAGAAAACTATAAATTCTCCAAATGTTCTCAAATCCTTGAGCGCAATTTGCATGCGTGCCGTTTCCGAATCGAAAGGGGGATATGGAAAGCGGAATAGGAATTCTGAACCCGAATGTGAATGTGAATCTGAATCTCATCTTAAGTTTTTTGGTTGCCTGACTGGCTGGCGTCTTGGAGTTGCTTTAGTTGTATGTGTTTGTCTTGGTATTTGTTAGTTTAACAGCAAAAGTTTGCCTTTCAAATCGAAAACTAGAAAAACGTTGCATTTTATTGCGCTGCACGCGTCTGCTTGAAGGAAGATTGAAGAAGAGACTACTAACTGCGGAGGTGGCAACAGCTTCGAGGACTTTAAAAGGCAATTTGCCTGAGAGTTGTCATCGAACTGATGCAGCTCCGAGATGCCCTATACTTTTGGGTATGTATGTTTTTAAATATAAAAGTGTGAACTTCAAGTGATGGAGTTCTGAGATGCCGTACACATAGGGTACATTATTATTTTTAATATATAGGAAGGTATGGTATGCAAGTGTGGTCTTCAAATAATGCACCTTTGAGTAGAAAAGTATAAAAAGCGAAATATATTGTAGAATAATATTTCGCTTCTTTTATTTGTTTAATTTTGGTTTTGTTAAAAAAACTTTTATTTTAAATATTGGCTGAATTTAATACTGTAAAAAAAAAATTAAGCACCTCAACATAAATAAGTTTGTTCATTGAAAAAATAAGAAAGCTAATAAAGTTTCGTATGAAGGTTAAGAACAGGGTGAGAATCTGAAGTACATTTATTAATAAAAATTTTGTAAGCACTAGTTTAGAAATTATTAAGCAAATCAGAAAGTGTTTTTATCATTAATGAAGCTATTATCATTTAATTATCGAAGATTTATTTTGCGAATAATTTGATATCTGATCTTTTTCGCTAAGAAAACGAAATTTTGTACATAAAATATTAAACTCAAATCAAATATAATTCCATCATTAAAACATTGTCGAAATGTTGTTCATAAATGCTGTGAATAAAAAGTGCACCCCATATTACTTTCTGTCAAATTTTAATAAAATATTTTTATTCACACTTTTCACTGATTTTAAAATCGAGGTAGAGTATCTAAAAGTCGCCAAGTTTGACTCACAGGTCCATTACCAACACGTGGCATCGAAGAACAAAACCAACCTTGCAATTGTACTGCCCGTCAACAGGAACTGATTTCTCTACCTCGTACTCCGTTTATTTCCCTTTTCCTGTTCCACAGTATATCCTGCATTTATTCGATAGCTTCTCAAAATATTTCGTTATTTGTTTGGCTGTGAGCTCACATTCAGTTGATGCTATTGGCTCGATGTTTGCAATTTTCTTGCGCATTTATATTTGCATTTAATATTTGTTTGTCTGTTTGTTTGTGCATAACGGCAAAAAGTGTTTTCCACAGGAAAAGGCAAAAGGATCTCGTTTTTCTACCCCTCTCTCTGTCTTTTTCTCCCCCTCTCTCTCTCTGTGAGTATCTCCGTGTGTATGCTTTGTGCGTTTGTGCTGTTTGTTTTAAGTGAATAATGCAAATTTTATGCTCTTATATAAGCGTAAAACTTTTGCACATGAACATGAAAATATGTGTGTAAGTACACACACACACACATACACTCCCACAGCTGAAGAATGCAAACTTTTATTGTGGGTTAAAATGAACTTCCGCTGACTGCAGCCGGAAGTTCATAATTTCAGCTGATTTGCAAAAGTTTTCGCCACTTTTTTCTTCACATCTCCATCTCAATTCGACGTCGAGTCTCCGTTTTGGCTGTTTAAGCTGGCAATTTGCTTGGCGCTGTTGACTTGACAAAGACATTTGCTGGCCAATTTTGAGTTGCTGCGTTTGAAGTTGGCGCGAGGCAAAATAACAAACACGACCATTTGATTTGTTTACACAAAGGACAGGGCGATAGAAGGGAGAGAGAAAACGATCTGCAGGGCAGGCAGAGGCCAAAAGGCAGCCACTGGTGACCAAAAGGCGTAGGTACACACAGTTGTATCTACTAGATACAGAGCGAAAGCAAATACCTCAACCTCGACAATCTCCTGAGTGTGGCTGCCACATTTTGGTGCACATGTGTTTGCCAAATGTTTGCCACGGCATGTGAAAAATCTACCCAGGCTCCGTCCGATACGAATACGAATACGGATGCGATTGCTGTTTGCTTGCCTGCGTTTGCTCTGTGTGTGTGTGTTTGAGGTGTGATTCGGTAACGGAATCACTCCCTCTCTCTATCTACCTCTCTCGCTCTGTTTCACTAAAGCAAACGGAAATCAAATGCAGACATAGCGCAGTGCGCCCCTTAGCACGCTGTCTGCCTCATATCCTTGCATTCTAACGTATGTATATCCTTCTGGTTCCGTACATTTTCAACATTTTTATTTTAGGTAAAAATTTCACACATTTTGTTTATGTATGTGACCGCCTGCCGTGTCGAGCTGTTGCCGTGCGTTGTCCAAAAGGCGTTACCGGCGCTATCACTGACAATGCGAGGGCATTAGGAATTCAGCCCAGAGTTCAGAGTTATGAATGGAAATGTGCCACGACAGCAGCATGCAGGCATCTGCTTTAAAATACCTTTAAGAGCGTGCCAAATGCCAAAGATATTTGTATAGGAGATACTCGCATTTAAAAGTAGGATCTTCTCTTGTATATGAGTTGTGTGTATGTGTAGTTAACTGCTTTAGTGATTGTGCATAAGTAGTAGAGAGCTTTCAACTGATTGTCAAAGCTCAGCTGAAAAACTCAAATTAAGTGTTATTTTGAAATCATTCTGTTCATTAATTGCTTAAACCGTCTTGATACTAAAGCCTTAAATCTCGAGTGTTGATATAAAAAAACCATTAAAAAAAGACAATTCGATTTACACAAAAGCGTTTCTCAAGTAATTGAACTTCCTTAAATTTTTTGGCAAATACATCTTAAGAATTCAAAAGCAACTTTATATATATTGTTGTACATCTAAATATAGATACCTTGAGACAAAAAATTAAGTGTACAGAATTAATTAATTTTTAATGTTTAAAAAAATTTTCTCAGATTATGTTTTTCTTGAAAGTGTTTTTAAATTCACTAAGATTGAAACGCTACATCTTTTAGCAGTCAAATAAAAAAAAATAAATTTTTTTTTATTGAATGACAATAATACAATAATTATTATATTTCTCATAGTTTCTATGCGAATTTGTTAGTGAGCTATTTCATGGCTTTCGCATACGCTGTGTACATGTGAAAGCTTATTAAATATGTCGATCGTTAATTGTAAACAAGTCTACATATACTTTTATCTTTAAAGCAAGTCAACAATGTTACTCATCGTCTACCTAAGACTCGCTTAGACTGAGCTACAATCGTAAGAAAGATTCTAGAAGCTGAAAGATCGTTAGTTGCATAGACTACAAATACTATCTGTAGCTCTTGGCAACAGTGTGTTGTGTGAATCATCGTGTCTTGTTCTCAGTGCTTTTGCATTTGCGAATTGCAATCACTCAAAGTGAGTTTCACACACATTTGACCCAGTGAAAAATGCACTTCCCGTTGGGGGTGCAAAGTCCATTGAACATAGCTTTGGTATTTTGCAATTAATTAGACATGTTGTGCATATCATTTGTCTTCATCAAAAGATCTGCTGATAATATCATTTGTGTGTGCTGTCATATTTTTTGGCGCCAGCAAATACATTAAATTGCAATGCAAACCGAAACCAGTTGATGATGAAGATGTTGCAAGACCGACTGATGCCTGTTGCCTGTTTGCCCAATGATGACTGTCTCAAGTGGCGCCTATTATAAGTTAAACAATTAAAATTATGGCAAAATGTGACAAGTGGCTGGCGCATACCTCAATTAGCATTTGAAAGAGCTGCAAAGCGACAACAGTTAATAGAAGTAACCTCCACCTCCCCTCTCGATAGACAGATATTAACTCTGTCAATCATTAATGAACGTCGCGCCTAATTACAACATTTAAGTATAACAAGTTTGTGTCTATTTTTAGCTAAATGACGAAATGTCCCGACATTACGTCGAGTGTCAAATGGTGTGTCCAATTAAAGCCACGCCGCTCCAGGACATTGACTTCGACTTCAGCTACAGCTTCAGCTTCGATTCTGACTCTGACTCTGGACTGTGTGCAGTGTGAAGTGGCTGCTGTTGTGTCCAAGTGTCGGAATGTGCACTGAGAGAGCGACAACATTACACAACAGTCAATTAAAATTAATAACTTTTGCAAATAAACATACATACGTATACACTTGTATGTATCTCTGCCATGTGTCAGTTGAGCCGGGGCACAAAACGAAAATGTATCCGACAGATACGCGAAAAATGCTACGCTCTGAGCTGCGCTTGAGGCACGCACACGCGCGTTTCGTTTAAAAACCCATTTCAAGTTGTTCCTTTTTTTATTATTTTTATTTTTATTTTATTTATTAATTTTAGCGCGACATTTTATGAACTGCTGCAGCGGCAGAAATATGTACGTCTGGTTAAAGGCAACATGCGGCACAGAGGCAACAACTCTTTTGACGTTGGGCGCTTTATTAGTTCCGAAATGGAATGAAATGGAAAGCCGAAGGCAACAATAAATCAATTTTTTGGTGCATTTATTTAACAATTCAATTGTGATCAGTCGGATTATATCTTTACTATAAATTGAATTCAAATGTATTACATAATATTTTCAAGAGATCCCCGAAAGATACATTTCGATTGCCGATTAAAACGTTGACTCTGACAATTATAAATTGCTGGCAGCTGTGAGAATAATATCATTATAATTCTAAGATGATAATTATGATTATGATAACGAATAATGATAATGATAATGCAAAAAAAGATAATTAATTGTAATTAATTTTTCTGATATAAGAATCATACTTTTCCTAAAATAAAAAAAATTAAATTCTGTGGAAGAAAAAAAGAAAAAATCTCATATAATTTCTGATCGGAAAAAATACGTCGAGTCTGACATTAAATTATAATATAATTTAAACTGTAACAAAATAATTTAAAAAAAAATTTAAATAATTTAAAAATAAATACATTCATTATATATTTAGGATTTTAGTAAAAGATACCTTAGGATTGCATCTGAAATAAAATTTTAAAATTATTTTAGTTTATTTCAAAAATAAGTCTGACAAGAAAATGTAGTTTTTGTCCTTAATTCTTAAATAAAATACAATAATCACAAGAAACTTAAAGTTGTGTTTTATTTTAGATATTGCAATCTATCCACATTTAACGTGCTTCGTTTAGCAAGAACTTGCCACATCAACCTGCAGCTACCACAGCTGCTACCTCATGGCGAGCAAACTTGCGCTTCATTAAACAGAAGCCGCATTATTTACACCTTGGGCTATAACGAGACGGCTAAGAACATTATGAGTGAAAGAAACACAAAAGAGAAGCCAATAGAATTTTGGGAACGTGGCCCGCATGCAACAACTGCGACGACAGCAATCGTCTCCTCATCATCCTCATCCTCGTCCTCATCAGCATCAGGGATGCCTGTCAGTTAGCTCGAGATCCTGGCGCGCATTTCAATCAATTAATCTAATTTAAATTTTCTTTTGTCGCAGTTTTTTTCTTCGGCTTTAGCCACCACCATTAAACAGGTTTAACATTTTTTTTATTTCTCTTCTTTTTTTTGCATCATCATGATGTTGTTCTCGTGCCAGGTTGCAACCGAGCTCGTATCATTAGCGTATCGAGGGTTGTACCTCAGACAACCCCTTTTATGGAGTAGTTGCAAAAATCTTTTAAATTGCAATTGAGTTATGTGACTGATCCCTGCCTCAAAATGTTGACTAAAAAAAAGGCAACGGAAATGCGCTTTAAATGCCATTTGCTGTAGCCAAAGTGCAATGAGCCATTTCCGGGCTGAGGAAGAAAAAAGTAAACCCAAACGAAACTACGCCATAAATGTTAAGCAAAACCACAGACACGAATGCGGACATTGAGCTACTGCAAAAAAGTCCTGTGCGAAAAATGGAAAAGCAAAGAAAGTAAAATAAAATCGCAAGCAGCGCAGACAAAACCAATCTGCTAGCAGCCTAATCCGGCCAAAACTGACAGCTCCCACGCCCATAAGGGGACAGCCCAAAACAGCAGCAAAAAGGTGCAACAAAAACGTGTGCGAATCGAGTGAGAATATTACAGACGAGCGTAATCGACAGTGAAATACTCGTTATGCGTATTTTCTAAAAAAAAATATTGTAACAATATTGTGTGTAAGAAAAGAAAATAAAATATAGCTGCAACTTCAAAATACGTTCTGATTATTTAATTATTTAATTTCTATTCTATACTGTCAATTTAAGAAGTCAGACATGCCTTGTATTTTATCTTACATAAATTACCACAAATTTATAATACCCCCCTACAATTTGGGTATAGGTTGTAAGAAAAAACAACGAAAGTTGCAGCCACCCAAAATGGCAGCTGTCAGTATCCAAATTTGAGCAACTGAATGGGTTACAGTTGAATCTGCTGATCATCACTAACAGAGCTCCTGCTTTCTCTGGATTGTTATGAGTTTGGCGCGACGGGATTTGTTGGGAGATTTGCTGGGTCTGTGTTGCGCTTGCCACTTGACTTCTTGCGGCCAGCTTATGGGCTTTGTTACACCTTAGAGCATGTTAAACTCATAATTCATAAGGCATAACACACCCGGCCATCGGAATCAATCAAAATCGTGCAGCGTGCCGGCAACAAATGTAGACTAATGTTCCCCTTTTATATTTTTGAATACCTCAATGACCTTTTGAACAACCCTCCAATCTCTCTCTCTCTCTCTCTCTCGCTCTCTCCTTCTGTCTCCCTATTTTAATAGAGGGCTGCACGGGGCAATCCAACAATTGAACAATTGCGAAAAACCGAGAGTAACAGAAGGATTAATGCTGGTACGACGAACGATTGTTCCTGTTCTCTGTCCAAAATCCAAAGACTCTCAATCCCCGTTCCGGCCCCTGCTTCCATGCATTTGTTGGCCAAAAGGTGTCGCGCTTAAAACCCCCGTGTGTCGCTTTGCAACCCTAAATTGCATTTTATGCGATTCCAGATTCCAGATGCGGCGACGGCGGCGGCGGTGGCATCATCAGCACTTTTCATTATGCTAAACCCGTAAATGAAGAGGGTTGCTCGACCCGTTCTTGATAGTAGGACGAGGACAGGGGCAGGGGGGTTGGTAGGTGGAGGGTAGGTGTGCATTTCGTGCACGCGCAGGTAAAACCCATGGCATCGAATACAGCTTGCGATTCAGCGAGGTGAGAGACACGAGCCACAGCACCGAGCGTGACAGATTAGTGTGCTACAGAATGCTGACATACGGGCTGACGAGAGAGACGGGACAGACGGGAGGAGAGACGAACTCACATTGAAAGCTGCCTGAATGCGGGACGCGACGAGGGGCGCATTTTGCCAATCTAATTTCGTACACTCGTATAGCCAAAAACTACTCATTGCCCAAGTCCAAGTCTCTGTCTCATTCGCAATCTCAACTCAACTTCACTGTGCCAATTGGTCATGCTGTCTGTCGAGCGCAAAGTCATTGCATACTTTTAGGCAGCTTCCGGCTCTTTGCCTGGCTTCCGATTCAGCTGCAGATTTGCTACCTTTTGAATTGTGGCTCGTGCCACACTCGACAGCAGCAGCAGCAACAACAACACAATGATGTTTCACTGAGCTATTTATGTTTACCTTTCATATCTGGTGGCAGACACACTCGCCACGAAAAGGATTTTCTCAATGTTTGCCATGATATGCCCATTTTTCTATAGCAGCAAAGAATTTTAAAGAGTTAATACTTTTAATTATTTAGTTTTATTTATAAAATATAAGGTACAATTGATTTAAGATAAGACTTTATAAAAATAAAATGTAATATTTATTTTATTTACGTTTAAATAAAGGTATATTCAATTTTTAAATATTAAATATTTACGTGTATTAATCGATTGTTATAATAAACTCAGTAGCAGTTTATTGCTACTTATACGCAGCTAAATCGTTTTGAAGTTGATCTGTGCGCTTTTTATATATTATATAGAATAATCTCCAGATTTTAAGATCTGCTTGCGCTTACAACTAAAGAAAGAATAAATAATGATTAAAAAAACAAAATTAAAATTTGAACATAATAACCAGACATTTATAAATATGAACATTAAAAATTAAAAAGTTAAGTTTTAGGAAGTCTTTTTTATAGGCATCAGTTATAGATACATTTGTATCTTTATAGTAAGTACAGCTGATCATGAAAAATAATTGTTTGCCTTCGAATAAAATTTTATACATTCACTTTTATTATGATTGCAGTGCTGAAGTGGAGGGCGGCTGGGCATTACAGTGGCTGTTAATCATTAAATCTCTGCACACACACACACTCAGATCCAAACACACACACACATAGATAAACACGTGTAGAGAGCAAAAGTCGATAAAGGTGCATGCAGCATTGGCTTTGTATTGTTTTTGTTGCGGCTGCTTGCCAACGCTATCATCCACAAACACACACACACACACACTCGCACACACGCACAACCATTAGCAATGCCATTGTGATTATGCGTGTGTGTGTGTGTGTGTGTGTCCCTTCAGCCTGGAAGGTGTAACAGTAAAAGCTACCCCCAATAAGTGTACGGCAACCTGGCCACGTGGATAACAATTTCGCAATAATTTCGCCCAAAAAATCACAAAATAGCAACAACAACAAGTCCAAATAGGACGAGCATAATGAGTAAACGTGGCGGCTGCGATGACGCACATGTTGTCGCCAGTTGTCCTTGATGCCGCCCCGTTGCTGCCCCGTTAGCCGCTGCTGCTGCTGTTGATGATGATGACGGTGATTACTTACAACAAAACAGAGGCAGCAACAGCAGCCGGCGGTTGCTGCAGGCGCTTTTCGCACAAATGAGGGCTGCAACCCCATGCGATGATATCAGCAAATGCGCGATCCCAGATTGAGGTGAAAAACTAATAAAGAAAGTCTACAGTCGACAAAACTCGACTCTAAGAGACCCTGTACTTATTTTGTAAAAACTTATAAGTTAACGAAATTTTCCAACGCTTTGTACAATTTTTTACTGATCATTTTTTGAGTGTATTATACGATAGTGATGAAATTTACAAAACAAATGGGGACTACGACGTTAAAAATTCCTGATTTTAAAAGGATATTTCATAAGTTTGTATTCATAATAAAATTATTAAAAAAAATTTAAATGTAAATCAAACGAATATAGTTCCGCATAAAAATAGACAAATAAGCCTATTAAAAAATCAAAAAGTAAAAAAAAAAAATGTAAAAAAAACCCAAAAACTACAAAAAATTTAAGGAAGTAAACTTTATATTTTCTGAAATCAAAATAATAACACTTACCGCAAAATTAGAGATCATTGTCCACGACATTTTTCTGGGTAAGTGATTTATAAAGACTGTTTAAAATAGTAGTTGATGCTGATCACAAATATATATTAATACATATTTTTTGGATCTGGGTGTTTCTTATAATACATTTATTTTTTTTAATAACTTAACATACCCATTCAACGATTTAAGTACAGGGTCTTAAAAAAAAAAAGCAGAAAACTCGATGAGCAATTGTGCAAAAGGTGCGTCGCACATGTGACTGCCACTGCCACAAACCACCACCAGCAACAACAACAACAACAACAACACCAACAAGAGCATCCAGCTAGTCTGAAACTTGTTTTTATTTCGTTGGCATCGCTTTGATTTTGCTGCTCGATTGCTCAACGTTCAACGTTCAACGTGCAACGTTCAGCGTGCCACACATTCAATGTTGAATGTTGAATGAATCCTGCATCCTGTGGTAGGTCGCGTGCCGCAATCTCGTTTTGCTTTTGCTTCTTTTCTTTTTATTCCTGTTTTTTTTTTTTTTGTTGCTTTATTATTGTGCTTTTTCGGCGCGCGTTCATTTGCTTATTTGTTTGTTCACTTTGTGCTCGGCTGCCGCATCAAGGTAAACTTTGTCCATCCACTCCATATCCTTCTCTCCTTCTTTTCTCATTCTTTGTTGTTGTTTTTGGCTGTTATTGTTTTTGTGTTTTCATTGTGCGCGCGCCGCCAGCGAAATTATTATTATTATTATTATTATTTTTATACTTTAAATATTGTTTCAATAAAATCTGAGAATTTCATTTCATTTTTTTTTTATCAGCGCAAGCCGTGGCGTTGTTTGTTGTAGCATTTCTGCCATAAGAGTCCTGGCCAGCTTTGAAATTGGCTTTATGGTTCTTAGCCCTTTTTATTCACTTCAATTGGCACAACCTTTTAGCGGCTAAAGTTACATCAATCTGGGCAAACTAACCTCAAGTATTTATTTGCGCAGCTGCGATTCACGTTCCAAGTAAATGTATCTGTATCTGTTTCAACTTGCTTAATTTGAACTAGAGATGGGAGAGCGTGACACGAGCAGGACATGAGTTTGTGGAAGAACATTTTAAAAGGTGTCCACTGCAAAGATTATATATTATTATTTATTATTTAAATCGAAAATATATTCATTTTAATTAAACGTTTCAATATTTTTCGTTTCCGAAATATAATTTGTTTGGGTCATAAAATTACATAAAAATTTCAAGGAATTTAGTTAGAATTTATTCAAATTTTAAATCAATGCATTTTTTTTTGCATTAAATTCATATAAAATAAATCTTTATAAATCGTTCATCGCATGTCCTGTCACGTGCCCATCTCTAATTTAAAGAGCCTGGCTGTCAGTGTAAACGATTTTTGCGTAAAGCAAACAACGACCTAAAAATATTAAATTACCAATCGAATATTTTTAGAGTGCATCAAAAACGGTAAACTGCTTACAAATGTACCACATACATACATAATCATATGTACAATACATGAGGGCAGTTTGTTTCGTGCTCTCTGCTTCTCCTCATTCTCCCCACGGTCAAACGATGCAGGTAAAACCAAGAGAGTGACAGAGTAAGAGAGAGAGAACCGCAAATCATTTCGTACCTCAAGTCAAACTCTGCATTAAGCACGTGCCTAGCACGCTCTCGCTCTAACAAACTAAGATAGCTATCTGTATTTACTCTAGGTGTATGACTCTTTCTCTCTCTCGCTCTTGCTTGCCTGCTGTCTGTTTTGGTGAATGAAAACGAAGACAAAAAGGGCAAAAAGGGATTCATTCAAATGCCGTTGTCCCTGTCAAGTTATTGTTGTTTCAGAGATCGATCTAAAGTCAACAATTGACAGTTATGAAAACAGATGACGGTAATGATGATGATGATTCCGTTATTGTTCTTGTTGGTTTTAAAGACAAAGGCACGCGTTGAAATACATTTTTAAGGACAGTTTGATAACAGAGCGTTGAACTTTAGCTGCAACTTGCAACTTGCAACTTCATCTTCATCTTCAACTGCAATCGAAAGCCAAAGTCAACATTTTTTCACACCACACAGAAATCTTCCCACACTCGCGATCCAAATGCACTTGACTATAGCCAATAGCTCACCCCCCACCGCTCGTTCTGCCCCCTTTCTCGCTGCTTCCCCACCGTGGCATGTATTAGAAACATTTGAAAATTTGACATTTGCCTGCACTTAACTGTCACATAAAGTGTTAAATGAAATGAGCAGAAGCAGCCACAAAAACGCGCCGCGCCGACTGCAACAAACACTTGAGATTGAGTTTGAGAGCGACCCCAATTGTAAACCACCAAGCTGCACCAATCTACCAAGCACCACCACCACCACCAACACCACCAACACCACCAACACCACTGGCAACACTACACACTACATGCCACATACCACTGGCAACATCATTTAGAACGCCAAGTAAGTATTTATGCTGTCATTACATTTCGGTTCGGTTCGAGACGGTTTCGAATTGTTCAATACCCTATGTATCAGAAACATATCAAATGGGTATGCCAAGGATGTTATATGTGTAGGTATATTCCATTTTACTACAGATATTTCTATCTTATTTTTAAGGATTTTTGAAATTTCTTTAGCTTTGTTTTTAGATCTTCAGATACCCTGTGAATCAAAAACATTTGAAATGGGAATGTATTTGAAGACCTAGGGTTATAAATAATTTAATCTTTTATTTTTTTGATATTTGGGCTATTTTTTTATTATTGCCGTATTGTAAGATACCCTGTATATTTAAACTTACCAAAAAGGTAATGTCAAAAAAGCCAACAGCTGTTCTAGGTATATCTGAAATATTTTAAAATATTAACTACTCTCATCTTATGTTTGCTTTGGTTTAATTTAGAATTCCTAAATACCCTAGATAGATACAAAAGAGGATATGCTAAAGACATATCAGACAGACATATTAGTAAATATGTAATAAGTTTATTCTCATCTGAATTCTTTAATTTATTTTTATGTTGTATCCTAAGTTCTATACCCTACAGAACTCCTCAAGCAACTTTTAACTCTATTTGAATACTAAAATTCCATTAAAGGAATCTAACAAGCCCAACATTTATTCAGGAAACCACTTAACGATTTTTCGAGCTACACACTAGAGGGTATCTCTCAGTCGGGCACACTCGACAAGATAACTCTTTAGTTGTGTTTTTTTTTTTGGGTAAAATGCCGCGCAAAGTTTACTGCTAATTAAAAATTGTAGAAACGAGAAACATGCATGCAATTCAATACCCAGAAACCAAAACCGAACCGCCCGCAATTGAAAATGTTTAGATGAAGATATCTCTAAGTGTATGAGCGTGTGTGTGTGAACAGATGTGAGTGTGTGTGTGTGTGTTTGGTTGAGGACCCGCCTTGTAGCCGTAATGTGTGAAAAATGCAGCGCCCTTATGCTGGGGGTCACCTCCTAAAAGGATTGCCAACGATTTTTCCCACCGTACTCCGATCGAAGAGCCGAAAAGGAGGAAAGAATTCAAGGGGTCGTAGAGCTGCTCACTTTTAGGTTATCCTATTCTATGCTATGCGTAATTATAAAGTGAAATAAATTGATTGCTTAACGGCAAAGTTAATGACAGCTCTCGTTGTCGGCTTCCTTCCAACGATGACGTCAGTTCTTCTGAAAGAAGTGCGAGAAGTACGAGAAGTAAACGAATTTTATCGCACTTTTATGTGGGACCCGCAGCAGCAACTGACGCTGCCTCTCGACGCACGGCATGAAACTGCAATTGGAATTGGAATTGTAGTTGCAATTACAATTGCATACATAGTCCACTCCAGTCAAAGTCAAAAGCATAGATCGACAAATCCAATTTAAATTAAGAACACTTCGATATGTAGGTACCAAACCAACGAAGTGGGTCGATTGTGAAGTCGTCGTCATTCTCACGGTTCACGGTTCTAGCGGCTCAGTGGGGCAGTGGGTGTGTGTGTCTGGGAAGAAATTCTTATGTTTGTGGCCTGCCAATGCGGGATTGACTGCTAAAAGTAAACCACCAACCAAGTGTGCTACAGTGCCACAGGATAGTTACTTAACCATTGAAAATAAGGGCAGCTATTATGAAAAAAACAAAACAAAACAAAAGTTATCAGCTGCACTTTGGGTATTCACGCGGTTAACACATATGATTAAAAATGCAATTGAATTCCCCTTAACCATACGGGGATTATTATTATTAAGATGTTATTATTTACCAGTTTTGAATATTAGTCACATTTCAAGTGTAAACTTGATGTGACTTCGGAAATTTTAATTGTATTTATCTTTAGTAACATTTGGTATGTGTACATTTACTTTTTTCTGAATAATGGAAGCAAATTTTATGCTTCAATATTATAAAATTAAATAATAAAACGCCTGGAAATCTACTTTTGTAGACTAGTTGTGAAGATAAAATGGAACAATAAAAGTACTAGCTATCAAATTACTATAATTTCTAATAAAAAAAAGTCAGTCTTTCCTTAAAATAATAGAATTTGACAGTACTTTATATTAATAAAAATATTACTGAACTATTTATACAATTTCTTGGAATTGAAATTGTTATTAAAAAACAATTAAATGTTTAAAAGCCATAAGTAATTAAGAGATATTGATTTGGAAAATAGCAATTATAAAACCTTCTCGCCACTACTAAATTGAATTACTGACTTTCTTGTTTTTAGACATTTTCTTAAGATAAAATTAAAAAAAAAATTAAAATGTTGTGCCATATTAAATGGTTCTTGTATAAAATTTAACAGTAATGTAATTTTGTTAAAATGGACATCTAGAAAATTTAAAAACTTAAATATTTTGTTTAATATAATACTGTATTTCAAATACATCGCAGTTATTAACAAACATTAGAAATATTTAAGCATTTTATCACATACCTTAACACATGTTGCCATAAATTGATTATTTTTGGACAATTAATTGGTATATTTATTTTTTTAAATACACAAAAATACTGCAATAACTGTATGTTAACCCAGTACAAAATAAAAGACTCATTTAATGGCCGTCGCTGCCGCTGACGCCGCTGGCAGCCGATAGCCGACAGCCAATGAGGCGGCAACAGGTGCAAGGCGACCAATGCCAGCTGAGCATTGTACACCTAGTAAGCAAACACCTCGCTCATTAGCACACCCACGCACACACACACAAACATAAAGATACTCACACTCAAACGAACACGAATAGTGAAGAGCGAAAGCTTATTAACATACAAAGCGAATGCGACGGCAGAAACAAAAACAAAAAGAACAACAACAACAAAATGTAAGCGTCAAAGAACCGTTTGCTTTGCGCTCACAATCTCGCGAGCTCGTTGACGGCAGCGTCGGCGTCAACGTCGCTGTTGGCGTCAAGTGAGAAAATTATTGAAGCTCCACCTTTTTACACGCACACTATTAAAAAGCAGCTGCGGCTGCGAGTGTGAATGCATATGTATATGAGTGTGTTTGTGTGTGTGTGTTTGTGGAGGGAGAACACATGTTAACCGCATTAAAAATTAATGTACAAATTGTTTATTATGTTGTTGAGTTTGCTTTTTTCGCCGTCGGGGCCACACACACGCATAACAGAGTGTGTATGTGTGTGAGTGTGTGTTTTGATGACTCTTGACTACGCAATCATTGCAACAGTTCCAGGATTTTTTTCTCTTTTTTTTTAGTTTTATATTTTTGATATTCTTTGCCTTTGATTTTGCTGGACGCTTTCAACTTGTTGATTGAGAGTCGAAAACAATATTTATGCTTTTTCCAAGTTTTTTTCTTGTGTCTGAAGCATTTCTTTTGAATTTTGTTGAATTTGTTGCGTTTTTCAAGTGTTGTTTGGTGTTTTCGGCTGTTTTTATAGCCTGTTTGCATTCTTGATGTGCGTGATGGACATTCTCAAGAACTTTTGCTTCTTGTCAACGTCAACAAAATGTCAAATGTGTTGCAATCTCTAACGAAAAGTGGCCACATGATATTTTAAAGCTGGTAATTCTAACAAAACACAAAGTATCGCAAGTTGAAATCAATATGTTTTTTAATGGTTTTTTAAGAAAATAATTTGCGCATAATTGAAAATATTTATTTTTTTTAATTATTAATTTTACAGTTTTAAATAATATTTAATATTCTCCCCTTCTTTTTGTTTTGTTAAAGTTTCTCTGTGTCATCTGCTTAAAACGCCCATCATAGTTAACGTTACGTCAAAGTCAAATATCGTAACGTAAGCGTCAAGTTAACAGCGCATTAACAGCGTACGATAAAGCAATCGCCCCAGGCAATAACAGCAAATGTTACTAGACCAAATGCGCTCTCTCCAATTGGAGAGCCTCGCGCACACACACACACACGCACACACAGCGACTGGGGAAGGGGGTGGACGGTGAATTGTCGACGCTGCCGCCACCATATCACCTCGGCAGCGCTGTCGCCACGCACACTATCAACAAACGGTGCACCGTTACACGTTTGTCGTTTTCTTATATGCCCGCTGCCTGTTATTGGTGTATTGGTGACACTCACTCACTCACACACACATAACAAATGCGCTCTGCGCTCTCTCGTGTTCAGTTGCTCTCGCTCTCGCTCTCAATCTCTTTGCCTTTGTCGTGCCAAGCGAGCACATGGATGGAAGCACCCTCGAGCACACGCAGTCGACACAAAGAGATGTTGTTTCTGATTCTGTTCAGAAGCTGAGGACAACGTAGCAAACAGAAATGAACTAAACCGTTAGTTGAATTCTAGACGTCGCGTCGGCCGCACACGCGCTGCTCCCCCACAGCGCAAAGCCAACGCATAGAACAACATCAGAATTGACACAAGCCGCCGAGTCGAGAAAGTATCTCTCAGATACACGCAAAACAACACGCAGTGTGCTTAGTGCGGTTCACAGCAAAACAAAACAAAACTAAATAATAACGCGCCAAGTGCAAAAATGTTGTAAAAAATAATAATAATATTTAAAATTAATAAAAATAAGATAATAAACCTGGCCAACTCCATGGCCGCGACACGTGTGTGCACAACAAATCTCTAACTACGCAGCAAATGTAAAAGATTTAAACAATTTGAACAAGAAGTAATAACAAAAAACGCTTGTGAGAAATATAAAAAACTAATTGTAAAAAAAAGCATTCCAATGTTGTCCTGTTTGGCGCCATCGTCGACACGTTTTGGCCAAGAGGATAACATTATACAGCAGAGCATGCCATCGTCCACAGCCTACTCCATGCAGTGTAAGTTCCAATTAGTATCGTTTTTGAGAGATTCGAGATTTGAGATTCCAAGATTGCAAGCTCAAAAACCTTTAGACTGCGAATGCGACTCTCGACGATGACGCATCAAAATTGAATTGTCTAGAAATACACTTTGCATTATCAGCGCAATGCAATTGAACTTTGAGTGTGTGTGTGTGAGTGTGTGTTTGTGTCTGAGCAATCGCTCATGACTTGTCCAATTCATTCAACTTTTTGCAAAGCGCGCCAAAAGCTAAAAGCAACAAATCTGTTTCAATCTTCGCTCATTGTCAATGTCAACAGAACTGTTTCCATTGAAAGGCCGCCATTTTCCATCCCTCAATATTTTTTGGTGTGTGGTCGCCGCAACCGAATTGAAATTCACCTTAAACCAAAAGGCGACACAGCAAAAAATACATATCAGTAAACAACAATAAAATTCAAGACACACACAGATACACCCACACAAGCAAGTGAACGATCTTTGGCATCGGATTTCCATTCCCATTTACCTCCTACGCAAACGCAAACTCCACAAAATAAAAAAAGTAAGAGAATCCGTTTCAAGCATCGAGCGATCGCAAGCCCACAAGTAGCGAGAGCGCATGCAGGCAGCGTTTAATCACCTCCAGCTTCAGTTTTGAAAATAAACACCTATTCGAGGCACACTCATAACACACACACACAGTCATACTCATACAGTTAGGATCCTGCATTTGCAAGCCAGCACAAAAATTAAGAGTACTCTTTTTTTGAAGCTCAGCAAGCTGAATTTTAAATGCTCTCTTTTTCTGTTTAAAACGAGATTGTAAATTTTGTGGAGATACAAATTTTAAAGATAGAGTTTGTACCCAAAAAACTTTAATATTTTTTAAAAGCAGAGAAGTTTTGTTAAGTTGCCTATATTTAACATAAAGAGAAGAATTCCAATTCAAACTGATGAAAATATAGACTACTCAAATAGCTTTCAGAAAAAACTCGACTCAACTGTTTCCTATAATATCTAGAAATTAACTAAGTATCGAGTTAAAATTTAATATTCTTAGAGATTTGCTTAAGAAATGAGAGTTCAATATAAAAAAAGCAGAAAACTTTAAAATAAAGGTCAAATTTTGGGAAAAATAATAAATAAATATTTAAAATCAGGCTGGAATCTAATGCATCTTTAAATTTTAAGCTGAACTTAGAATTGTCTAATAATAGATAAATTAAATATATTTTCTCTACATGAGAATTAAAAGAACCGCCTAAGTCTATAAAGAAATTCCCACTCATTGTTGATAAAAAGCATATTGAATAATATATTTTAAAATTTAAAAACAAATTTAATAGAGTCAGTAAGGAATCCTAACTCAATTTCAACTGTGAAAATCTAGAATATTTAATGAACTTATTTATTTAAAATTTATTTCTATTGAATTCATTCAAATTTTAGTTTAAAAAGTTGCAATTGGCAAGGCATTCAAGTTCGTTATACTTTGTAAAAAGAAAAAAGGTATTTTAAGCAACTGAAACACTGCTGAGGGTCGCTCTGAAACTGGCAGGCTCAGATTGCATTTACCTTTATTTCGACATTATTTTAGTATATTGTATTTTTCTTTTTGTTATACATATATTGTTGATTATGCGGGTGCTCGAAGAGCTTTTTTCGTGGATCGCACGAATTGAGGCAAAGCGACCAATTGCAAACGCATTCGAATTTGATTTGTTGGCAGCTGTTTGGCAGTCGTTTTGGCTTGTATGTTATGCGAGGAGGTATCCGTAAGATACTTTTGCTTGACGCAGGTAGGCAGGCAGCTACCACCGAAATGGCAGCGAGTCAAGTGCAGGCGCCTCCTACAAAAACACAACAACAATAACAACAGCAACCAGATCGACACCACCATTCATGGCTGGTGATAAACTCACCTGTGTTTTTTGACATGCGCACGCGAACAGGTAGCAAATGTGGCAACAGTCGCCGTCTCCGTTTCACACGAAAAGAAACCTGCTTAACTTGGCTCTAACCTGTTTTGCCATTCTGACTGAGTTATGGCCCAATTGTTGTGGCTGGCAAATGGCAGCTTGTCGCCTTCTCATTGATTGATTGTGGTTTCGTGTGGTTTCATTTTTGGGCCACTTTCCAATCTTTAAGAGTTAAACAATTTCCCAGCGCACAAATTAAAATAAAATGCCAAACAGCCAATCAAAGTGTAAACAAAACATAAAACTGTCAGTGGGCGCAGCTCATCAATCGCCCCTCTGCCCCTTTCCCCCTTTTTCAACAAAGCCCCCCTCCTCAAACTAAAGTGAAGGTGTTAACAAATGCAACGTGGCAAGAAATTAATTTTATTTCATCTCAAAAACGAAATTTCGGAAATTTTCTTTAACTGGAAAAGTGAAAATGAAAATGAGCTATAAATTTATGGCGCAATCTCATTATAGTCCACTGCCCACACGTTTACCCCTCTCCCTACCTCTCCCCTTGTGGCACATTTACATACGTCGCATCCACATCTCAAAGCGGTGACAATTAATAAGTAGCGCTAAACATACGGATTAATTGCACATGTTCACGGCAACTGTCGCGGGAACCACTGCAGCATACTTTAGCGAGGGCTGTTCTTAGAGTTATGCTAAGCTGCTGTAAGAATTCCACAAACTCTTGACTAAGTATTTTTGAAGATTTTTCTGATGGATGATAGATGAGATCTAATATATTATGCAGCAATAAATTTATTTATGAAACAACTTTTTCTGATTTATTAAACGTATAAATAGTAAATATTCTATATGAAATTCTTGTGGAGTCTTTTATTTTTTAATTCTTAAAATGTTTTTTTTTGAGTGTTTTTCTAGATATCAATAAATTTTTTAAATGATATAACGCAAATTTCGTAAAAACCACTAAATTTTCATATTGTTTTAAAGAAATTTTGGGATAATTCTCTTTAAATCTTAATAATATTTAAAGAATAATTAAGTTCAGCTGACTGACTTTCTTAAATTTAATTTGTTTTAAAAAGGAGATGCAATTGTTGAATAATAATCTTAAGATACATTTAAAACATTAAAAATATTTAATTAAAATTATAACAATAACATTATTCTATAAATGCTGAAAGTTTTTTGATTTATTTTAATGATATAGCAGAGCTAATAAATTATATATCAGTGCTTAGCATTATTATAAAAACCACTTTTAATGAAAAATAAAAGTTTTTCGATTTTAAATTATTTATATCCATTTTTTATTATTTGTATCAACTGCAATAATTTCTAAAAACGTTTTATGGTATTTTAATTAATTTTTGTAAAAGTGAGCGATGATTTGAAGATGATCTAAGATCTAAGAGGCGACTCTCGTTTCGACTGCGCGTCGTACAAGCCAAACAATAAATTATAATTTATGGGCATTTAAGTAGCGCCCTGTGCTTTTTTGTTTTTCGTGTAAAGTGGCAGCGGCAACTTGTTGTTGCTGTTGTTGCTGGATCGCTGCTAAAAGCAGCGCAGCTAATCGATCGATCAGACGGACAGACAGAAAGAAAGAACTGAGCACAGGTTGCCCCACATAAATGCCAAGATACAACAAATATACATATATGTATATAAGATAGATAGATAGGTATGTATAAGGATAGAGATACAAATGTATCTCGCTCTGGCAACGTGGTCGTCTTCTCCGTCTTTTCCGGTTGTTTGTTGTTTGTCTGGGCCGCCTTTTGATGTCACTGGGCAGCTGCGGCCGCGATGTGTATTAATCGCTGCTACATTGAAAACGCTGTTCGCTGTTTGCTCTTCGCTGTTTGCTGTTTAGCTGCCCCACTGCCTCCGCCTGCCGCCCCGTTGCACGCTGCCCCCCTCCGCCCCCTCAGCTTAACTAACTGCCAAACTGGTTCTTTTTTCGGGGCGTGTGTGTTTGTCGCATTTCGAAATTGCTCCAAAATGTCATAAATCAAAATTTGGTACAACCAGCAAACACAACAAAAGAGCAGAGCTAAAAACCTGTCCCTCTGTCTGTCCGTCTGTCTGCCAGTCGCCGTGTTATCACCTACACACAAATTATTTGGTAACGCCCCCCACAAACCTGGCATTGCCAGAGCTTTTAGTCTGCCTCGTGGCCACTAAATCAATGCTGAAAGCGTTCAACATTCAACGTTGTGCTAATTTCCCAATGGACAGCGACTAAAACAGAAAAAAATAATATAATAATAATGACAAACCTCATATGATAAAAGTGATTTAGTTTGTTTTCACACATTTAACTTAATTCTGTAATAGTTTTTACTACTTATAATTAGAAGCTAAAGATGCTTGTCTAAGGTAGAAAGGTAAAAACTAGAAATGGAAAATATAAACAGATATAAAAGCTGGAATTTAAAGATGGATTGATTTTCATCTTCAATTAATTTTTTTATTCAAATATTATTTCTTTTCTGTCAATTCATAAGAGATTCAATAATCAACATTAATTTCATTTAAGATTTTATTTTATTTTAAATAAATGTTAAATATAGATGTGAAGATGGAAGATAGACAGAAAATTGACAGTTATATTTTATATACTTCTCCCTGGCTATAATTAAATTAAAATAATAATAGCCCTTCTTAATATTTGATTGTTTTAAATTTATTTTATAAATTAAATTGCAGTATACTCTCAGGTTTTCATTAAAAGATATTAAACTAAATTCAATAAATGCCTGAGATACTCTTATTTATTAGCTTAATGTTATTCAACATCCTAGCACTTTTTTAAATCAATATCCTTCGATCAGTATACTTCCGTTTCTTCAACTATAGCTTTTTTTTTTTTATTCATTAAACAAACACAAGTCCTTGGGGCATATTTTCAACACACATTCAACGTACCCAAAACTTGCTCTATCATTTATCTATCCTGAGTCTGAGTCGACTTTGACTCTGTCTTGGCTCTTGGTTTGAGTACAGTTTGTTGGGTGCTAATTAATCATTTTGTGTGCCGTCAGTGAATGTCAGTTTTATATGCTGGTGCTGTCGGTGCTGCCATTTATATTGCAACCTCGTCTCATTCTATCTATGTATCTACAACGTTGACATACTCTTCACTTGCCAGACTCTCCTTTAGTATCTCCTGCATCTACTGGTAATCGAAATTAAACAAACTTTCGCTTAACTATTTGCTGCAAAATGATTAATATGCTGAGACAAGATGTTTGCTTAAAGCCAGGACTTTAGACTGATCATATCTAACATAAATGAAGGTGTGTCTAGTCATTGGGGCTGCTTGCCAAGTTCTCTTTTTGCCACACATTAGCTGTCTCTTTCACTCTAGCAATATATATTTATTTTGCTCTTTAAATGCGCATTTAATTTCAACTCAATTGGAGAGCTCTCTCGCCAAGACAATAAATCAATGACCAGAACTGTAGGCACTGCAAATTACTTTGATATCCTGCCACATTCTGTTGCTTTTTCTGTTGTTGCCACAAGCCCATGTTGCTGTGCAACCTGCCGCAGCTTTGTGCAAATTATTTTTGCCACATTTTACTTTTATTTCACGTTTTTGGCTTACAAGTAAATTGTTTGCCAATATATTTATTTTTATTTTTTTGCCGCTGCCTTTGTGCATACAATTGAAACAAAGATAACTTTGAAACAGTTGTAAAGTGAAAATTGCACGGAATGTGCCCAGAGTGTGTGAGAGAGAGAAGACCCCAATACCAAACCCAATCCCCATCTCAATCCCAATTCAAAACCAGAACAAGAACCGCGTCCAAAATGAAAATGCTGCCGAAAAAATGGCGTTACAGCTGTTATATTTTTTTTTATATTTGCTTATTTATTTAATGCCGGCCACACGACGAGACAACAACGTGCCCAACAAAAAAATGACAACATAAAAGCATAAAAAATAAAAATAAAATAACAAAACAGAAAAAGTGCCAAAAATAAAAAGAAGTGGCAACAGAAAAAAAAATAAGTCGAGGCGCAAACAAAGCGAACGCGGCCAAAACCAAAAGGTGTAGCCAAAGGGCATTGCAAAATTGCAGCAGCAGAGAGGAGGGGGAGAAGAAGGGTGGGAGGGGGCAGTAACACACTCGTTGTTGTTGCACAGTGTTACGGGTGGTTGGAGTCGATATTCAAACTGGTCTTAACGGATGCCAGGCACAATTTAACATGTAAACGATTTTTGTTAACTGCTCGCTGAGAGCAGAGGAGAAAAAGGCAGAAAAAGGTGGGGAGAGCAAGGCTAACAGGCACTGTGAAGTGGAGTTGGTTACACTCCGATTGCAGTTCAATCGCAATAAATTTCGCACAATTGCACAATAATTGTTAAAAGTTTAAATAAACAATACAAAAAATAGACACAACAATTGGCAACAAAAAAGCAACAATAAAAAATATAAAATCAAACGGAATTTAAACAAAAATTATTCAATGCAATTGGCCAGTGCAAGGACTCAATTTATTATATGCTCTCGCATGCTCGAATATCAATTAGCTAACTAATTTGCATTGCATTTTAAATATGTAGTTGTCATTAATTAAATACAGATTTAGCTGAACAATTTATGTGAATAAAATTGAGCAAGAATAGGCGAATGCATTTATGAATATTAGCTGAATTACTGCTATTATTATTTAATAGTCGAATAATAATAATGAATATTGTGCGAAATTATAGTTCGAATTGTCAGCATTTAATATAGTTATAATATGTGTTTCAATGTCAATTTTAAAATGGGTCGTGATAAATAAGACACTATAAATATATTTATTCTTTATATGTGTATATAATATTCCTTATATTACTAAGTATATAATTGATCATCATTTACCCTAACAAGGAACAAGAGAAAATTCAGTATTAAGTCCTAATTATGAAGTTCCTTTAAAAGTCAAGTGTTACTATATCTTATAAGGTATATATTTATTTATCTTCTCCGTAATCTTGACTCAACTATTGCATATTATTCCTGCATTAAAAAAACGTAGATACTTTCGCTTTCCCGACCAGTTTACCATATCATAGATCTAAGCATAGGAAAATCTAAGCGAAAATTCTGTTTAAAAATTTAATGTAAATGTCAAGTGTTATTATATCTATTGCGGTATATATTTCTATGCACCTTGTCAGCTTTAGTTGCATGCAATCTATTCTCAGCTATTCCCCCTCTAGCTATAAGTAGTTGATAGTTTTAGACTTTGGCATATTTTTCCTAATTGCTGCCGCTCTCTACAGGCAGAAATAAAAAAAGAATAAACTCCAAAGGAGACGCCTACGCAGTCGACTCGCAGTTGCAGTTGCAGTTGCTGCAGATATTTTCAAGGTAAAGCACTAAAATAGTTGGAAATTGCAGTCGCACCGTCGCACATATGTGGCACGTTGTGGCTGCCACACGTTGCTTGCCTGACAGAGGACACACATATGCCCAGTCAGGCAGGCAGCAGGAGTCGAACTCTGTTCGTGATGGACACGGCTCGGTTGGCTATTAAAATTTCACACTCAGCAAAGCAAATGCTACAAATAAAATAAACGTGGCAGCAGCAACATCGCAGGCTGCAACTGCAACATCAGCAGCGGCAGCAACAGCAACAGCGGAGGCTGCACAAATAAATAAAAACTAAAAGGGCAAAATGCTTGGCGTTGGTGCAACTCGTTTTGGCTGCAAAACTCAACTCTCTCTCCCTTTGAGCTCTTTGCCATTGCACAGCGTATTTGGATTCTATTTATAGTGAGCGTCATCAGTGCTTGTACTCGTTGTTGTTTTGTGGCTGCGCCACCTTTGGCATCGCCACTTGAGGCAGTTGCAACGCAGCGTTCGTTTTTACCTAAGCCACCTTTTGTGGCATGCATGATGTATCGTCGCTCTCTCTCTTTGTTTCTCACTCCCTCTCTTTATCTCTCTGTCTCTCTCCGTGTGTTGTGCACCTTTAAGTGCCCTTTCAGTTCCAAATTTAGCACGCCTCGGCGATTATTACTTAGCATTCTGAGTCTGTCTCTGCCGGGCATATGGTTTTCATATGCGACTCAAGTGCCACTTGAGATACATTCATACATATATTCGACTGTCCAACTGACTGACTGACTAACTGACGGACTGAGAGTGCAAGGAATGTAGAAGAGTTATCCATTTGCAGTTATAAACTTTCGCACGATTTCCAATCGTCATACGAGACATTATCCATATATCTATTAAATGTCACATTTCACACCTAAACAAAATTGTATAGACCTTCCCACAGGTTTTCATTTACAGCTATCAGTTCGGGGGAGGTGTCACTTACATAGATACGTCCTCATACATATGTATATTTTACACATATATTGTTCACTTATGTGGCACGCAATTAGCTCAACTTGGTCTGTGTTTATTGTCGAGTGCCATTTGCAGCTAATTTCATTTAAATTTATTTAATAAATATGCTAAAAACGTCACGAGACTGCGTTTGACTGCAAGTAGCGAGTTCATTTCAGTGCTCAGTCTGTTTATAATTAAGTGCTAAAATTTATGTTTATTTATTTATTTACACTAACTAATAAAAAAAAAAGCGGCAACGAAGTTTTAAGACTCTTTGATTAATAATTAAATTAGTTTATTTTTCAAGTGATTTTACTATGATAATAATATGGTCAATAAACAAATGTTCTTATTTAAATGTGGTACAATATCTTTAGAATTAAAGAAGATTATTGCAAAAAAACCTAAATTGATCAAAAAATTGGAAAAAGATCGTTCTTTATTATGTTTATGTTATAATCAACAAAGCAAAACTTAGTTTGCAAATATAAGACATACTGAAAGATAGTTTTCTTACTTGAATCAACATATCTTTAAAAATCAAAAAGGTTTTCCAATATAAAAATTAAATTTTTCCCTATCATTCCTATAAGATTTGAATACTTCGATCCCACTCATTTCAATCTTGTTTTATAAAAACAATTTTCTGTAAAACCACATATCAGAACTTTATTACCTCAACTCTTCCACCTGATCAACAATATGATTTATAGATTTCATGTCACAATTATAATACCCACAGCAAGAGTATAAAACGCAGACTGTCATTGAAAAAAGGCGCCACCTGTCGACCATTTGTCTGCAACTGCGTCAGCGCGTTTTTTCAAACATAAATATAAATTTTTTAACTGTTAGCAACAACAATTAAACAATTAGACACGACGCAAGTAGCAACAAATTCCCCTTACCTGAGCTGAAAAGCAAATTAAAGAATATGAAAATAAGACGGAAAATAGAGAGAGAGAAATGTCAACGGTTTACATTTCGCTTGGAGTGGTTTGACAAGCGCCTGTCATTGAAATATTAAAAACACTTTAAATACTGACAACCAAATGAGCATGAGAAATGCCCCAAGATCTTTGAGCAGGTAAAACTGTCCGTCTGCAACCGCTGGCCATAAATTAAACGTGAAAATCATTTGAAATTTGAAAATGAGAGAAAAACGCGATAGCAAACAGTAAATATCATGATGATGGCACAACGAGAAATGAAACGAAATAAATAAATTTGCATTAACCGAGCTTAGCTGAAAAATGTCTGGCTAATAAAAGTTGGCAATAAAAAGCACATAAAATTAGTGCGGAGCCAAATACAACAACGAACAACAACAACAACAATAGCAACAACGAACAGATACGCACACAAGATACAAGATACAAATGTATCTGTCGCCTTGCACGTTAGCACAAATGTATTTTTTATTGATTTACGCTGTCTCCCACTACCTAAACATATTATTTATAATAACGTGCAACACTCCTCCCTCCTCTCTCTCTCCTGTTCCCAACTATCAACTATTTCGGACTGCGCGTGTTGCCGCTGGAGGTGGCACAGGTGAACCAACATCCAACATTGACACCAATTTCTCAGCTAACACAGCTAAAAATTGGGCAACTCGAGCCACGACAGTTCATTGTTTTTTTTTGTTATTATTATTTATAATTTTATATTGTTGCTATTGTTTGTGTTGTTGCTTTGGAAAACGTGTGGCATAAATTGTCAACAGCGTGTCTGTCAAAATATTGTGCGTTTTTCAGCGTATTCCACAATTTCTTTTCCGTCTGATTTTGAACATAATTCATTCGTAGCTGTATAAAAGCACATAAAGGCTGGCATTTTTATATCTAATGGCATTATAATTTTCCTGAAATTAAGCATTAAATAACAGCGCACTCTTAACCTGCTTTTAAGCTTTTCAACTGTTTAAAAATAGTCAAACTGTGTTAAAGCGCTGTAATTATGCTAACATACAGTGGCGGAAAAATTAATAGGGACACACTTTCTTTTACTATAACAGCTATTGTAAGTCAAGTCTTCAATTTTAAAAAATATATTTGGAAAGGTCATCTAAATTCCATTTGAATGATGTATAACTTTCCTTAACCCATTAAGTACCCATTGAAATATTCGAATTTTAAAAAAGTCTCCTTTTTTAAATTTTTTCCTCGATTTTTCCAAAAAATGTTGAGATGCAAAAACATTCTTTAGACGATTCTAGGAGTGACTGCAAAAAAAATTTTAAAAAATATTTTTGCTAGTATTTTTTATAATTTTTTGAAAATCCTAAAAATGACCATTTTAACCCATTTTTCCTCATTTTTATGCAAAAAGTGCCTTTTTTGCAGTTTTCAAAAAATTATAAAAAATACTAGCAAAAATATTTTTTAAAATTTTTTTTTGCAGTCACTCCTAGAATCGTCTAAAGAATGTTTTTGCATCTCAACATTTTTTGGAAAAAATCGAGGAAAAAATTTGAAAAAGTAGACTTTTTTTAAAATTCGAATATTTTAATGGGTACTTAATGGGTTAAGGAAAGTTATACATCATTCAAACGGAATTTAGATGACCTTTCCAAATATATTTTTTAAATTTGAAGACTGGACTTACAATAGCTGTTATAGTAAAAGAAAGTGTGTCCCTATTAATATTGCCGCCACCGTATGTAAGAAACGCACTGTTACTCTCTTAACAGCTGAAGTAATTCAAATTTGACATTATAATCTCGGGCATGGTTATTCTAATAGTTCTGCCTTCAATTAGACAAGATTAAGAACCATTAAAGTAGCTTATAGCTCAAAATATTTCAATATATACTTCTAAATACCAAACAGTACAATCAATCAACTTCAATTGGGCTGCGTTAAGCGCCAAATAGTTGGCCCACCAACAACAGCAACAACAAGAAATAACAATTGCAGAGTAAACAAATAGATACATTTGATGTGACTATCAAAATTCGATATTCATTATTCGGGCTCACACAAATTGAAATTAATTTGCGGACAGTTTCAATATTTCAATACCGTTTACAGACATCTATAGAAGAAAAAAAGCTGATGGAAAAAAGTGTAAAAATGAAACGGCTTTTTCCACGTTGCGTTAATAATTTCTGTTATGAAAAATTGATTGAACTAAATGAGCTGGTGACACACTTGTTGAGTGTTGAATGTTGAGTGTTGAATGTATCCCTCCCTCCCCTCATCTCTGCACCACGTCATCATAATAATGATCATACTGATGAAAAGAGCCATAAAAACTGTTTGGTGTTTCAGTTTTTTATATGTCTGCTCACATTTTAATAACTTGCATATTTTATTAAGATGAGCGAATGCTGAGGCAGCAAAGAGACAGATTCATTTCATAAAAGCGTCATTAAACCGGCGAAAAGATATAAATTTACACAGAAAAACAAATTATTAACTTGAAAATTTAAGACGTGCTGTAATCCACAGACAGCTGATTTTTCTTTGATTCAATTTGCTTTTTATGGCATTTAAAGTGGGCCAAAATGCGATTAGTAAAAAAAACTAAGACCTGCAATAGTTGCACCAAAGCGGGAGTAAGAGAGCGAGAGAGAGAAATGCGGGCAAATAAGAGAAGTTCTTCTAGAAACTGACGACCCGCATTGTTTCTCCTTTTTCAACTCAAATCAAACTGTATCTCAATCAATTAACATTGTAATATCAATAAAAATATAAAAAAAATAAAGCAGCGAAAACGAAAGTGAAAATTGAATACGTGCAACGAACTCTATGATTGAAAGAACACTCACAAGATACAAAGATACAGCTACAGTTGCGGCTGCAGATACAGATACAGATAGAGACACAGTTGCAGCTAGCGTTGAAAAAGGTATGACCATACGTTGACCATTAATTTAGCACTGCAGTCGAGTGTGCCAGATGGAGAGAGAGAGTGAGAGCGGTATATGAGTGTGAGAGAGAGAGAGAGGGAGATATATGTGACTGTGCCCCTATGAGCAGCGCTGTCTGCAGGCGGTTAATTGGCTTAAATTAAGGTAGCGATCAAATAGCAGCAATAGCAAACAACAGCAACAACAACAACAGCAGTCGGAGCGACAGCAACAACAACAAAGACTTGCTTTGTCAGATACATATAGAGATAGAGATACAGATACAGCAAGAGCAACTCCATTTTGTTGTACCTTGCAACGTGCCTTGGGCCGAGTCGTCGTCAGATACAACAATGTTGCTTATTTACCAAGCGACTCACAGCAGCGGCCATAAGTGTCTCACACACACACACACACATACGGTTTTTTACTATGTATCTGTGTGTATACCAATTGGCTGACCCTCGGCATCGGCATCGCCAGCGACGTCGTCATTGAACAAAGCAATCTTCAAGATACTTTTGCTGCGACTGCTGCTGTTGTTGTTGTGACTGTTGCTGTTGTTGTTGTTATTGTTGTTGTGGCTCGTCGTTCACGTTCTTTATGATCTCCCTTTTCGCATGCTTGAACGCTTTTTTGAACTGATTAAGTCGACTCTTCAGCCAGTTTCACAGTATGTGTATCTGTATCTCTATCTGTATATGTAACTGAGTGTGTGTGTGTGTGTCTGTGTGTGTGTGTGTGTGAAAACCAGTTCCACTCTTTTATTTTTCTTCATTTTTTTTCGTTGTTTTTTTCTTTTGATTGGCGCATGAGATCATCGCCTTTTACGTGGAAACGTTGCGTGAAGGCAACGGCAACAGGCAACAGGCAATGGCAACTGGCAACTGGGAATGGCAAACCACAATGCCAATAAACCACATGAAGGTGAAGGGAATGGAAGAAGGGAAGTGGAGTGGTGTGGAGTGGGAGGGGAAGCGTCTCGCGTCGATCCACGTTGAAGTTGATTTGCCACGAAATTAAAGTTCATCTTTGAGTCGAGTCTAAAGCCGAAGTCGGTCTGCCTGCCACACGGCAACAGCACAAGGTCTCTCCACTTTGTTTCTCCTGCCTCCAACCTTCTCTTCTTTTCCTTCTTCTGTTGCTGCTCCTCCTTCTACGTCTCATGTGTGTGTGGCATTCCATTGAAGTCTTTCTGCTTATCGCCTGCTGCAGATCTGGCAGTTAATTTGTTTTCATTAAAAGCAGGTTTAGGTCTCTCTAAAAAAAAAAGAATTTAAGCACATTTTGTAATGAAACTTTATTTTTCTCAGTGCAACTCATTAACTGTTTATTTGTTTAAGATTCAAAGTCGGAGGTATCATTTCTTAGAGATATTTATTATTATTTCCAATTTAATTCCAGGATTTACTGGGGAGCATTAAATCAAATTAATAGAAAAACATTAAAAATATTTAAAAAATATTATTAAAAAAATGTCATAAATTAATTACGATTATCAAATTAACTATGAGGCATTAATTAAAAAGAATATTACATTTTAACAAACAAAATAAAAACAAAAAAATATAACTAAAAACTTAAAAATATTTTATTTAAATGAGAAAATTAAAAATGTTTGTAAATGTTTGTTTTTGTGACCTTTCTATATTGTAGAAGTAAGTTTTACTTCTAAATGAGAAAATATTATAATAAACTTTTCGAAATAATCCAAAATGAAGCAATATTATGAATTAAACTTAATAAGTTATAGGTACATTAAAAAAAAATTAATTTGTAATAAGACAAAAAAAGTACAATTAATAAATAATGAAAACAAGATTCTAAAAAAATAATGATGAATAAAAAACTATTTAAAATTAAGTTGCTTTAAATAGCAAATATTTTTTTAATATTACATACATACATATATATTTTACATATTTGTATTTCCACTTTTGACTAACTTTACTTTCTCGCCTCACTTTCCGTTTGCAGTTCCCTCCTTGGCCTCCAGTTTGCATCACCATCCAGCGCACAGCAAGCCCAGCAATGTGGCTGCAAATGAGGAGCTTGCCACACATGCGGCAAGTGCCGCAGCGAATGCGGCCGATGACTATTTGGTCAAATGCACGCAGTGCCACAAGCGCTTCAATGAGTTTCAGGTGAGTTGCAAGGCAAAGAGCAGCATTTAAAATATTTGTAATTAAAATTAAATTATGCTCCAACTCACATTTTCTCTTTCTTTGTCTCTCTCTTCTCTCTCTGTGCAGTCCCTCAGCGAGCACATTGCCAGCGAACATCCGCACGACAAGCTCAATTATGAGCCACATCGCGCTGTTGTCGCTGTGCAGCCGGAAAGCGACGCCGAGGAGGATGAACAGAGCAATTTGAGCAGCAACAGTCGACGCTATGCCAAATCCCCATCATCCAGCAACAACAACAACAACAATGAGACAGCCAAGAATCAAAATAATAACAACAACAACGATAATCACAGCAGTCAACACTCACCCATGTGCTCACCTGTGCCCCAAGCACCGCCCGCTGATCTGTTCGCCCACCTGCCGCATCCGCCGCCGCAGCTGCCCGCCCATCTGCACGCCCAGTTCATGGCCGCCGCCGCCTCATTGGCCATGCAGTCCGCTCGCTCCGCCAGCTCGCCCAGCCAACAACAGTTGCAACAACAACAGTCGCCACAACAGCTGCAGCATCACAACAGCTCGCAGTCACAGCAATTGCTGCTGCCACCGCCACAGCCCGGCAGCAACAGCAGCGTTGGCAGCAACTCCGCCTATGATCTGGACCTGAGTGCACCGCGTTCCACCTCCAGTCCGGGCTCCACAACCGGCGAGCTCAGCGTTCCCTTTCCCTGCATGCAATGCACTGCGAACTTTGCCACTCGCGAGCAACTTGAGCAGCATCAGTTGCTGCACTCGCCCACGGGACAGCAGACGTCGCAGTCCGTGCCACAGGTAGGTTGACTGATAAGATTGATAACAACTTTTAGCACGTAATCCTCTCAGTGTAATCCCCACCCGTTGTGATGTGTTTAACATTATCTGTTGCTGATAAAATGTACAGTCAAGGTTTGTTTAACTGAACTTCTACACTGATAAATGATGATCAATTTCCAAACTAGTCAACTATTATATTTTGAAATTTGAATACTATAATAAGAAAAATTCAAACAATACAGAAATAGTTGGTAATACAATCAAGATTTTTTTCTTTATTTTTAAGAATTTTTTATTATCAACGCGTTTATTAGAAAGGTCTAAATACAGATATTTGTTTCAAAACTCAGAATTTAAAAAAAAATTAGAATGATAATTATAAGTATTATATTGAATTGACAAAACTTTTAGTTGTTTCTTACAAATTTTCTACAGAGAAAACTTTATTGCTTTATCAAAATGTGCTTATCAACTCGATGAGTAAAGTAGATACGTAGATGTTTGTTGTGCACTGTACATGGGATCGATTTTCTCCATCACTCGACATTTTTCGAAGCTTAGTTATGAAGAATTTCTAAATATTATATATTGAATGCTTTTGTTGGAAAGGTAAGGAAAATAGAAGAGCTTTATCTAAGCTAAAACAAAATTATAGATAATTAAAAAAAAAGGGAATTAATTGATATAAATTATTTTTTTATAAATTCATGATTTATTTACTATAGTCTAGCAACTTCGTTATAGACAAGCTCTACGGTATTGCTTATAAAACGACGCACTTGTCGTGCCCAGCAGCTGCGGGTTAAAGTTCATGAACGTCGCAGGCAACATTCATTCTCCCCTTTCCCTCTCCTGCCTCGGCAGCAAAAGTGATCGCAACGCAGCAAAAAGTTGATCTTTGAGCAACGCACAGTGAACACACAACAATGCACAGGCATTGTTTGGATTGTTGTTGTTGTAGTAGTAGTTGTTGTTGCTGTTCGACGAATGGTTTACGGGAAGTGGGCAACGATAATGTGGTACGGATAAGGAGACGGTGCCAAGCACAAAAAAATATAATAAAAAAAGTCCCAAAGCAACCTTACTTATGAATGTGCCCACGTTTCCTGTTGACACCATATGAAATTTATTATTATAAATGTCGACAATACAGGGTGACCAGAAAAAACGGAGACAAACTTTAATATCTCCGTAAGCAAAAGTATGTTACCGGATTTAATTAAATGTTATTTTATTGTATTCTTCATTCTTTTTTGTACTAGTCACAACATTTTTTATCCATTGCTGTTAAATTTTCCTGTGGTTTCAGAATGTCAAGTAAACGTTGTGCAATTTTAGAGCTGTTTCATCAAGAAAAACGTCAAATGTGAATTTGTTCGTTAGCTCGAGGTGCCTAGGTAGACTGTGTCCAAGGCCACCCGCCACTTTAATGAGATTGACCATGAAGGCTATCGTCCGGGAAGAGGAAAAAAAGCACCGTCAATACTTCTGCCAATCGTCAAATCATTCGAAAGCGGGTGATGCGAAATCCGAGGGTCTCCATGAGGAAAATTGCCCGTGAGACCGGAATGAAACGTGATTCTGTTTGGTAAATGGCGAAGAAGCACCTTGGACTTAAGCCGTACAAGCTCAAAAAATTTCAGATCCTCACGAATGAAAACAAGCGCGTGCGGCTGCAAAGATGCCACCAACTCAAGCGTCGGGCCGCAGGTCAGCGATAGGAGCGCGTCCTTCTTACGGATGAGAAGCTGGTAACCGTCGAGCAGGCTCACAACCACTAAACTGCAGGATCTGGTCCGCCGAACCTTCGGGTACGTCGGCCATTGTCAAACATCGCCAAAATCCGAAGTCCGTTATGGTCTGGGGCGGCATTTGCGCCAGCGGCAAGAAACCCCTGGTTTTCGTGGATCAAGGGGTTAAAAGAAACCAAGAAGTGTACCGCCACGACATTCTCGACGCCGTGGTAATTCCTTGGGCCCAACTGCACTTCGGCGATGCGGACTGGACTTTTCAACAGGACTCTGGCCGGCTCACAAGGCGAAAATGACGCAAGACTGGTGCAAAACCCATTTTCCGGACTTCATCTCGTCTGCTGAATGGCCACCCTACTCGCCGGATCTCAACCCGATGGACTACAGCGTGTGGTCGATATTGGAGGCCAGGACCTGTGCTAAGCCTCACAAAAGTTTGGAGGCGCTGATGCAATCGCTGCTCTTGGAATGGAACCGACTGTCTCCCGAGGACCTGCGGCCCATGGCCTACAATTTTAAATCACGTTTGGACCTGTGCATGGCAGCTGGAGGAGACCATTTCGAAACCGGCTGAGAATCTTACTACTAGTGATCCACTTTATCGTTACTAATTGTTGCTTTGCTAAATTTCTCTCGTTTAGTAAAATTATAGTTAAAAATGTTTGTCTCCGTTATTTCTGGTCACCCTGTATATGAACATAGTATATCGACAACAAATGAGAAAATAATTAAGCCAAGATAACAACTAACAATGTGAGGCAGGGGGAATTTCATTATATATTTCATTATATTTCGATTTTTTTCATCTTTCCTTTTTTTTTTTGAAAAGATAACAATTATTTATACTTGAGGTTTTTCCTGCACTCAAGAGGTTTTCTCTGTCGACGAATTAAAGATTGTTGTTGTGTTCATGCTTACGTAAAGTTTATCAGCAACGACAACAACAGTAACAACAACAACAACTATAAACTATGATAAGCAACACCGTCATAATAAAAAACAAAACGCAGAAACAGCAACAAAAAAGAAACAGGCATTAAATAAAACGTAGGCGTTTACCAAAACCCATACACACACACACAAAGATACAACAACAAAATGAGTAGTAGAAAAAAGTGGGGAAAAAAAGTATTATCAGGGGAGCATTGACAAGGAGAGAGTGAGTGAGATAGTGAGTACGTCTGTCACACTTTGTGGCGGGCCTATCATAAAGAGTCTAAGACTCTCGGGTCTCGGGTTTTGTTGTGTAGTGTACTTCTTGGGTCGGGGATCTGTCAGTCACACGCTCGTAACTCCCAATTGTGCAGTTGTTGTTTCTTTCTCTTTTCCTTTCTTGTTCTCCATCTTGCGCCTTCGCCTGGTCGTGTGATAAGGCATTAAAAGAAATGTTGCTACAAGGCAGACGAGCTGATAAGACGATACGTATACTAACACTTGCACAGTTACGGCCTATACGCCTATACGTCTTTCCTCCCTTCCCTTTTCACTGCCCTTTTCTCCGACTTTAGTTGGAACAATAAAAAAACGAAACTTGTCTGCCTCAGACTCCAGTGATAAGCAAGTACGTTGTATTTGAGGGAGGCAACACAGCACACAATACACACACACAACATACATATATGTATATTAGGGTGTCCCTTATTTGGTCAAAGTCAATATTTTTAAACGCATACGGGCTAGTTCTGTTCATTAGGTCCTAAAGCACTCATAAATAAATTTTCACCTCAATCGGAGTATGATAACCCGTGCCGACTTGGATCGGAAAATTTCAAAATTATATGGGACAAAAAAAAATTTTTTTTTATTTTTTTAATTTTTTATTTTTTTATTTTGTTCATTAGGTCCTAAAGAACTCAAAACCAAGTTTTCACCTTGATCGGAGTACGATAACCCATTCAAATTTGCTTTGAAACATGAAAAATCATCGAAAAATTTATAATCAGTGTAAAAACACTGTTTTTGATGTTTCAATGCAAGTTTGAATGGGTTATCGTACTCCGATCAAGGTGAAAACTTGGTTTTGAGTTCTTTAGGACCTAATGAACAAAATAAAAAATAAAAAATTAAAAAAAAAAAAATTTTTTTTGTCCCATATAATTTGAAATTTTCCGAGACCAAGTCGAGTTATCATACTCCGATTGAGTGAAATTTATTTCTGAGTGCTTTAGGACCTAATGAGCAGAACTAGCCCGTATGCGTCTAAAAATATTGACTTTGACAAATAGGGACACCTAATGTATATACACACACACTCACCTTTTGGGCCCAGCCAGCGGCTATTAAAGCCACATAAATTATAATTTTGTTGCATTTGCTGCTCTTGGCTGGGGTAGTTGCAGGTTGTGTGGGGGCAGGAGGGCGTGTCCCCTCCTCCCTTGCCCCAAAACATTTTATGCCTCCCTCATCAAGCGTTGGTCATAAATTCATATGGCTAGTTTGGCTTTTTTTCTACTCCACTTTCTTCTATTTTGCGCCTTTTTTACCTTCAACGAAATGAAAAAGTTGAACAGCTTAACGAGACTTCATATGAGAGCGAACATTTGCAGCTACAGTGTTAAATGCCTATGTGGACTGACAGGGGAATGAAAGCTTTTCTAAGCATCGCATGCACATGGAGAAAAATATGCAGTATTAAAGGTATTTAAAAAAAAAAGTATGAAAGTATTTAATACTTTTTCAGACATTTTTCAGTATGCTCTAAAAAAAATTCACTATAAAAATGCACTTTAAAAAAATTTATTTAAAAAAAAATTTACTATAAAAAAGCACTTAAAGCATTCCAGAAAATAAAGTTAATTTATCCAAATATTTAAAAGTATTTAAAAGTGAAAAACATTCAATAAAAATGATGGAATATTTTTCTTTCCATTACTTTTTATTTATTTGTATTTTTTTTTTTTCAAAGTGAAAAGCTATTTTAAACTTCATATTGTCTAACTTCGTCTCATTTAGACAGTTTTCACTGTAGCTGTTGCAACTTTTTAGCTGTTTTTTATTTGGCAACCGGCTGACATTATTAATATTTACCTAAGCCGTCAGAGAGCTGCATCAAAAAGCTAATAAAGCTGCAAAGTTGTGGGTTCATAAAAGGCCCAATTGAGCCCCCTTCCAAGCACTTTTGACCTGTTTGCACTTTTGTTGCATGCCACAGCTGGCAAGTTGGCACTCACACACACACATCCACACATTCACATAATTTACGGGTTTTTGTTAATGACATTTAAACATTGAAACACATGCAAAGTGCACAAATGGCAACAGGATATCAAGAGGAGGCCAAAAAGGCTGACATATTGCAACTATGGCCAATACACATTTATTGCCATAAATATACATATGTATGTGTTTAATATTTATTATTGATGGGGCGGCATTACACGTGTACACGCGCATTAAATTATTATGTGTGAAAACAATTAATTATGCAAAAAAAAAACAATAACAATAACAATAGCAATAACAAGCGGCTCATTATGAAAATCACGCGCTCAAAAGTAGGCAACACTTTTAATACTCAGTTGCCATGGCCAATTGTTATTGAAAAGCCATTTAAATTGGCCGCAGACGTCGTCACGTGGTCACTTTAAAGTCAACATATTTGTTGTGTAAAATATAATAAAAAACAACGCCAAAGGTCAACATCATTAACAGACAGAGAAGGAGAATAACAGAGAGGGAAAGAGAGAGCTAGCAAGCGAGGCCGTAATTGTTGAGCAAATGGCAGCACATAAATTATTGGTCAAACTCCAAAATGTTGGCAAAAACTGACGTTGGCAAACTTTCAGCCATAACAACAGAGTGCCAGAAAAAGTGCAGCAATTAAATATTTGCTTAACTGCGTTGCACACACACATACGCACATAGTACAAATAAAAACAGTCGCAACTTTTGGCCACAATTCATTTGGGTCGTGCCACCTTTTTGGCCACCACAGAATGGCCGAGTCATGTGTCTGCACACGAAACATTTCAAATTGAAAAATTATATGCACTTTAGGTGTCCTACCACAGTTCCAGCTTCCAACTTCAGTTTCAACTCCAACTCCAACCCCAACTCCTCACGTCGTCATCATCGTCGTCGTCGTCTCGGCGCCATTCGCCACTTGACGAACAACGTTGAAAAATTAATAGCAATTTATTTACTCCACTCGCATTCCCATGCTCCCTTTTTGTTGCCCCTCAGTACCCTGCGTGGCATTCCCGTTTCCCGTATATTATTTTTTATACACTTTGTAAGGTCAACTCTGGCCCTGGCCTTTGACCCGCACAATGTTTAAAAATTATATGCAATTAAAGCAAACAAATTAAAAAACTTTACGCGCATGTTTACAAATAATGCAAATTTATTGAAATTTATAACGCAAAGTTTGTAGCATTTATTTGCATATACTTAAAAGATACGAATGTACATATGTACATATGTAATAAATATATGTGCAATTCATAAAGTTTATTCAGCTTGACACATGTTTCAATTAGTATGTCACATTTGGAAAAGTGGACTATTTATAATGTGGCTTAAACAGAAATACCAATGAGAAGTAGATGAAGTGGAAGTAGTAGCAGAAAAGGTGGTTGTAGAATTCGAAGTCATAACAAGAGAAACATAGTTAACGATTGGTAGAATAATCAGAAATAGCACTATTATTTGTTAGCTTAAATTCTACTAAATCGTAACACGATCGGACAAATAGAACGGTAGTAATGGCTTATTTAAGTTTTTGAGCAATGTAAGTGCCTAAAAGTAGGCAATACAAATAAATATTTTGTATTTATTTAAATAAGTAACGGGTATCTTATAGTCGGAAGCTCGTTTAATATATATTTTTAAGCAATTTCTTTTACAACTTCAGTTCAAATCAATATTAACTACTCTTCCCTAAATCAAATTCAAGTCTTTGACCCCTCAGAACTCAGATATACAGCTAATTATATTTTCAAGATTTAGTTCCCGCAACTCCTGTTCAAGGAATTCCGTCAACTACTTCCTATTGAGCACAGTTTTCAAATAGACTCCACGCTCTCAGTCAGCACCTGCCCATTTTTTACCAAAACACATGCCAAGATACAATTTCTTTCCCTCTCCGGATATTTCCGCACAGTTTTACCTTCCTTCTTCCACTCTCTCTGTTTTTCTTGTATTGCTCTTGGGATTTAGATCAACTTTCACCGTGCACATCATAAATAATGTGGAGCCCCCAAGCGTTGTCAGTGCATTTTTCTCACATGGAATTTCCCTGCGGCCTTTTCCCTTGGGCTCTTTCACTTTTGTGCATTGCCTGACGTTTATTGTGCGGTCGTGTCTCGGAATATGTTTAATGAAGATGGGAAACTGAGAAACTGAATCCCGAATCTGAGCCAGACACTTAACTTTTAGCTTGGACTGTCCTTAAATTGGACTGTATTCCCATTGCCTTGGCAAATATTTCTTTGGCAATATTTTATTGCTTTGCGAGCAGCTTGTATTACAATAGTTTTTTTTTTTTTTTGATTAGGAATGGGGTCGAAAGTCCGAGAATCGTAAAAAGACATCATAATAAAAGGAAAAAATGCTCGTGTAGCTATTGAAATACATTTGAAGCAGCTGTTGGCACCCGAGTGAGCGATATCTTAAAACCTTTCAAAAGACATAATTTTTCATATGATGAGATTTCTTTGATTTAGCAACAATTTTTAAGGAGCTTTTATCAAAAGTTATAAATTAAATTTATTTTGCGGCGGCGCCTAATTTATGTTTTCCTAATACACAACTAATTTCGCATGCAAATAAAACAAAAAAATAAAAGAGAATATTCCCAAAATATATACTTATGTACATGTATCTGAAGAATATTCGAATGTCTTTCCAAGCGATCCCCACGCATCATTGAGCAAAACGTTTTATTTATAAACAATTAAATTTGATTTGTCGTTCGCTGGCAGCCAACGAAAAATGAAAATTCAACGAGTTTCCGCTTGTCTTTTGGCCAGATTTTCCTTTATTATTATTTTGCTTTTGTCTTTTATGCACACTTTTAGAAGGTATTATAAAACTAAGATCGTTGTTGTATATTTTAGTTGGGATGGAGATTTTAAATGCATCAAAATTGAGACTTGAAAGCGTATATTTAATATGTACTGCTGGGTATCTTTTTGTCGAGATTTCTTTTCATAAATCTTGAATTTCTTTGGTTCAGTTTTTTGGTTTTTTTTTACTGGATCAGTTTATCAGCTGCATCTGAGGAATCCGCCATAAAATATTGAAAAATGCGGCAGCCGCAATGAATTGCGAAACGAAGCAACTGTGCTTAAAAGTGTTTTCCTGTTAATCAATTTGTTTTTTAAGAAACAAGACAAAAAAACAAATGTATTCCTTTTAAATTAAAGACACTCGTGGCAACAGAAATTTTAAAATAAATAAAAAAAAAACTCACAAGAGACCCATCGACAAATGGCGCGGCAACTTTACGGATTTTCCAACCCAATGTTAATGAACTGTAACTGAGAAAAAAGAAACTGAACAACAGCAAAAAACTACAAGTGTTTATAGGAATTTCTGAAACAACACAGATCTGTCTTGGGCTTATCAGTGAGTCGCACCTCTATGTGGGCTGCCTTATCAGTGGAGTTCAAAAACCCTGGCGTTTGCGGTACCTATGCTAAAAACCACTTTCGATAACCCTAATCGAACTGGGCACAACGTGTTCCGATTTTAAATATACTTACGAATAGTACAAGTACTATACGCATTATCATTTCAATAAATTATGATTATTATTATTATAATTGTTGTTGTTGTTATTGCTCGAAGGTACGTCAATGCTAACTGGAAATTCATTCATCGCTCTAATCAGCAGCATATAGAATATTTTATTTGTAGAATTCTTCAGCAGCTGTCGCCGCGATAAGCAGCGTTTGCAAATTGGGTCGCAGTTGCTATAAAGCAGTTAGACATTATTTTTATTTTATTTTATTTTAGTTTTGTATTTTCTTTAGCATTTATTTTGTGGTGTCGTTAATAATCTTGGTTTTTTTCTTTTCTGTTCTTTTGCAAGCAGAAATTTGTTTAGACTGACCTCAAAAAAGAAAATATTAAAAAAAAACAGCAACAACAACTTGAGCATGTCGCTTGTTGTTATTTTTGTTTACGCGATTCCACATGCGACAGGTGCGTTTTTATATGTAGACACATATACTTTGTGTGTGTGTGTGTATTTCCATGCTCGCGATGGCATTTTGTCAATTTTGAGGCAACAACAACAATGCCTTTGAGCTTGTCACTTTAAAAAGCTTGTTGTCCCCCTTCCAATCTTTACAGCCAATTATGTGCGCTATTATGGCCAAATTCTCATGTCACTCAATGCATAAAGCGTTCGTGAAATACTTTCACAAATTAGCGGTATCTGTATCTGTGTGTTTGTATCTTTATTTTCGTCTACTTTGACTTGATTTCTCTATTAGTGCGCTTGTCATTTGCCTTGCGTCTACATCTTCGTCGCCCTCTCTCGCTCTCGCTCTCGCTCTCAGTCTGTGTCTGTGTGAATTGGCGCCCACCTACGTTGAGTTATAATTATATAGCAAAAAGGCTTCTGTCGTCCACAATTAATGTTGCCGGACCGCGCTGGACGCTCAATGCGACTTTTACACTGTCAACTTCGTTTAGCTTGATTTGTGCTTTGAAGCTACTGTGTGTGGTCTATGCATCCAAATATCCGGTTACTTTTTTCTTTATTTCGGCTAGTTCTTACAAGGCGCGTCCTGATAACAAACTACTACTGATAAGCACCTAGCGCTGAGTGTAGCGTGTATATACTTTTCTATATACTATGTAGATTGTTTATTAAGCGCGGCTCGTGTTTCAGTGACATCATTGTAAAATTAAAAAAATAAATTTAAAAAAATGAGTTGAAATGTTAATTTAAGGTACACACGAGTAAGTGGCGCACTTAATTGGCTGTCAAGAGGAATGGAATTCTGTTGAAATTTTATTAATTAGACAGCTTTTAAAGCATATGTATGTACATATGGTATTTAAGCCTTTATTATATTTTTTGCGTTGTCAGCAAATAAATATATATTTTTATTTTTCAAAACTTATGGTGCATTTACACTAGTTGACAAGCTGGTCAATTTCATCTCAGTAGGCTGTGCTTTTTTCGAAGTCAACACACTTTTGCCTAGAGTTGACCACCGTTTACACTGGAGTTTACTAAGTTGACATCAAAATTTTTAGCCTACTGAGATGAAATTGACCAGCTTGTCAACTAGTCTAAATGCATCATTACTTGTCTAACTGTATGTGTTTCATAGCAATTAACTCGTGTCTATATGTAAAGCTGCTGTGCGACGACCCCTGAGCACGTGTTTTGCAGCTTATCAAAAGCTTAGGGCTACAAAACACTTTCATATTAATCAATTTCCTGTAATTGCTCATGTTTGAGTGTCTGTCATACATATTCATATTCATATTCATGTTACAGACAAACACTTGAGTCAGCACAGCATTCAGAGGTTGAGTTCCACTCGGTGCCAGGGCATCTTCATGGGGCGAGATTCCATTATTAACTAAAGGTAGCTTCAATTGGCATTTCCGCTCACAGCACATGACGAACAGCAAAAAAAATAAAATTAAAATGCATAAGAATTCGCCTGACTCATTCTCAACTCGGTAGTTTACCTTTTGTAAAAGTGTACAGTTGTGTTTTATGCGAGCGGTGAGCTGCCATTTTGATTTACATTTAATTGATAACAATAAAAATAACAACAGCGAGAACGTCAACAAAGCGAGTTAATGTCCACAACAGCACTTAAGCAGAGAGGTGGGCGTATATACACACACACATTTACATTCATACACACACACACACTTACTGACTCTTTTCACACACACTACGGCTTACTTAACACACAAAGGTGGAGAGACAGAGAGAGCTAGAGCGTAACTTCAGACCACGCGATAACGAGTTTTACTTTGTATTTGAGTGAGCGCAACAGGTAGACGTAGCCATGCTGAGAGCATGTTAAAACTCGTTCGCTCGTTCGTTTCGTACGTTCATTCGTATGCTCGCTGTCTCGCTCTCTCTGTCTTTCGCTCACCTGCAAATGGCGACTGTTAAGTCTGCCATGACGTCAATTCAGAAATCATATTTATATTAGCATTCAAACAACAGGTAAAACAACAAGTATTCTTTCCCTATCCACTCATAACCAGCGGAAGCGGAAATTTATGTTGCCTCCCTTCCGTTTCGTCAGCCGACGCCAGCCGGCGCTCGCATATCACTCAAAACAAAAATCAAATTGTAGTTTAAAGTTTTTTTCACTTTCGGAAAGACAAAACAAAACAAAACTAATTTTCCCCAAATCGAGTAGACTCTTTTTATGTGCGAACGGCTGCTAAACAAACAAATTAGGCCTAAAAACTGGCCGCGCTTTTTATGCGTATTTTTGTTGTATTTGTTCTTCCACTTGCTGTACAAATAAACAGAATGTCACCGTTAATGTACAAGCTAATTAGTGTGAAGAGCACCCGTTAGTTTTTAGGCCCATTTCCATAGATACAAAAATGAAACCTTTATATTTTGATGACCCTGATTGTGATCTCATGTCTAAAACTCATTTGTGATCAGTATAAATTGGTTTTATGTTGAAATAATGACTAATATCTGACCACACACACACACATATTTGTTGTACGTTAATTGAAAATCATGCAAAAAACGGCCTCTGAGTAACGCGTCAAAGTTTAAGCTGCGGCAAACACAAATTGTCTTTGCAAAGACAGAGAGTGCACGTCATGCAAATCAAATGATGAACAGTTAAAGCTTAGCTGTTATTAACAGCGGCTGTTAAATATTTACATAGCACGCACACACGTGCATTTGCTTGCATGTGTTGACTTACATACTTTAATGGCGTATTAAAACATCATTTAAAATTGTTAAACGCTGATAAACAATTAAAACAATGTCATGAACTTTACAGCAATAACAAACAAACTGGCGCATTATATATATTTTTAAAATTACTGAGGTGAGCTGAAGTGAATGCAGGCAGCGCAGCAAAAGTTCAACGGCTGCACGTAAACAACCGCAGCGAATGAATGCAAAAGAGGAGGGAGCGATAACAGGGGGGAATGCTGCAACAACACGTGTTGCCATCTGTTTTGGGCAAGTGAAAGTGCCGCAAATCTTTCAGCGGTCTGGCTAAGTGGAGCCCCTTGCACCCAAACCTGTCAGTCATTTACATACATAGCTTTTGCTTTCATTGTACACCTTTTCCAACATCACACGAGAAAGCAACAACAACAATGTTGCATACGATATTATTGATGCGTTCAATTTGTTGCCAAACAAATCAAAGACAAACAAACACACATACTCACATGCACACATACATACACACAATTTTGATGGTTGCCGTTGATTAGCATCAGCTGTTGAAACGATTTGATTTGATTTCTGATTCCAAGACGCATTTGTTTATTTCTTCACTTGCCGGCGTTTGTTGATGTTTATGCATCCATTCCTTATTGGCGCTTTGTCGCAATACACTATCGATTGAAGTTTTTTAATTATTTTTCCACCAATCATTAAATGCAGCTTGCTGCACACACACTCCGCACATTTTTATGTTTCTTTTGCGCCAATTTTCGGCATCATTGAATTAACTACAATTTACGACAGTCTGAAGCTTAGTGCTACGACACTCACACTTGATAATTTTATTTCGGTGTCTGTTTTAGTTACAATTTCGTGATCTGCGCAGCGCGCAATTCGTTTTTTTCTCATTTCTCTATTTTTTGTTGTGTCTTCTGTGCGCTTAAATAAATTAATCAAACGCTTTTAATCTGCTTGCCAAACGCAACATCGGCGCATAAAATCAAAATTATAGGCAAACATTTAACGATGCTGCCCAAAACTTAAAAAAAGCAAAAAAAAATTGATATTTGCGTTTTTTGCTTTGTGGTCGTTGATATTTCGGTTTTTGCTTGCGGGCCTTGAAACAAATTAAAAACCGTTAAATTTCAAATAGCCCAGCAAAACAAATAAATAGACAAGTTTGTTATTTTAAACAATTTTTATTACCTGTGCGTTGCATGTGGATTGTGAATGTGTGCGTAGCTCGCGTAGCAGAAAACGCACAACAAGAAAAGGAGAAGAGGGGAAATAACAACAACAACAATGTCAGCAAGCAGCGCGTAACAGAAGAAGAGGAGCAACAACAACAACAATGTCAGCTGCTCAGTTGCTGGCTTGGAAACTAGCGCATGTGAGAAAGAGAGACAGATAGATAGATATCACGAGACTACAATAACAGTGCACGCTGAATATAATGGCACACAATCATATACTAATTGAAATTCATGTTATGATGACAATTTTAACATATATTTTTCCTGTTCTCTTTTACATTGCAGATTTGCAAAAAATGCCACAAGGCATTTGCCAATGTCTATCGCCTGCAGCGTCACATGATCAGTCACGATGAGTCGACGGCGTTGCGTAAATTCAAGTGCGCACTGTGCGAGAAGGCGTTCAAGTTTAAGCATCATCTGAAGGAGCACGTGCGCATCCATTCGGGCGAGAAGCCCTTCGGGTGCGACAAGTGCGGCAAGCGATTCTCGCACTCGGGCAGCTTCTCCTCCCACATGACCTCCAAGAAGTGCATCAGCATGGGCCTCAAACAGACCAGCAGCAACAGCAACAACAACAATGGCAACAGTGGCAACACCAACAATCGACAAATGCTCAAAGCTTTGGATAAGAATGTCAGCGCTGGACGCTCGCCAACGGATCAACAGCAGCAGCAACAACAGAAGCGGATTTCCAAGTTGCCAATGCCCGAATCGAATCCCTTGCTGCCCAATCCCATGAACTACTTTGCCGGGGAAGCCCAGGTGCCGTCGGCAGCCGCGAATCCCGCTGCTCCCTTCTATCCCAGCTACATGAACGCGGCTCTGTTGGCGTTTCCCAATGCGTTCATGGCAGCGGCCTTTGATCCGCGTCTGCCCACGGCGTACAGCATACAGCGATTGCTGGAGCTGACAGCCGCCGGACAGCAGCAGCAGCAGCAACAAGAGCAGCAGCAACATCTGGAGCAGCAGCAACATCTAGAGCAGCAGCAACATCTGGAGCAGCAGCAACAAATGGAGATCAACAAAGATGAGGACGAGACGCCCGATGAGCCAAAGCTGGTCATGGATCTGGAGGAGTCGGAAACCAAGCCAACCACGCCCGAGTTGCCGCCAGTTGCGGAAACCAATCCCGCTGCCGTCGCGCTCAAGCAGGAGCAGAGTCGGGAGCCAACGCCGGCGCCGGAAGTGGCTGCAGATTCGCCCCAACCCATTAAGATGGAGCTGGAACAGGAGCCAGAGGAGGAGGAGCAGGTGGCGACACAGGAATTGCGCTGCAGTCGCTGCTCCAAGCAGTTCAATCATCCCACGGAGCTGGTGCAGCATGAGAAGGTGCTCTGTGGCCTAATCAAAGAGGAGCTGGAGCAGCACTACCAACAACAACAACAGCAGCAGCAGCAGCAACAACAACAGCAGCAACAACAGCAATCATCCTTTGTCAGCGATGCAGATGAAGACGAGGAGGAGGAGGAACCACGACAGGATTATAACGCCGGCGGCAGCAGCGACAGCGGGGAACGCAAAGTCCGCGTCCGCACGGCCATCAACGAGGAGCAGCAGCAGCAGCTGAAGCAACATTACGCCCACAATGCACGTCCGTCCCGCGACGAGTTCCGTCTGATTGCCGCCCGCCTCCAGCTGGACGCACGCGTCGTCCAGGTCTGGTTCCAGAACAATCGCTCGCGTGAGCGCAAAATGCAGAGCTACGTGGGCAGCAACGAGACACCGAGTGTCCAGGCCAATGTCCAGGCAACGCCGCCACAACTGGCCCGAGCCGCTGGCGAGGATCAGCCGCTGGACTTGTCCGTGAAGCGGGAAGCATCGCCGCTCTATGGCCTGGCGCCACAGCAGCAGACGGCGCTGAGTCAGCCGCCCGTGGATTTCGCCGACAACATGGCCATCAATCTGAGCCGCAAGCTGTCCAGCTCGGCCTCCATGTCGCCGGCCTCGCTGTCGCCCTGCTCCGGTGCCTCCTCGCTGCAGCAGCAGCAACAGACGGCGGCGGCAGCTGCCGCGGCAGCGCTCTACTTTGCCCCGCCCTCGCCGCCCAGCCTGCTGCACGAGGCAGTGCCTCCGATGGCGCCACAGAGCGTCCCAGTGCCACGTGGCCAGCCCTTCCACGGCCTGCCGCCCTACATGATGCCCCGCCTGCCCATGGAGGCGCTCTTCCAGATGCGTCCGGGCGGCGACTACGCGCCCAACCCGCTCATGAACAGTATTAAGCTGCCCGACTACCGCGGCACCAGCCTGAGTCCCGGCGGCTCCGAGAAGCGTTCCTGGCGCGACGACGACTCGCGCATCTCGCACGAGGACGACTACGTGATGGCCGGCGCGACGGGATTGCTGCCCCCGAAGGCAAGACGCGTCAAGGCGGAGACGCACGGACACGCGGGCGATCCCGACCTGCCCTTCGTGTGCGACCAGTGCGACAAGGCGTTCGCCAAGCAGAGCTCCCTGGCGCGCCACAAGTACGAGCATTCCGGTATGTTAACCTGGCTGAAAGCACTACTTACTCTTTACATAACAATTTCCGCATATGTTTTTAGTTTGTACATTTCTTACAAGATTTAAAAAAAAAAAGAAGAATTCCTGATAATATATTTATATTTTTATTTATTAATTTATTATTGGATTTCAGTATTTTCAAAAATATTAAACAATTATATGAATTTTTCTTTGCTAAAGCATAGTATCCAGTTGTTGAAAAACCAGTTTGAAAGGTATCAACTCCATATAAAAAAAAGGGTTGCAAACTGGCTCGAAATTATTTTGTAAGGCTATTTCTAAACCCTTGTATCCAGTACCTAAATTTGGGCAGCTCAGAAAATTTTTGGGTGTTTTACAACACTCTTTAATGACAGCTGGCAGCTTTTTTTTATACCTTTCAAAACATCGATTCGTTCAGTGTTTCGACTAGTCGAAATCATTTTGAGCAGCAATGGAGCCAAATAAGGAACGAAGTAAGAGCCGCATTGAGCTCTTTGACAATGAAGAACGTATTAAATTAATAGAAGAGGTGCAACACAGACCGATCCTGTGGGATCTAACCTCTTTTAGTACAATATAAGTGGTCATTAATCCCATAATTAGGGTATTAGTTGCTACCAATTGTCTTATGACCGTATTGTCCATTTTCATTCTTCAATTATTTTCAATTTAATTTAATTGATTTATTTTGTTGTTTATTTATTTTATGTGCACAGTCGACGCAACAGTGTGACCACAGCAGCATAAGACCAACAATCTCTCAACTTTTTAATGATTTTTGGTATTATGCTGTCACACTGAATTCTGTAAGGTCCGAAAACAAAACATCGAACATTTTGAGCGTCCAAAATATTTTCAACTACTGGATATTATGCTTAAAACAATTATTTTTACTTTTTTCTGAATATTTTAAGTCTATTTTCCAACACTTCATTATTTTCACTTTATGTTACCAACTAATTTCTACTTTTTCACTTTTGAGATTTTCCACAATCTCAGTACTGAATAATGTTGGTTTAAAGTTTACAATTTCAATTAGAGCTGTGAAAATTAAATTTTTTATTGAATCAAATTTTAAAATATACTTCAAGTTACCGCAAACAAATTCGGAAATTTGTTTAAAGGAATTTAAAAAAAAAATATAAAAACCAAGAATAAAATTGGATTCCAAAATAAGGTAGAAAAAACAAGGAATCGTTAATTAGGTATTTCAACTTAGAAAAATATTCAGAGTACAAAAATTAGGAAACACAAAAATTAGGAAATCGCGCGATTTTTAATCAAATATTTTTGATCTTGCTTTTCTTAAATTTTGTCTTCCTAATTTTTGCTTTCCCAGATTTTACATTCTAATTTTGTATTAGGAATTTCGTATTTTGTATTCTGATAAATATTTTTTGACATTCTTTTACAGAATCATGCTCCAAAATCTATTAAATCAAAAAAATAAAAAAAATCTTTTAATTTCTCGCACTTCAACTTAAAATTTTTTTATCCTATTGAATCTTTACAAATTAAATACTTCCACACTAACTTAACATATATCTATATTTTCACCTAAACTTTAATTTTTAATTTCAAACTCCTAATTGAAAATTTTTAATAGTAAATTTATTTTGTGTTGAGTTTGAATACAATCCTCAGATTACATAAATTTAAATTGTGTATCATTTCTTGAATCTAAATTTATATTAACTTAAGCTCCCTTTATTTATACTTTTGATATTCCATTTTATTGTGACATAGTTGACAATATATAAAATATGAGTAATCCCCTCAAGTGACCGCAACTAATTTTATGTTTTATTTCTATATCCATTTTCCAGGTCAGCGACCTTATCAGTGCATGGACTGCCCCAAGGCCTTCAAGCACAAGCATCATTTGACGGAGCACAAGCGTTTGCATTCCGGCGAGAAGCCGTTTCAGTGCTCCAAGTGCCTGAAGCGCTTCTCGCACTCGGGCAGCTACAGCCAGCACATGAACCATCGGTACTCCTATTGCAAGCCGTACAGGGAATAGGTAAGCGACACCTCAGTGCCGCCCACCTGCGTCGTCAATGCCGCCAATGCCTCAACGGCAACGGGAACGCGTGCTCGTCGCGGCCCAGCCTCAAATGCCGCCAGAGCGAGCAACAATCACAACAGCAATCACAACAACAACAGCAACCACAACAACTATCCACATCAACTGGCTGCCATGGCGGCTTATCAACAACATCAGCAACATCAGCAGCAGCAACAACAACAACAACAACGCTTGCAACATCATCATCATCACCATCAGAGACTCGCCTGGCCACCGTCCAACGTCATGTTGCCGCCACCGCCCAGCAACAATTTGCAGCAATCGGCAGCGGTGCCGCCAACAGCACCACCGCCACCTCTGCTAAGCGCACCTCCGCCACCGCCGCCCTCGTACTTTGCCGGCCCGTTGCATCATCATGCGGCATTGATGGCGCCGCCGCATCCCCTGCAGAATGAACACTCCGCCGGCCATGCCTTCAATTTCTTCAATGCCAAAATGTTGCTGAACTAAATGTTGCAGCACACGGCGAGTGCTTAACATAGGTCTAACAGTCGGCTAACAGTGCACTTAAATGTTGTACTTAAAAACAAAACAAAAACAGACAAAAATCTCAAATTGTGCAGGAACACAAAACAAAAACAAAAATGAAACTAATCACTTGCAACATGTTGCAACTGGCAGCCATCTCAGTAGAGAGCAGATGTAATATTTTTTATAGCCATATATTTTTTAACGTGTCATTTTGAAGTTGAAGAAACCTTTCGTTTGAGCGAATTTATTATGATTATTATTATTATTTTACATTTTTATTATGCCTAAGTTATACTTATATATATTTTTTGATAACTATTTACGTTTAGTTGTAGGAGCAACATCCCAGTACCAAGTGCTGCGAAATACTCAAAGCTTTCATTAATTAGATTGTGGCCTGTGCCACATTTATTATTATTATCATTATGATTTGTAATCATTATTACATTATTTTCAGCATTAATGTATATTATTTCGTTTTATATTACAATTGAAAAAACCGTTGAAAACTATGGGTTTTTACACTATCCAACATTTTGGACCAACAGATAAAAAAGAGAAAAAATATAATTGACAATATCGTATTTAAACAGATTCAATAACAAAAATCAATGATGCCGAGCATGATGCTCTCTCGCAAAAGTATTAAACAACAACATCCAACTGTATTAAAGCCAGAATACAACAACAAACAAACAAACAAAAATAGTAAAATAATTAAACAAAACACACACACACAAATTGTTGCTTATGTTAAATGAAAACCCACCGCTTGCTGCGCGTTTCAAGTTGACGATGAACTAATTACAAAATTACACTGCAAGAAAGAAGCTAGCGCTTGTTTCGATTTGTTCATTTTGTATGAAAGTTTCACAATTAATTACCAAACTATATTAATAATAATCGAAAAGAAATTAACAACTATACGATCATTCCATTTAGCTAGAGTCGCGCTCGAAGAAGGTGCGATCCCCATGCATTTAAAACCTTCGGCAACTTGAGCATAAACAACCGTTGTGTAAATGTAATCTAATGCTTACAAGAATACAAAAATTAATAATATTAAATTTAACATTTAATAACTAATATTTAAAATATGCATATACCATATTTAAAGCTAATGCGCATGAAAGAAAAACTTAATTTGGCCTTATTAAAAATTATTTAACTATTAATTACTTACAAAATGCAACGGATGATAAAAAAAAACTATGTGTAGTTCTAGGCTAACAATGTTTAAACTTTAAACGAAAAGCAAATTAAAAACTAAACCTAGTAAGTAAACAAAAATGTAACTTTTGGAAAAGTCTCTAAAGAAAATTATTAGCAAATTTCAATGTGCGTATTGATGTAAAAATAAAGAATTCCTTCTACTAAATAAAATACTATTAACATTAACTATTGAAATGTTTAAAAAGGACAATAAATTTCTAAATAATTAGAATGCTTTCCTCCATTTATCCGCCAATTTAAATTCAATTCATTTACTCCGCCTAAACAATGAGAAAGATAAAGGTTTCCAGAACAACGAAAATTTATTTTTAATGTTTATTAATTAATAACAACACACAAGAGTTTCTCATGAATCTATGTACTGTTAATATTATTAATTTTCTTTTGCTTTTCCAAAAAAAAAAACCAAAAAAAAACTTACATACACAAAAAAATTGCATTTATTACTTAATTAATTTTTATATTTGTATTTTTAAAAAATAAACTCGATATATACATACATAAATATAAATAAAATATATATATATATTTTTTGTAAATTATTTCGCAAGAAACAAAAGCTAGAGAATCCAAAAAAAAAAATTAATAAGAAAAACAACAACACGCGCAAACTGTTTAAACAAATACAGCCAGCACTCGTTTAGCATAAATTGAATAATTCATAAATTAGACTAGTTAAACATAACTTTATAAATGTTAACTTAAAAAAACGAAAACGAAAAATCTAAATAATAATTAATTATATTTAAGCGCAAATATTTTAATTGTGATGGAGATGCCAGCGATAATATTTGCACTCTAGGGCCTTATATGAGATACACACACTTACACACACACATACATACTATAAACATTGTTAGTTATATTAAGATCCATTGCTGAGCCTCCTCCCTTAGTTATCCAATCCAATCTCTTGTATTTTGTATCCTCTGTTAAAGTTGTTCATATGCCATAATCATAATACCGTATACCATAATACTTGGGATCAGTTTGGATCGAAATGTATTATTTGTTTTATGTTTTATAAAGTCTTTTTTATGTTTAGTTATGCGTTAAAACAGCCATCAAATGTTAATTGCTATACACAAAGAATACACAAGAAAAAAACAAACAACATAAAATGAAAACAATTTAAAAAAAAACATAACTTATATTTCAAATATTACGCATAAATGTATTTTAATCAAAATAAGCAAAAAACGGATAAAACACTTTTTGTCTTGATAAATTTACAAAATTATTATAATTATTAAATTTACAATGTGAAAATAAAAACAAAAATTATTAAAATTCAAAACTATTGCATTTTTATTATATTTACTATAGGTAAAATGGGATGTGGAATCGAAATCGTGATTCCTAAACTATCCTATACAGACCTAACAGCCTCGTTGCTAAAGAGCACACTGTTAACTAATGTAGCTGTTAATTTTAAGAGTTAACAGCGTCGCTGCTAACAAGTTGTTGGCACACTGCTAACGTGCGTCTCTTCTCATTCATTTATGACCGACTAACAGAAGAAATGAGCTGTGGAATCAGTATAGATCGTGATCCTAAACTATCCTAATCTTTCTGGAGTTCTGTGATTGTCCTAGACGTCATTTAACAGACTTAACAGAACAGCTTGTGACACACTGTTGGCCCTCTGTTAACCTGTGCAGACTAAACAGCTAGAATGCACTGTTATTTTATGCAGTCCTAACAGCTCCGCTGCTAAAAAGCTTTTGGCCCACTGTTAACTAATGCAGCTGTTATTTTTAAGGGTTAACAGCGACGCTGTTAGCACGCTGTTGGCACACTGCTAACACTGCGTGTGACTAACAGAGGAAATAGGCTGTGGAATCAATATGAAGTATATACGGAAATCGTGTGTACCAAACCCTTTCAATCTTTTTGGAGATCTATGATCATCCTAGACGTCCTTTATCTATGAACTACATGAACATTATTAAATTGATTAATTTTCTAGCTGAATTTAGTTAATTTCAAAAGAATTCTCTAAAATTGATTTTCCAATCACAATCTGTAAAAGTATTTTATTCCCAATTCCCATTAAAACTTCAGATTTTAAAATTTTTTACATATTTTGCTTTCCATTTATTAATTTGTTATTGTAAATGAATTGACCAAGGCACGCGATTTGTTTCTTCGTTATTTGTCGATTAGCTTAACTTTTACATTTGTTAAAGGAAACTAAAAACCGAAATGCTAATTTCAAAAAACATTTTCGATACAAACGCATTACCAACGGAACTTACAAAAAAACAAATAGATTTTTAATGTACTTTTGCTTAGACATGAAAATTAAACTAATTTATTTGTTAGCGAATTATAAACTAAAAAACATCTTAGCACTAAAAATGTATTGCATAATTATAAAAACTATTACAATTTATGTATAATAGATATATATAAAATATTTATGTAAATAGTTATAAGATATATTTATATAGATTTATATTAACTTTTTGTTTTTGCTTCTTGTTTCCTTAGAAAATTTCTGTTGAATATTATAAAAAACAATTTCATTTGGCATTCAACAAGTTCGTCTAACATTGCTAGATTAATTAGTTTAGTTAATTATATAATATATTTATATATGTATATGTATATGTATTTGCATAGAATCTATACGATAGATACAATATAGTTTGTTCTTTTTTTGGGGGGTTTGTTGGTGTAGGGCGCGTAATACGTTCATAGATTGTTTGAATGAGCAGAGTGTGTGATAAGAGTGATAAGAGCGCGCCCGCGGGCATTTTGATAATATTAGATAGATAGATAGATTTGTAGATTAGGCTTATAAGACCCGCTTATATCGCTAACTTGGTGCGATGCTGATGCTGTGCGTCTGTCGAGATCGGTTCTCATTGATCCTCTTCTCGCTCTCTCTCTCCTCCGCACATTAATTGTTATCTTCATTTTGTCAAGCTAAAGTTTCAAGTCCCTTCAAAAATGGCCAACGAATATCCAGCCTGCTGAGATAGTTGCCATTTCAGTTAACATTGTTTAAATTGGTCCAGTGTGTGTGTGTATATATGTATGTATGTGTGTGTGAAAGTTGTCTAGGCTTAGTTAAATTCGCTTCTCCCTTTTGTTGCTCCTTCAAGGCATATAGTTCATGTATATATTTAAATATGTGCAAGTATTTATAGCTTTTTGAGCACCAGAAAATTGGTTCGATTGGTATTCAAAGTCTATATGAAATTTGAAAACATATTTATACCGTACATTACTATTTGTATTAAATATATTTTTATAGATGTGTGTGTTTAGGTGTGTGTGTGTGTGTAAGATCTTTAGTTAACAAAAAAAAATCAAAAAGTTATGACTCATTTCATTTAAATTTATTCAGTTCATGCAATCAAGCATATATGTATGTATGTAGGTGTGTATGTATGTATATATGTGTAGTCCCTTTCTAACCATTCGTGTGTAATTTTTTTTGTTTGCTTTTCTAATTTTTTTTCTTTTTTATAAATATATAATAATATGCATGTATATCTTCTTGTTGATGTGTGTGTGTCCCATTTTCAATAGTTTCTACAATCAAAAAAAGATTTGCAAAATTTTAAACATCATCTGCCCATAAGTGCCTAACTTTTCCATTTTTTGGCAACAAATTTCACTAAAACGCTAAATGAATATTTAATAAAAATTGTTTAAGACTTTACAGCGCCGCTGCTAACATAACGGCTGTTATAAAGGCGACTTAACAGCACAGCTGCTAATTCACGGTCAACATATGCAGCTGTAAACTCACAGACCTAACAGCGCAGCTCGTGACACGCTGTTGGCACACCTAACAGCGCTGCTGCTAACATGCACGTTATTTTATGCAGACTTAACAGCGCCGCTGCTAACACGTTGTTGGCACACTGTTAACGTGCGTCTCTAATGCATTTGTGACTATTTGACTAACAATGATTTATGTGTGTGTATTATGACCGAGTTCAGACATAGACCGGCGCCTGATCGTCCGTCATGTCCGGCTGCTGCCGATCATCGAAAAATCTTCTAAAGGTAAATTCGAAAAATCCATGGAATTGCCTATCATTCAGATCGATATCATCGCCGCTGCTCAAATTGGAATCATTCGATCGCAACTTGTCGGGATCAACGGGATCAAAGTTGGACGTGTCTGTGGGATGTTTGATTTCCGGTATATATGGCGCCTTCTGCTTGCGCATGTCCGCAAAGTCAATGCCCTTGAAGAAATCGTGGGCCTTCACCTCGTCCACGCTCTTGCCGAGCCTCTTATCCGACGAGGCGCAAAGGCGACGTATCAAATCTGTGGCGTCACGTGACAGCTGAGCCTGCGGCGGTATGTGAAGCGTCTTCTCCCAATTAATGACCTGCAATTGGAGTTAAATATTAGTCTCAAGTTGTAAATATAACATATATAAACTGCGTCAACCTTTTGTTGCGTCTCCATTGGACTGTTGGCCAGAAAAGGTGGCTGACCCACCAGCATCTCGTACAGAATGACACCAACACTCCAGTAGTCGCATAACTGTGTGTAACCACTGCGTTCCAACACCTCGGGAGCTATATAGTTGGGTGTGCCGACCAGTGAATGTGCGAGGACTCTTTGATGATCACGCATGCGTCGCCTGTACAAAAATTACAATTGTTAGAGTGGAAGGTTCAATTTGAAATAGATCTTAAACTGACCGCTCCAAAACTGTAGGCTTTGTACCATTCTCCGAGTAGTCCTCCCAAGGTTCCATCGAGTCCTGTCGCGAATGATTGCCTAAAGAAAAAAAAGATATTGATTAATTTAAGATTTTTGAATATTTAAAGTGTGTATCTTACCGTTCTCCTGATAGTATTTGGAGTTGTGCGTCCATCTAAAGCCAGTGCAAAGACCGAAATCGGTGAGCTTGATGTGTCCATCCCGATCGATGAGTATGTTGTCAGGCTTGATGTCCCTATAAATTATACAAAGTGATTAATATAAATAGTTACATTATATCGCTAATAGTGAGACATGCCTGTGAATGAAGCCCATTTTATGCACACTGTCGACGGCGCAGGTGACCTCAGCTATGTAGAAACGAGCCAGCGGTTCCTCAAAGATGCCCAGCTTGATCAACAGCGACATCAGATCGCCGCCTGTAAAATAAAGAAAAACATTAATAATTAGTTAGGAGTTGATTATAAGAGTAAGCTACATTACCTTAAACTTAACTAATTTTTTTAACATAAAGTTTAACTCTACAATTAATAATAATAGATACAAATTACGGTAACGCTAAAACTTTTTTTTTTTAAATAAATTAAGAAGCCAGGAAAGTTGCTTTATTTATTTACATGACAAGCGCCTTAATGTATAAGACTTGTCTTGTAGCGCTAGGAATCACATAAATAAATGAATAAAAACTAAATACTATATTAAAATACTCTGTTACAGGATCATTGAAGATATGCCTTGATTAATGATTATTTAAATAGTTTTTCATTTCAACATTTTAAATCAAATTATTTTAATAATACATAGTTTTCTTTTCATAATAAAACCAATAGTCCCTTTTATTCAAGTTCTCTCCACAAAATTTTTTTCCTTTTTTGAATATCCCCAGAACTTTTAAAAATTTTTTTAACTTTTTATCCTGTTACTTTATTTTTCGTAATGGTTATTTGAAAATCGAACTTTATAATTTTGTAATAAATTTAAAATTTATCGAATCGGTTTAGCTTGCTAACTTTGATTTTTTTACATTTTACTAATTAAAAAAAAAGTTATAGATATACAGAATAATTTCCTTTATTTTTAAATTGCTTTGCAACAGTTTTAAGTTAATCTTGATAATGTTTACGCTGTGAATATGCCTTATTCATTGAATTGAAAACTCACCGGGTATGTAATCCATAACGAAATATAAATTATCCTTATCCTGAAAACTATAGTACAGCTTGACAACCCAGTTGTTGTCGGCCTCGGCCAGAATATCACGTTCGGCTTTCACATGCGCCACCTGGTTGCGCTTGAGGACGTCCGCCTTGCGCAGCGTCTTCATCGCGTACAAATGATTCGATGTGTCAATTTTGCGGACCAGAGTCACCTCTCCAAATGCTCCAACGCCGATGGGTTTGATCTTGACAAACATGCTCTTGTCCATCTTGGCGCGTTTGAGGCGAATGTAGTTGCTTTCCTTCTGGTTGAGCATCTTACGCATCTCGATCTGTGTCTCATCCGAGAGTCCAACCTTGAGCATTTCCTTTTCCAGTTGATTCTTACGGAACGTTCGCTGGCGATACGATTTAATCACATTCTCAATATGCTGCTCCATGAAGAATTTGAAAGCCTGCGGCGAATATTGCCGAATGCGAAACTCTTTGCGCTCCTCCTCCTTCTCCTTGGAGATTTGCTTTCGCTCCGGAATCGGAGATGCGTGCTTGATCTTCTTGCAGGCAGCGGCTGTTGCGGCTGCTGTCGTCGAACCGTTGCTGCCACTCGAGCTGTTGCCATTGATGTTGCCAACACTACTGCCACTGTATTTGGCTGGTGGTATTGGTGGTGTTGTTGCCAAATTGCTGTTGCTTATTTGTATGTTGTTGTTATTATTATTATTGCTGTTGTTGTTGTTATTGTTATTGCCAGCAGGTTTCATTTCAGCTGTCAGGTTGACATTGTTGTTGTTGTTGGCCAACTCGGGCGTGGTAACACGTGCACTCTGATACGGCGGCGGCGGCGGCAGCTGTCGATTGCCATTGCCATTGCTGCTCACTGCCAACGGTTGCTGCAACATGCAAAAAAGAAGAAAAGAGAGGGAGAGAGAAGTTAGTTGTTGTTACTGTTGCAAGCATATTACAGTCAAACTTTCCTATAGTGAACCACTATGCAATACTAGCCATTTCTATTATAAAACTGATTTCAAATTAAAGTCTATAAAGTCGAATTCATTAAAAACATTTTATAAAATACTGAAAGCACACCAAAGAGTTGTTTATCGTAGTTTTATCACAGAACTAAGTTCAGTTAAAGACGGAAGGAGTTGATTAAATGATAAAAATTTGCGATTTTAATTTTGAATTTTAGAAAAAATCCCCCCTCTGCTTTAAAATTGATATACCTATTACGGCAAAAAAGTAAGCACGACATTAATTTAATTTGAATGCAGAAAGCATTGCGTTACCTTATTAATTTCTACTACTTGTTATATCAGTAACTTTTACTACTAATACTTTTTGATCTGATTAGGTTTTTCTGGGTTTCTTCCAATCCTTGGATCATTTCATAAATTTTAATACCCCATGATATTTTTTTTAATTTTAAATTTTTTAAATTAACTTTTTATCTTTTCGGTTTAAATTTAAATGTAACTTTAAATATTTAATTTAATTTTTATATTAATTAATTTATACTGTAATTTTTACTTAATTGGTCAACTTGTCTTAGTTGGCACTTAATAAATAAATAAATAGTTCAACATGTCAGAATTATATTCAAAATGTTGTTTTATACTTTCTTTGACATAAAGAGTTGATAAAACGTTAAATCTCGAGACTTATAATTTAAAATATTCCAAATAGACAAGGAGCAATTCCACGCTTTAAAAAATCAATATTTTGAGGTCAAAAGTTAGTAAAATTTAAATGCAAAATAAATGTTTTTCAATTATGTTTTCATGTTATTATTTTAGTCGCAATTGTTTTTATTTTAAATTACTTTTTTTTTCCAAATTTTTATGAACAAAATTCATAATTAAATAATCTAATAAATGTCAACATTACTTTTACCTATTTAGCACTTCATTTTATTTATTTAAAGCTCTTTAAGGGAAGGGGTTCGATAGTATTTTCATTTTAAATACGCACCTTTTGCTGTTGCTGTTGTTGTTGCTGCTGTTGCTGAAGCTGCTGTTGTTGCAGTTGCTGCTGTTGTTGTGCCTGCGCCTGCAATGCACGTAACGTCTGCAACTGTTGCTGCTGCTGCTGTTGTTGCTGCTGCTGTTGCTGCAACTGTTGCTGCTGCTGCTGTTGGGGCTGTGGCGTTGTGGCCGCCTTGGCCTGCATGCTCTTGGCATACGAGGGCGGCTCCATGGCGGCTCCCTTGCCGACCACCGCACCGTTCAGGGCCGTGGCTATCAGAGGGGGCGTTGTGGGCGCAGGTGGCTTCACCGCACCGGGCACGACCACGGGCGTGGGCACGAGCAGGGGGGAATGCTGCTGGGCAGCGGCTGCCGCCTGTTGCTGCTGCTGCACCACCGCCGGCGACTTTTGCGGATAGGAGGGCGGTGCGGCCAGCACATGAACGGGCGAATTGCTGGCGGACGCACTGACCGGCGACTGGGGCGCCACAGCGGTCTGTAGCACCGGCTTCTGCACCTGCGTCGACTTGACGCTCTGCATGATGATGGGCTGCTGGGTGCGCGCCTGATAGACCCGCGGCTGTGGCCTCGCCACGCCCGTCGCGGCGGGCAGAATGCCGCTGCTGTTGCTCACGGTGATCGGACTGGGCGATCCCGCCGAGGTGGCCGAGTAGATGCCGCTGCTGGGCGACTTGCGGTAGTCGGACTGCTGCGACTGCGTCGGCGACTGGCGCGACTGCATGGAGGCGGTGTAGCTGGGCGGCGGTGGTGCCGCCGACACCACCACCGTGTTGATCATGTACGGCGGCGGTGGCTCCACAACGGCACCACTGCTCGCCCCCGCCTGGTACATGTTGAGCGCCTTCATCTGCTGCGTCAGCTGCTGCTGCGTCTTGATGCCCGCTCCGTTCTGCGGTATCACCGGCGACGTGCCACGCGTGGTGGGGCAACTGGGCGTTATCGCCGCGGGCCGATTCAGGGCTGGCGAGCGACGCTTGAACATCTGATTGGTGGGCGGTGGTGGCGGTGGTGTCGCCGAGCTGCCCACTCCCGTGGGATTGCGCGGCGGTGGCGCTGGCGGCGCCGCATCGCTGAAGCTGCTGGGCGAGGGCGAGTACTGCCCGGTGCTGGCCCGACCGCTCAGCTGCTGGTGGGTGTGCGAGTGCGGGCTGTCGGAGCGGGAACTGCCCGCGCCCGAGTCGAGCGCCGGACTGCAGCGCAGATAGTGCGTCGGCGTCTCCCGCTCGATGCTCGGCTTGCGTATCAGCTTGGGCGGTATCAGGGAGTTGATTATCTTTGGCACATGTCCGTTGACCGTCGACGGCAGCGCAACGGCACCGGCGACCGGCGATGGCGGCACAACGACATCGGGCGAGGGTGACGCCGACGGCGGCGGTTCCAGTGCCAGCTTTGCATGGTGGTAATCGCTTGCATCGACATTACGGCCATTGGCGGCGGTATATCGCAGAGCTGTGTAGTTCTGTGAATGAAAAGCAGGCAGAAAATCGAGTGGTTAGCAAATGTTTGCTAAATAAATATTTATAATAAATGTTAAATAAATATCTTTTATAATTATTTGAAAATTAAAAAAAAATTATTTGGTATCCTAATCTGAATGCTATTTAGTGTATTCTATGTATCGAGATGATGGATAAGTACTTTTAATATTGATCAATTTTATGCGCATTCCTTCCTAAAATAGCTATCGATAAGTAAGTTGCCCTTTTAATTATTAACTTATCTTGATTAATTCCAAAAATGACAATCAATTATGTAATTCCCATCTCTAAAATATTTATCAATAAAAATAACGTTCATTCAATATATCCCATCTCTAAAAAAAATTATTGGAAAATAAGTTTACCTTAAATCAGCGGTGGGCACGAAATCTGAATTCGGGAGCACTACAACAACATCAACCACAACAACCCTATTAGAGTTTACTTAAGTTGGGAGCAGCCGCTGCTCCCGGAGCCACTGCGTGCCCGACGCTGCCTTAAATATATTAAAATATCGATAACTCATTTATGACTAAGTAAGTTTCCTCCACAACTAATCAAAGATCGTTAAAACGTCGATAAAATTGCGCTGAGTATATACCATCTTTATAATACATAGTTATCAATAAAAAAAAGGTCTCCTTTGCGGTTTTTAACACATCTTAAACATTCCAATACAACATCTCTTAAACAGTAAATTCCTTTCAGCTTTTTCGCATCATCAAAATTCAATATTGGATGATATATTTTTGTCGATCCCCTTCACATCTTCATTTATCACAAAAACCCCCTATCTACGCCCCTGCCAGGGACAGCATTCCTGTGTTGTGAGAAACTTATGCTTGTGTATTTACATATGCTAGTGTATGCATGAGTGTGTGTGCGTGTGTTCGGATCAGTTCAAAAACTAAACAAAAGGCGCGCATACAAAATAAAAAGAAAAATGCGAACAGCGCCTAAAACAAAAGGCACAAGAAACGCGGCGGCCAAAGCAATGAAATCAAATTCTTGCCATCGCTGAGGAATTCCTAAAAGTCAGGAGCACTCGCGCACACAAACACACAAAGATACACGCTCAACAGGAGAGCGCAGAACAAACGAAAACAGATACAAACAGACAGAGAGAGAGTGAGGAAGAGAGAGAGAGCGTGAAATAAACAACAACAATGGCAGCAAAGCGATCGCCGGCTGACAGATTGCAGCAAACAACAGAAACAGAGGCAACCTTCAGTGTGTAAGTGTGTGTGTGTGTGTGTGCACTTTGCTGCTGCTGCTGCTGTTGTTGTTCTTATTGGTGTTGCTGCTACCCGTTTTACGCATTCTTTTGATGCTACTACATCATCGTCTTTCTTTTGTGACTGATCCTCACAGTTTGACTCTGTCGACTGACTTTGCATCAGTGTTGCCAGGTGTTGAGCGCTCGCATAAGCTAGATTTTAAGTAAAAATAAGCTAAAATAAGCCAAAAATAAAAAAAATTATGCTGAAAAACAAGCTACATACATATGTATATCCAAATGCAAGAAAACATACAAAATCATTGACTTTTATTTAAATTAAATTATCATTGATCTCATAATTTTCATCCTCACTTATTTAAGTGATGCTTATCTAGAGTTTTTTTTGAACAAGACAAACATATTTAAGTGTCAAGCTGATGATTATTATGAATAAGAAATAAATAATTATGATTTAAAAAAAATCAAACCTTATGCCTTAATATTGCATTGCAAGTTTTTAAGTGCATTTAAGTATGCAATTTTGTTTTTACAATATTCATCTGACTGAAAACGAGTTGGACAAAAAAAAAGCGAAGGACTCAAATGGATTATTATTCCCTGCGTCTTTATAGCGAGCATCTCTGCCCAAAATTGAGAGCGTCAATAATGTGTTCCCATTTAATAAGATGAATTTTATCAATTTGTGATTTAAAATTATCAATGTGTAAGATTTTAAAATATTCAATTATTTTTATAAAATCATACATATTTTTATGTACTATATGAACCTAAAAATATGCTTGATTTATGGCTATAAGCTATTTGCAAATTGTCTAGCTTGAAAAAAACTAATCTGGCAACACTGCTGTCGACTGACTTTGTTGCATGAGCGATGGCCATAAATTTGTGATGGCAACGTGACAAGAGATAATATATGCACATATTATAATCGTAAAATCACGCACAGTCACGAATAATCTTAACTTTAACATCACAGCGCACTGTTAAGTTGACGCTGTTAACGTTAAAGATTTATTTAAATTTTAAAAGCTTGGCAAAAGCTTTTTCAACTTAGATATTTGTATATTGAGACTGATCAACTAAAATTTCCCAGAATTATGTATCTTTTCAATTGTTTGCTGCAAAATTTAAATATAAATTGAAGCTACCTGACTAGGAGATACTCTTTTATTTTTTATTTGTTTGGACGTTGATGTACTAAACGGGCAGTACATTCAAGTGGCCCAAACGACACCAAGCTCGACAATTGCGGACAATTTTAAAGTATCTTTAGTGTCAGATTTCTTAACTGATAATAGTATACTTAGTTCTTGAGTTTATTATTCGATTTTTTAAAGATTTACAGTATTACCTACATTACCTACAGAGATATATTTGTCTGTATTTTTATCTGCTCACAGCTGTATTAACCCTCAAGTGGGCGTGCATTTGATGTGCGACCAGACTAATTAAAACCAAGGACGTCCAAACCCAACAAAAGACCCCCAGCAGACAATCAGACGCGATGTCGTCGTCGCCTAGTCTTCATCTGCTTCTTCTTTTTCGTCTTCAGCCCGATCCGTCGTCTTACAAGCAAACCAATTGACGGCAAATTAGCCAAAAGCCAATGGGCGCACTAAATCAGCTGAACCGTTAGACCGCCATGCTCTCCCCCCTCCCTTTCCCCAAGGTGCCGCCCACACGCAAATTTGCAACGCGTAATCTTCAAATGAAATAAAATAAATTGGATTTGTGGGGAGGGCGGTAAACACTTTCGCTAATCCACTTAAGCAATTGCCACTGCAATTGGCCATAAACCAAAAAAAATATATATATGTACACAAGGGCCAGTTTTTATTACCTTGACCGAAATAACTTTGAACCTGACAATACTATAATATATGTCTATAGTTTATTTGTTGAATGATAATATCAGACTTGTCCGCAGGGGAATTTGGAATATGTATTATTTTTTTGGGATTTTCTTTGGCAATATACATAATTTGGCCAAAAATCGCGCACAACGCCAAAAAATACATCAAAATTCTTGGCAACTGCCAAATACACGTATCTACACATGCATATATCATATAGTATACACATATAGATATAAATATGTATACTTTGGGGAATGCTATACCAGAACAGTCAAACATTTTTGTTTTGGCCGCCTTTGTTATTATTAGAGACGGGCCAATGTTCTTTTTTGGTCGTTTGCTTTTCTTGTTGTTGTTGTAGCTCTTCCACTGAAAATGATATATATATTTATGAACGTGTTTGCATACATATTTATTTAGGTGAAAATTCCTTAGAAAATAACGACACGTCGCACGAAAAATCGCGCAAATTAAATACAAATTACACCCCAGGGAATCTGCGAAAACGCATGGCAAAATCTGGGCAGACTCCAAAAAGAAATCTAAATTCTATTGAATTTTGGGCTCATTGTAAAAGACATGATTTTGAAAAGATTTCAGCTGATGTTGGGAAATGAATAATAGATTAGGGGAAGCAATTAAACTTTTATAATATATCCCAAATATTCTAAGAAGTCTTAGTTGAGGTATTGTTATTAAAAGATACAATATCTTTTAAATAATAGCATCAACTTCATAATGACTTTAACTGCAAATGCCAATCGAATTTGATGAGTTTTTTCTTAGAAATATAGTGAAAAAGTCATTTCTTAAGCTATTTCTTTTTCAATTTCCTGTAATTTAACTACAAAATAATCCATTTGAAAAATATTTTTTAAGTAATTAAGTATACTATTCATCGGAAGTAGATATTCAAACTTTGCTGACGCACAAGAGAATACCACGAAATAATTTTCCAATTAGTTGATATCAACGGTAACGTGGGAAAATTTTGCTATCGATCAACACAAAACGTAATCAATTTATGGTGATCGACAAGTTGTGACCTTCCTTTTGCTGTGCGTATGCGCATACTTTTGTTAGGCATTGTATGCGATTTATAAATAGCTTCAGGGCTTATGACAACCAATTAGGCTTAAAGGCCGGATTACATGTGTATACGTGATACCCTGTACAAAGCTTACCAGCCAACTTACCAAAAAAAAAAAAATCGGTTAGAGAGGTTTGAGGGAGGGGAAGCTGTACATTGTTTGCTTTTTCGTTGTGGCTAATTTATTTATGCATATTTCTCATTGTTAAGCCGCATTGATTTTAATTTTTATATATTGTCATTTAGCCCACTGTTGACGGCGTTGGCGTTTCAGTTAATTTATTTTGATCGTTTTGTTATTTTAATTAGTTCTACGTAAAGTATTTTTTTTTTTTAGCTGAATTATTATTTTTCTTTTTTGTCCAAATATGGTCGGAGCTCGTGTTTGGGCCGGGTTAGGAGGTTCGTGTCTGAGCTAGACGCGCTGCCTGCCATTTGATATTTATAGCATTGTCAAATGAGACACGATCGCTTTTTGGTAGCCGGCGGCGATGTCGATGGCTAAGACGCCGCGGCCAAAAGAAGCGGTCGAGCGTGGGCGTGAACATGGCCGCCGAAAGTGTTGATCGAGCCATGAATAAATTGTATTTTTAGTCTGCCCACATATGGCTTTTGGGCGGGAGTCTCGATCTACGAAATTCGCCATATATGAACCGATTATGGCCAGGGTATTTAGTGCGCAGCATGACCAATTAGTTAGAAGCCACGTGGCCAAAGCGAAAGTTGGCCGAAAATGAAAAATATGCAATAGGTGCCTGAAGACGGACAAACATTAAATTGCCAACTGTCAATGCTTCGGCCTGGTCATAACAATTTGCCGCATCCCGTCAGCAAACATTTTTTATGGCCCAAAAGCAAGCTCCTTTTCGCAACGGTTAGAACGGTTTGGACCCGGCTTAGCCGCAGGAATGCGCTGGCTAATCGTATGGTACGAGCGCTCGATCATAATTTACAATCGCACAAACAGTAGCTGGCAGTGGAAATCGTAAAATTTTAAATTAATGACCCGTCAGATCATATTTAAGCATTTTTATTGCTTTGCCAGCCAAACCATATGTCCGTCCGTCCATTTGTCCGTCTGAGAGACTGCACTTTTAGCTTAAGGCTGAAACAATCGATAAACCAAAGAGCAAACCGTTTATAAATCATTATTTGCAAGTTGTTGCCAAATTGTACAGCAATTTCCAGTTAAGATTTAATAAATGCACTGCACAGTTGCCACTTGAATAAAAAAGATTTGGTAACAGATTGTTGTTAAAAAAAATTGTATCATTGTAGATGAAATGTACCAACTTTTATTTTCTTAATTTATAAAAAGTTTATCCATGTAGAAAAAATCGATAGGCTGATAAAAAAAATTTAGGTGCTAAATCAATTGAGCTCAATAACTATTAAAATGAAATTGGTAACGTTTTGATAAATTATAACAGTTCAAAGGTTTTAAAATTTGTTAAAAATGTTCTATATTAAAATTCGAATAAGTTGGGAGCAGCCGCTGCTCCCGGAGTCCCTGCGTGCCCACCGCTGTTTTAGAGTATCTATAAAAATAATTCAAAATGTTCGAGCAAATGTGAATTTTGTAAATCATCAAAATTTAAATGCAAAGTCATTTTAGAGATTAAACAATCATCGAAAAGACTTCGAAATCGGTTAATTTTTAATAAAGTTATGAGAGTTTTAAAAACAATGTAAGAAGTAAGCACCAATGCAAGCCCCAAATACACAATCCCCTCTCCTCCTTGCTCTCTCTCTCTTCGTTTGTTGCCATCTGGTGCTTTGCTCTAATTGCTGTGCCGGCTCTCATCAACGCCTGTTGAGCTTTTGAAGGCTGTGACGTCAATGCTTAATATCCAGGGTGATCGCGTGCACACACGCACGTCTATTCAACGCGAGAGAGGAAGCGAGACAGAGCGATATGGCTGGACATTTTGTCTGGCAGAGAGCCGCCCACTCAGCAGCCCGCACAACTGTATGCGTGCGTGTGTGTGTGTGTGTGTGTAATGGCAGAAGGTCAATTGCATTTCGTTGGCAGTTCATTAATTTCATTTCAAGCGCTCTGCATTTATATTTAGCACGTACACACGCACACACACACGCCCACATCATATACTTGGAAGCTTCTTGCTTTTTAATGTTTTGCCTTTGAGCTTTGGCCAACATTTGTAACTTTCTGGCCAGGCTAATTGCCAACTCCTGTCTCCCACGTCATTTTGACAAATGTCTTGGCCAACATTGATGTATTATTACGCACAGGTGAAACAACAACAACAACAACAACTTTGTGGCGGCTCGTGCCATCATCAGGTGAACATGTTTCCGCCCACGTTGTTGCTTTTGCTTATTTTCTCTTACTTGTTCTTATTCTTGTTCTTCTCGCTGTCGCGCGACAAGCGTTTTATCTAGTTGTTAATTTTTTATAAGTTGTCGTGTTTCTTATTTTCATGCCTGGAAAATGTTGCCGCATCATTTGTAAAGCACTAAAACAACTGATAAGTTTTGTTTTTATGTAAGTTCCGCTCTCATTCTCTTACTCACTCCCTCTTTGTCCCTCTCTTTCTGTCCCTTTGCATTAGTTGCCTGTCTGGGAATTTCTTCTAATTTTTCATTATTATTAACTATTGAGTGAATCAGCGTAGAGCTTATATTCCACTTAAAGACCAGACTTCTTAGGAAAGTCTGTTAAAATTCAAAGAATTTCAAAAGTTGTGATAATATTCATGGAATTCCCCGCTGCTGAGTTTCCTATTGTAATTGAGAGATTATTTATTGGGTTGAATGACTTAGTAATATTACTTAATATTAGTAATATTACTTGAAGTCCAGAAACCTTTGTTATTGTAGCAGTAATAGGGATTTAGATATTAATTAAACGTAATAATCGCCTATATATCATAGCATATGCATATAACAGACACTGTAAATAACATAACATTCGAATATAACATACTCTGTATTTGGAAATATAAATTGACAGTCGCATTGCGCGCTTAAATAAAGATATATTGGCTAAAATATATAATTATATTTCAGTAATTTAATAACTCAAAAAATTTTTACTAAATAAATGGTTTTTTTTTTGTTAAACAAGTCTATCTTTTCTTAATTTAGTATACTGTGTTCAATTTGCCTTATTATTAAGTACACTCACCTGATTATTTCTATGATTATTTTGTACTTCGAATCGTGTTAGATCCTGTTTAATGCTCTCGAGCGCTTCCGCTGTGTATTTATCATTGGGGCGACCGCCCCTTTTTTCGCCCGCTGGATGCATTATGCTGCTGCTTCTTCTCCTTGTGATATTTAGCAGTCATATCACAAAATGATCCGCTCTCTCTCTCACTCACACACACACACACGCGCGCACGACACAAAACACACACACACACTGGCACACACACACTCACACGCACGCACACACTCTTACGCGCGCGTAGACGAAACAGCAGCTACGATTTTATTTAAATAAATATTTGAATGTAATATATTTATATTTATTTTTTGTAGTTGTGTGTGTGTGTGTTTGATTAAAATTTTCAGCTTCTTGTTGCAGCTGATTTTCTTCTTTGCTGTTTGTTGTATTTGTTGTAATTGCTGCTGTTGTGGATTTTGTATTAAACAACTTACTAGTCTTGGTTTTAGGTAAGTATGCAATTTAATTCTTGTTTTCCTTGTTGTTTTTTTTTGTTATAAATTAATTTATTTGTTTTGATGCAACTATTTTGTTTGCGTTCTTATTTATTTTTTATTTAATTAAATTAGCTTTTATCTTTAACACTCGCTAAATTCTTCACTAAGGCACTTCATTTGCATTACAATAAAAGCATTTGCTTAATATTCACAGATACACATGTGTGCTGTTTGTGTTTGTTATAAATCTTCATTTTATTTATTTTTATTATTTTTTTTGTATCACATTTTCTGCCGTTGCCCTTTTTTATATGTATTTCATTATGATTTTGCTTCACGTTGTTTATCACAATTTGTGGCACTTATCAACGTCATCATGATCATTGGCAATAGCATTAATATTTTGGGCGGACACTGGATGTCATTCGATGAATGATTTTGAATATTTGAATACAAATAATTATTCGTATTTTGTGATTTGATTTTTAGCCCGGACAGAGCAGCAAACAATTCACAACACACACGCACTCGGCTTTTGACTTGACGGAATTTTAATTAATAATATACACGATCGATGTCGCCAACTTGCTGAAAATAGACACAAAACAGAAGACACAAAATAACTAAAAATGTGAAGAGGACGACGCCAAACAGAAGCAGAAGCAACAACAGCCAAAGTTGCTGTAGGAAAATGCTCGACTAGAAAATACCATGTCATTCAGTCTTAAGATACACACAGATACAAAAAATTTCAGCTGACTGTCAAAAGCTCGAATCAACCTCGAAATTTAACTAACCTATCTTCAAGATACAGATACATATACTCTCACTAAAATACAAAACAAAACTATAGAAAATAGATAAATATATACCAATGCATCATTCAATATTTTCTTTAAAAGATTGACATATTCTCAAAGTTTTTGTTCAGAAACAAAATCCTTGTGTAATTAGCACTACATATTTAAGTTGATTTACAAATTCTACTAATTTTTGCGAATTCTCGAAACAATCACACGGGTCAACCCCCTAAAGATCTTAAATTGACTTCATCTTTTAAATGACTTTAAAAATAGTATTCTTTATAAAGTATTGCTTGTATCATAGAAAAGATACTCAATCTGTTAGTTTACTTAAAAGATTTTTTTAAACGATAGTTTACTTCAATCATGAATGGAACATTTATAGATTACGTGATTTTTTGAATTGGCTTTGAATTATTAATGATAATTGATATGTTTATGAAATTAAAAGCTGCATTATATATTAGATTACCTAAAATCTGAACTGAACTGTATCGGATAGTTTGATCGATTTTTATGCATTTATATAAGAGAGGTAATTTTTCATAAACATGTTGCATATACCCTTTTGGGAGCACCCCATAAATACAGGGTATACCAAATTGTCACACGCTACGCAGACGCGACGCGTTTTAAAGGCAACTAAACTGCTCCATCACTCATGCACACGCACACACACACAAACACACACTTACATACAAACACACACACTTATGCCTCTGCTCATTTACATGCCGAAGACGTGAGTCAGAAGAAAGAGACGCAGACAGCTACAAAATTGTGTTGGACACTTTGTTACAGATTTTTGTTGTATTTATTGTTCTGTTTATGTTTTTTTTTCTTAGCTCGTTTTTATTGCAAATGCCAGACAATGGAAAACGGCAGTAAGCGTCATTTGGGAATGAGGATTTGCATACAATTTGGCCAAGTCACTTCCCCTCCCCCCGCCCCTTCCTTTTGCGCTGCAGTGGCGCATGCTCATAATTTATGCGTCAAGTAGCGCATTATGTCATAGCCGTATTCTGGAAAGCCAATAAATTGAAATTCCCTCAAAAATCAGTTTATGACGAGCCATTAAGTTCACACACCACGAAATTAGCGAACCAGCTGCGAGAGGAATATAAGTAGGAGGAGGGGACAGTGGGGCAAGGGCAAAGGCAAAGGGATCGGCGTGACTATGAAAATGACTATGAAAATGCCCATCAATACGATATGCGATAGATACATTTGTATATACTATATAAATATATGTAAATCACATACACATACAGCAAATTTGTATGTAAACAAACAGACGAAATTGCCGAAAAAATTCGGCGAATTGTGCCAAGTGCAAATGAGTTAACGGAATGGCAATTGCAACTACATACATACATAAACAGACGTGTAATTACCTACAAACAAATTCTAATAAGAAGTAACAGTAAAAGCTTTAAAATTAGGTGGGGATAAAACTAATTAAAACTTTAGTAAATTTGGCATTAACTTCTTAATTTTTAAAAAACAATGTAGTATAAAGTATAATGTACATAGTAGTAATAACAAATATAGCAAAATCTTGAGTATAACATTTAATGTTAACGCTAACATGACGTTAACAAATGTTAATTGGAGTTGACAGTTATTAAAAATTGATTTACTATAATTTGAATTGATTTTTTAACTAGTTACACATAATTTCACGCATTTTTATTCAGTTTTTAATCCAATTTCAACATATTTTAAAAAAGTTTATCAATATTTAAAATAGGAGAATTTTAACAGTAGCTTAACAGTTGATGTTAGCCGACTTTTGAATGGAAAAAAAGAGTTATAATCGTAATGCTAGGCAATTGCGGGCCCGTAAATTTAGCTTATGTACATATTTTGCACTAACAAGAGATTATAATTATTTTGTTGACAAAAGTTGACTTTTGCGCCTTGTTGTTTTGTTGACGCTACGCATTTTGTTATAGTGCTGTGGAATGCTGAATTTTTAGAGACTTTGGATGTGTGTTTGTGTATGTTCAATGTACATATGTACATACAATAAGATAAGCGAGTCTGAAGGTGCTTGGGATGATAAACAAACACGCGCCAAATCCAAATGTCAACAGAAGTGGCCCCCAGAGCTTTGGCTTGCATGTGCCAGCCCCAACCCAACCAGCCCCAGCCCCAACCCCTATTTTACCCTACTTCCCCCATCACAGTTGTTGCCAACATCGAACAGTTTGTGCCAATTTTGGAAATTTTCACATTCCACGCATACCGCAAAGTATTTTTGCGTGCGCAAAAAAAATTTATATATATTTATACATATATCCAATAACTAATTAACAATACAAACAAGTGAGTAACAGTAGAGTTGAGCGGACACGACTATAAAATACCCTGTAAGCAACTAGCAATTAATTTGATAAGCATATTAACAAAACGTTATTTAGGTTATTAATTTAACATTCACAAATTATAACATCTGCCAATGTGAACTGCAATACCCTTCATTACACACAAAGTACAGGGTATTAAATGCCTTAACAGCATACATAGACAATTCACTCACATTTTTGTCTGTCTATGCGTGAGAGGGACAGTAAGAGAGAGCAACAGAGATGGAGACAGAGCGAGGGATTTTTGATGCGTTATTAAGCGGCTCGTTGAATGCGACGCTATTGGAATTTTTAATTGTTTAATTGCGGCCAAATTTTTGCTTGGATGACTTGAAAGACAATCTGCCGCATTGAAACATTTTTATGAGCAATTATAAGCATTAGACATTAGACAAACATTTGTTTAAAAATAAATTGCACCATGATTAACAGAAGTCATTGCAGAAGGCGCAACACTTAACAGCGCTGCGGTATGTTAATTGCTGGTCTCTGTTAAGCTTTATGCTAAAAGCCTATTTTTAGTTAGTTTCTCTATTGCCTAAACGTCACTAAAAATGATCGTAAAATACGTCGGTCCGGGTGTTTGTTTGTGTGGGTGTGTGTGTGACTGTGTGCGGGGGAGTCGCGTGCGCCTGTAAAAAGCATAAGAAATTGGCCATCAAAATGCAAGGCAAGTGCAAAAGCAAATAAAATACATAACACAAATGCCAGTCTCGCGAGAGAGAGAGAGAGAGAGAGAGAGCGATTATGAGTGCGAATGTAACTGTGAGAACAAGCAGCAGGGGAGCAACACTCTCTCACAAAACACACACTTACACACAGGCACTCTCGCTTACACAGTCAAGCAGCGCAGCGTCGCTGGGCAGAAGATAAAAATAGTATTAGTTGCTGATTATTATTGCAAAAATGCGCATTCCTCGGCGACTTATCCCCACAAGGCGGCTGCTGCTGCTGCTGCTGCTCCATTCTCTCTCTCTCTCTGTGTTTTCGTTTCGTTTTCCCTTTTTTCATGCACACACACACACACACACACTTTGATATACAATGTATGCATGTATGCATTGCAGTTGCAGCAGGCATGTTTCAAAATATGTAGAAAAAGAGAAAAGGAAAAAAAAAATTGAAGCAAGAAGCAAGAAAAACGAGCTAAATTGCATTTTCGTCGTCGTCGTCGTCGCTGTTGTCGTTCGTCGATTGCAACTTGCAGCAGCCAACGGCCAGTGGCGGCGTGTGCAAGGGGTGAAAGGGGGTAAATGGGGTATATCGATGCGATGCAACAACTCTCTGCCATCAATGGACAACCGCCCACCCAGCGCCTCGCCCCCAAGCAGAAAACTAGCCACAGACTGGCCCCAACTTGACTTGGCCTGTCCAGGCCTGGTCACTTTTTATCGTTCATTTACTTTTAAAAAGCAGCAGCAGCAGCAGCAGCAACAACAACAGATCACTGTATTTATTGCCCTGCTCATGCCTGTATAAATTGTATGTGAGTGTGTGTGTGTGTGTGTGTGTTTTTGGAATGCACACGATCACATGCACATCGCCTCACCTGTTTAGTCGCTGCCTGCAGGCGGCGCAGCCCACAACAGCAGCAGCAGCAGCAGCAACTCACACACACACACACATACATACACATACATACATGCCTACACTCACACTATAATCCACTACGAATTGCATGCTGGAATGTGAATGGAATCTCAACAATTTTCAGCGTCGCTGACGATGACGCCGTCGTCGTTGTTGACGTCGTTTGGCGCAACTTTTTGCACGTCAAATCACAAAACTACAAATACAAATACAAATACAAATTCAAAATCCAAATAAAAATAAAATAACATTAAATTGCAACATTTATGCGAGCATGTATGCAAATGCATGCGAATATCTATGTCATTTAGTTGACAGAACCCAAACATAAATAAGCTGCTTGAGAAATTATTGTCGCACTGACATTGAAGTGCATTTTGCACAGCAGCAGCAGCAGCGGCTGCAGCAGAGGCAGAGGCAAAAGCAGCAGCAGCGACGTCGCTGATGCCTCTAATTACAAGCGCACCCGCAGTTGTTGTTGTTGCTGTTGTTGTTGTAGCTGTTGTTTGTCTTGCAGTTACTTGTGCCACATTTTGCATCTCTCGTATTTACATTTTACATTGTATAGACGTTGTATTTCTTTCATAATATTTACAATAGGGGTATTCCCGTAAGCAAAAGGCACTAACAAAAAATTTACTTGCCTGGAAAATTCGATAACCAGATAAATTTTTTTTTAAATATAATATTGCAGAATCTTTAATTATTTTTACTTCAAAAACAGATTTGTTCCACTTACAATTGCAACATTTTGTAATGTATAAAATTTCAGTATTCCAGCTGAATGCAATAAATTAGCTCTTGTTTACATTGTCAGTAAAAAAGAAGGCAATTCTCATAAAACAACTGCATTTATAAAGAAAAATAAAAACAGCGCAATCACCTGAACAATTGTGAATTAAATAATATTTTAATGTCACTGCATTTAGTGGATAGCAAACTATTAAAAAGATTCATAAATTGATTCATTAAACTCATCAATTTGAAATTCGATCACAGCAAGGGAATACCCCTAACATGCAAATTACCGCTGCAGTTGCTGTCGTCGCCTTTGCCCACAGTTTTGTTTGTTGTTCTTGTTACCTTTTGTTTGCTTTGATTTTTCGTTTTCTAATTGCAATTGTTGGTGACGACGTCGCGCTTGTTGTTTTTTATCAAATTGCACGCGAATTTGAGAAACGCCCACGTCGGACGTGTTTTGACACCTGAATTATTACGGCAATTAGCTGCAGATGGCATTTGAAAATGAGTTAAGAACAACGCGGGGGAGCGAGAATGAAGGAGGAGAGGGGGGCTTGTCATAATTACATATGTGCATATGCATGTTAATACACATACATATATAGCGAGCAGCAGATAGAACAGAACAGCAACAAAAAGGGAACAATACAAATACAACAAAGTGCCAAAGAATGAAAAGCAGGAGGAAGAAAAAGACGCATGAAGGGAGTGGGAGTGGAATAGAGAGAGCAGCTACTAGAACGGAGCAGTTGCAGCTGAAGAATTTAATCCGATTTGTAGTAAGTAACGAGCGCGCAGATGTTGCGAGCGAGCAACGACTTAGGTGTGCGGTGGTGGGGAGGGGGGCATAGAGTTAGGAAAAGCAACACTCACACACGCACAGAAACACACTCACACTCACACACGCACACACACACACACACACTCTTGAACTCACTCACAAACTGGGAGTAGTGAGAAGAAAAATATGTAAATACATGAACCGTTGCATGCATTTGGCATTTTATTTTGGATTTTTTCACAAAGTACCAAAATGCACTCACACACTTGCGTTTGCTTGCGTTTTCTTTATAGATTTTCTTGGATTTTTTTTTAGAAAGAGAAACAGAGCCAACCAGCACAATTGGAAATACATATGTACATACACGACACACATATACACACACTCTTACATACGTACGCACGAACAGAGAAGTACTGAATTTTCGAGCTAAAAACACACGTCTCGCGCACTGTTTGCACATGCAGTCGTTGCGTTTTTCATCAAATTTACCTTCACGCGCTGCGTTTTTGCACTTTTCACAAATTTTCCTCCACCTCCACGCGCTGCGTTGTTTATTAAAACATCGACCAAAGTTGCGTAGCACCGACTGCTGTGAATGTCTTCTCACTCGCTCGCTCGCTTTGCTTTTGCCTGAAGGAAGTTGCCTGACGGTAAGAAAAAAATAACGTGGCAGCTTTGGCTAAGCTTGGCAAAAAAAAATGTGGCAACTATATCAAGTACCATTGATAACTCCATTTTCACATATTTAACTCAATTTAAAAAAATTGAGATAAATTTGGAACTTGCTTAACTTTTAAGCTAGAATTTCGAAAATTGCACTCGATTTTTTGATGAATTTTCCTCGAAATTCAAAAATTTTTTTTTCCGATTTTCTTACTAAACTTTGCCAAGTAAAAAGTGTCGTGAACCAAACAAAATTTAAAAATAAACTTCATTTTTTTAGAAAATTTATAGTTTGCTTAATTTTTTTAATTTGTAAGTACAAAGTTTTGATTAATTTTTTGAAAATAATTAATTTCATTAGAGAAATGACATGGGACCTATTTCTATCGATATTTTTTAATTAATAAAATGGGCGATAGATCGTGGTGACTGAGCGATAGACAGACACTGATTGTGGTGGTCGGTCGGCTGTAGAAGTGGCAGTGTTGCTATTAGCTAAGTTATCGAGAATTAAGAGAGAGGCTGGCAGCTCTTTAAGCTCGTGCAAAACAAAAAGCTGATTGCTATAAAATGTTCTTTGGCGGGAATTAACAGTTGAATTAATATTAAGTTAATTTAATATTACCTATTAAATTCATTGAATATATAATTTTTTTAATTTCTATTAGAAAACTGAATTTATATAAGAGTTATTTTGAAACCTTGCAGTATGATAAAGATTTTTGAAAATTAAAATTTCTATAGGAAACATAAATATAATTGCTTAAATGTATTTTCATCTGATTTTTTCCCAATCTGATATGTACATATATATTAATTTTTTTTTTCATGTATTTCTTATAGAAATTTGTTTACAGCTTTTGTCAGTCATTGAAGTACGGTCACACAACATTCATGATTTCAGTATTTATTTGCGGTATTTGCACAGCTGCAACAATTGGCGTTTTTGCGCCAATATTGGGTCTTTATTTTGAATTGGCTCTTATTTTCATCAGCTATTTTGTATTTTATTTTTATTTATTTAGGTTGAAGCACATATTTGTTTTTATTTAGCTACATAATCATCACTAGATTGAGATGAAAATGTGAAATACTTTGAAAATATTTTTTTATTTAATTAAATGCAAAAATATCATGAGCTTAAAAAAAAGTTTTGGCTCTTTTTTAGTGAATTTGGCTCATTTTGTTTTTGGCTCAATCAGATATTTTTAAGTGGCAACCGTTTTTGCATTAAAGTATGACAAAAAGCACAAGATTGAGATCATAAATAGATTAATATATGTTAAATAACTGATTTTTTATTACAAAACTTAATGGTTTTCATACAAGCAGCTTACATTTCAATGCAAGTATTTTTATTTTTAAAAAAGTATTTTTGCCATTTCTTTATTCGGTCATACTGGCTACACTGCTTGCAGTAGTGCTGGGATTATATCGATATTCACCCTTATCGATATTAGCGATATTTTGACTTAAACTATCGATATTATCGATAATATATCGTCGATTTTTGCCTTTGAATTTACAGATGTAGGGGCCACCTAAATTCATAAAAACACTAGAAATTTTTCAGGAACTATGCTTTAAATTCCCCGAATGCTATTAAAAATTTAATTTAATTCAAGTGTTGTCATATTAAAGTTTAAATACATTTCAGCTGCCAAACATAAACAATGTATTTCAGTTCTTCATATAACTTTAAAACAAAAACAAAGTCAATTCTTATACCTATAAATAAGATTCGAAGCCGCCAACACCAATAAGGACCTAACTAAATTTAAAAAAAATTATATGTCCTAAACCTTGGCTTTTAAACGCAAATTAAAAAATTTTATTCACATTAAGAAGCTGAAATGACCGACACCAAAAATATCGATAAGCTCAAAATCTTATCGATATTCCCCATACCAGCAGCCTTATCGATAATATCGATATTTCCTCGATATAATCCCAACACTAGCTTGCAGTAGTCTGCGCGCACTTCAGATGAACGCTTGTGGACGGTCGGCGGAGTATTTTGTGGCATTTTGTGTGTCGTCGTTCGCTCTGCGATTGTTTTAACAAAAGAGTTTGCTTGCAAATAGTGAGTTTTGGTTATCAATTCGTGCAAATCAGCAACGGTTTGATTTTGGCCAGTAGGTGCAGCCGCTGAAGACTACGTGTGCATGTATATGTGTAGGTGTGAGATGGCGAAAATCAATAACAAAGTAAAGTAAATAAAACGCAGGCGAAAAGTGCATACGAAAGTGCTAAGAAGAAGAAGAAGACGGAGAACAGCGGTCTTTTAAGTGTAAATGTATTGTTGAGTGAGAAAGCAAGCAGCTTCAAGCCAGGCTCAGGAGTTGTTAGTGTGCAACAACAACAACAAATATACATACATATACACAAATACATACAAGTGGATCGCAAAGCCTTTGAACGTGACGTGAATTTCGTTAAGTGCGCCGTTATTGTTGTTGTTCTTTTTGCTGCGTCTGCCTTTGCATTTCATTCGGACTGTTGAGAAAGAAAATCTCTTTTATATGTTATGTATATATTTTAATTAATTCCAATTCTGGTTCTTTAGCTGCGAATAAGGTCAAAATAAAACACGCAAAAGCGGTTCAATTCTGGGTATTATTCTCTTTTAAACAATTTATAAGCGCTGCGTGTCGGTGTCTCTTACTGCGTCTGTGCTTGTGTCGGTGTGCATATGTGTGTGTGTAAACAGAACAAACGCGCGTGATTCATACCTTTATACACGGACGGAAAAGTCGTCGACAGCGAACAGCCAACCAGCGTATTGTTGTTGTAGTTGGCCAGAAAGAGTCGAGAGTCGTCCATTGAACCGCCGCCACCGACGACGACGGCAACTGCGACTGCGACGCTGCAGCGACGCAATTGCTTCCTGGCAAAACGGCAGCAGCAACAACAACAACCACAACGACAGCAACATGGACAAAAGTAAGTAAGATGATTAAGAAGAAGAAGACAAAGAGGAGTGAGAAAAAAAAACGAAAAATACTGAAAACTATGAAATTCGTGCCTTGCTGCAGTTTTGTCGCTGCTTCATTTTAGGGTGGGTCCATCTCTCACATTTATCTATGCGTTTTCGGCTCTCCGCTTTGCGCTAGCATTCGCATTGTTGGGTGTGTCACAGGGTGGGCGTCAAAAGTTTTTTTCCCAAGGACATTAATACAGCAGCAATTTGTAGTTGTAGTTTTTTTCCTTGGATAAAATCAAATTCATATGCAAATTGGAATTACCGTCAATGGACGCCAACAAAAGCTTTAAATTTTCGCAAAAAGAAAAAATATAATAAAAGAATAACAAAATTGAGAGCTAAAAACTCGTTTACAGTTGAGCTTTGTTATTTTTTTTTGTTACTCTTTGCTTTATTTACTTTTTTTATGTTGCAAAAGATTCTCTTGATGATTTCATAAAAAGCTTGTTTCGACTTTGAACGTGAGGGACTCTAAAAAGATTTACAGCACTAGATCAGAAATAAAAACAGGTAGAAATGTCTTGTAAAACTAATTAACCTTTTTAAGTTGCATAAATATTTGCAAGAATTTCACTTCACATTCAAAACAATTAATCATTGTTCATTGTCAAAAAAGTTATGCTTAAAAATGTTGGAAAGTCTTAAAAGAGTTTTTAAATTACTTGCTGGTACATAGAGTTTTTGGCAATACAGTGTGTTGCATAAGTATGCATACGTGTTTTGTTGAACGTGATTATTAATTTATAGTGATCAGAAATACAAGTTTATAAAGTGTGAATTAAGGAACAAGTTTCAAAGAGAAATTTCTAAACAAATAAACTGATATTTTGATGTTGAAGAAAAGAGATAAATATTCAAATATGTATAATAAATAAAATATAAATATAAAATATAAAATATAAAAAATTAAATATAATTTATAAAATATTAAAGATAAAATATAAAATATAAAAATAAATATAAAATGTAAAATATAAAATGTAAAATGTAAAATGTAAAATATAAAATATAAAAACAAAACATATTGAAAATGGTATACGATTCTGTTAATTTATTTTGAGAAAAATGTTGAATAAAAAGTATTTTACCCCGAATATATTACCCAATTTATCTGAGAAAGAGGAAGACTTTTGGCAGAGACTGTAACTATTATATGTAAAAGTGCGCACTGTCTACGCCTGATAAGGAAAGAGAGTAAATGCTTTAATAAATCTTGAGTTTGGTTTCTTTGTCATTTCCAAGATTGTTGTTGTTGTTGTAATGTTGCTTTTTATTGTTTTGTTGTTGCTGATGATTGCTGATAATGTAGCTGATTGGTTGCATATTCATTTGCCGCTGCCACCGCCCGCATGTAACAATCCCTAGAGTTTATACACATTTTCCACTGATGATTTCTTTTGATGGGCAACTTCAGTCAACAACAACACAATGGAAGCTGAAATGGTTTTGTCTGGGCCGCATTTGCATCCCGAACAAAAGACGACGCAACCGCAGCTTTCTTCCGTTTGTTGTTGTTGTTGTTGTTGCTCTTTAAGTGATTCCATTTGAAAACTAAAAGTGAAAAATAATAACAATAACAATAACAATAATAATACAAAAGCGAAACAGAAACGCAGACCATAAATACGTTGATGACCAACAGGAAATGCCCAAAACACAAACGTCTCTAAGAAATTTTTATTAGCCTCGAATCTTGCTAAGCTTTAAATGTGGCTTATCAGCATTTGATAAATTGCTCAATACTTACATTCCACTACAAACTTGATGTACATTTTTAATTGTTTTTTTTTTTACATTTATTTGTTTTAATTTAGTAAATTTCAACTAACAGCATAAATTAAAAAATTGTTGTACATTTTGTATGATTAAATTAGTGATGTTAAAGTACAGTGAAAAATCGACAACTTGAAGCATTTTCCAAGTTATTTAATTAAATTATTTTTTTGTTATTATTTTATTTATTTTTTTATTTTTATTTATTTAGTTGTATTTTTTAAATCAATTTTCATGAATAATTCTCATGAATCACAATTCCAAGTTTGGATTTACATCACTAATTTTCGTACTTATTCTTGATAATTTTTCACAACATTAAACTGGTAGGAAATTTATATTTTTTTGCAAATATGAATTAAATAGCTATATTTTATTATTTATTAGAATATTAACATTTGTTAGAAACGAATTTCATTTCATTTCTTGGCCTTGTCTCTTGTTCGATTTCGACATCGACTTCAACTCTGAATTCAACTTCAGCTTCAACTTATTTGCCAATATTCACATTCACACAGACAAACACTCACTCCGAGTGAATCATCCATAACTCTTGAATGTTTGTCCCCAAGTGAGCAATCGACGACTTTTTATTGCATTTTGCATTCGTCTGTTGTTGGATGGGAAATTGACTCAGCGAAGTTGAATCTTTTAACTATTTACTTTATAAATAGTTGAAATACGAGTATAATATTTGTTATATTTTTCTTATGTTTAGCTGTTGAAACTCTTATCTTATCTGTGGCCAGTTTTGGACCCATTTGTACTAGCTACTACTCAACTTATCACAGTCGACTCTGATTATCACGAAAAATGTTTACGAATTTTTCTTTAAAAGAGAATCATATCGAAACTAAAAGAAACTGAAAAGAAGTATGCCAAGTGCATTTATATACATACCATACATTTATTTATATACATAACTGTACATATGTATCTGTATGTGTGTCTGCTTTGATTGGTCCTCGTTCTTATCGGCTGATTGTTTAGGCGTCATTAATTCTGGCTGCAAACAAGCTAGAAATGCGGGCAAGCCATATAAGTACACACATACACACACACACATACATGTGTACATTCACATATCATTGAACTGATAAGCGGCAACTGAACTCAAGGCCTTGTCTTCATTTAGCTTCAATAGTGCGCGACTGTCGCAATTGTATAATTGAAACCCAATAAGGGAAGTAACTGTTGTTTATGCTATTTTATTTTTCAATTCTTGGAATTGTTTTAAGCAAATCGAGCACAGTTATTGCACTGCAAATAGCCGCATTAAATTCCAGGTTTGTTTACTAACAAAATAACAAATATGGAACAAAAAGAGAGTCAAAATATTGCAGGTGATCTATAAGAACGATTTTAAATGAACCGTTTAAAGTGGAAGAAATTGAAGTATTTGAAATTTGATACATCATATAAAATAAAAATACAATCGACGAATCAAAGCAAAGTTCAATAATATAAATTAATTAAAAAACATATTTTTAAAAAATGATTTTTAAATTTTGTATTATTAAGAAAGTTATAATTTGTAAATTTTTATTTTAAATATATATTTTTATTTTAAATATATATTTTTAATATTGAATATTTTTTAGCGAATTGATTTTAATTGAGGGTGAAAAACTAAATTACTGAACACAGAAAAACAATTTCAAGTACTTCAACTTGTCTTTTAAAATATAAATACATTTCAATTAAAATTCTTATTAAAACAAAATTCAAATCGATAAAAGCTTTTCTTATAAACAACAAACGAAAAGTTGATGCCTTTTTTTCATTACAATTTTCCAAAATCTAATTTCAGCTAAAGCATTTAATCAATTGAAAATGAAATTGCATTGCCCTCTCACATCAAAGATTGTGCCATAAAAATGAATAGATAAATACTTAAAAGATGATTTTCCATTAATTTGAAGTGCAAGGAAAATGCATTCTGCCTTTTAGAAAAAATTCAATCAGCAAGAGGCTTTCAGCAGACAGCTGACCTCTGACTTCAGCACTGGGGGGAGTCCAATTCAATCAACATACATGTGTGCCTGTGTGTGTGTGTATCTGTGTGTGTATGCATATGAGTGTGTGTGTGGGTCGTTTAGTCATTTAATTTTATGGCTGAACACTTTCCATCGTAGTCTTTTCAATTAAAATGCAGAAGCGCGGCAAATGAATTTCCAGCAAAGACTTTTTCAATTGAAAATTAACCTTGATAATGAAAATGCAGCCTACAGTTGACAGCACCTTGTGGGCGTGGCCATTAGCGAATGACAAATCAGGCATGGCAATGACTTAATCAAGTTGCCTGATACACATAGCTTAACTTTTATAATAATAATTGATAAGACAACACAACAAATGTTTGGTAGCAGTAAAATTTGACTTTATTATCAGCTCGATTACAATAGCCTCAAGCTGTGATTCATTCAATTGCAATGATGATAATTACTCAACAGTTGAACCTTTTCCGGGTAACTCAAAATATAACGTAGACAAACAGTGGCTCTCAGCTAACTACAGCCACTAATCTTATATACATAAAAATACAATTTTAAATAAATTTATCTGTTAATAGAAATGAGATATAAATGAAATTTAAACGTAGCAAATTATTTTAATTTTTTTTATTAAATATATTTTATAAACACATTTTAAGATCTAAAGGGTCAAATAAGCTGCATGCCACTGTAAATACATAAATATAAAAAAGTTACAGAGGAATTGCCGCCCGCTTTTTATTCCTTTGACATTGTTTGTTTGTTTTTTTGTCAACATATTTTGTTTGCATTACATTTGCCAGTTGACACGCAACATTTGCGGACTTGAGTTGTGACCTTGGCCCTGAACTTTACCAATTATCCGTTGCACGCCAGTGTCACGTAAAGTCAAAAAGCCAAGGTCATCAATGTAAAAAGGTTCAAGGACGAGGGCAGACAACAGAGAGCTGAAAAAAAAGAATGCTGCCCTTCTGCATGTTGCATACAAATTGTATGAGATGCTTGCACTTTGATCCACTTTGATAATTTAAAAAATAATTGATGGAATGTGTAATGACTTACAGATTTATTCATACTGTTTAAAAGGATTCGCTTTTTATTCTATTTAATAATTATTTCCGTTTCAGATATGCTCGTAAATTAAAATTCTTAATAAATAAATATATTGATTAATAGAAACGAGGTTTAATATTTATCAATAGTATGACAAGGTTAAAAATAGCTTTCAACTTGTAAAAGAAATAATTCTCTTTGACTCCAAAAATTAATAAAACCAATTTTGTTTATTTTTTTTATACATATGTTTTATTTATTTTTATATCTTGTAATTGTTTTCCCCTTGCTTACAATTTGTAAATTTAATTAAAGTACATTCTAAGCTAAATATTTAAGTTTGCTATGTTTGTTTTCCCCTTTTTAAACTTTATTGCATTTGACATGGCAACTGAACTTGTTTTATGTTACGCCCTCTGACCTAGCAATTAAAATACACGCCAATTCGACCCGAAAGTAAATAAACTTTTAAACCAGGTCTTGGAAAGTTTTAAAGTTCTTTTAATTAATATAAAGAGAGAATCTATTTAAACAACAAGTTCAACTAGTATTATTGTGCAAATGAAATATTTATGTAGATTTATTGCGCCCAGCCACGCCCCCAGTCCAGTTGAAAATGCCAGAAAATAAATAAAGAAAAATTAAAACACACGCAAACGCAATTTAACATTTACGGTTCATGGCATCAGCAAAAGTTAAAGACAGTCAAAGCCAAAAAACTGATGGTTAAGCCAATTAGCATGTGTTTGTTTGTTTGTAGAGTGGAAAAAGATGAGGTAGGGGGAGAGAGAGGGTGTGCATCATCACACGCACACTCACACACACTCAAACTCAAACACACACACCTACGCAAGGTGTTCATATCGAAAGGTGCTGCAGCAGAAGATCAGAGGCCGCACCTTGCCAAGGGGCACAATAACCGGTAAACACTGTATGCCCACTCTCCCCCCTCTTCCTCTTTTCCCCTCCCCTTTCGCTTTGTTGCAAGCAGCAGCTGCGTTTTGTATGTTGTCAAGTTTTGTTGCCGCTGGGCCCAACTTGACTGCAAATTGATTCATTTTTAAAATGCCTCCATTCCCGCTATTATCATATAAGAGTAAGAGTGGAACTGTGGCTAACACCTCAACAGAGGGCCACAAAGAAAAGGTCAATAAATCATTCAATCATCTTTATAAAGTTCAATAGTCTGAGATGCGGTAACAAACAACTAATTAACTATAATAGAGATTACATTTTTCGAATTGAATTGTTTAAATACAATTTATTTATAAGATTTCTTTTTCCGTTTACTTTGTTCTTTCTTATTCTCAATGAACTCTTGATAAATACAATGAACACGAGTATTTCTTTGTGCTATTTTTAAGAGTACAAATTTTCTTTGACCTTCGCTATGAATACCCTGTAAATAAGTACAAATTTATGGTGCATATTCAAGAAAACTATGTAATTTATTTTACTTTATTTTCTAGAATTTTATTCAGATTCCTTCAAAATAAAATCATATTTTTAAGTAAATCATTTTATCTATTTCTTGTCTTCATTTTTAGATACCCCTTAAATAAATTGACATTTGTAAAATAAGATTGTTAACTATTTGTATGATTTATTAAAAACCTCTTGTACCCTGTAAATTAATAAATAATCTTGAATAAATTTCAACCTACTTCGTTCGATTCGCATTTAAAATATGAAATTTGCATATTTTTATGGACATTTCGTGGTGCGCTTTGACATTGAAAATGCTTTTAAAGTACTTTCTGGTGGTGCTTATCCACAGCCAAAAGAAAACCACCCACCGCAAATAGCTGACGTCTTTGTAATTTTCATAAATTTTTTGACACATTTGCACGATTTCCCATTTGAAACTTGGCGGTTTTTGTTTTTTTTTGTTTGTTTGTTCACACGACACCGCGCACCACGGTCGACATTGCCTCATTTTTTCCAGCGGTTCTTCTTGTTGTTGTTGTTAGTGGTGGTAGTTTTCACCACTTAATGCTGCAACTTTTCACCATTTCTCAGCATTTAGACGGCGCGCCTCATTTCACAAGCAACGTTGTCTTCATGCTTCTCATTCTACAGTGTATATGTACATATCTATATAAACATAAGTACAACTGTGTCTATGTGTGTGTGTATCTATGAGTATTTGCATCTGTAGTGGTAGCTGTGTTAGCTGCTTTTGAGCTTTGTTGTTGGGTTATTAAAGCGCACATTCAGTTGCGATGTATGGCCAAAAGCAAAAAGCAAAAGAAAACGCTTAAGAAGAAAGAAACAAAAAAATATACGGAAAAAGACAAAAAAAAAGTAAAAACCACATTAAAGGTTCATTTGGCTGTCGCTTTGTTTGGCTTTGGCTTTGGCTTTTAGCCGTCTGCGTAGGTTAAACTGTAACTGAAATACGGCCGTGTTGGCCCAGTTACAAATTGGCGGATACTCGACGCGACGCGGCTTTGACGTCTGCTGCCTTCAAAAGCACTTTTGCCACTTCTCACTGTTGCCCTCTCTCTCTTCATCTTTGCCTCTCTTTCTCACTTAACATCTATGTTTGGACTTGTGCAACTTTTAATGCTGATGTCGTCGTCTGCAAATAAAGTGAAATTATTATGTGCGACACACAAAAGCCGCTTTAGATTGGATTTGGCTGCCACTTCAACGTTGGTGGCACAACTCACACACACACTCGCACACACTCACAACTTAAACTCGTCTAATGAAAAGCTTTCGAGTCACACGACATTTAACAGTCCGTCTTTAATGGCTCATTATCAATACTATTCGAGTTGGCATCCATTAGCTATTACACGTAGCTAAATGGCTTAAAGGCTGTAGAGAACAGCCTATGACAATTTCATTTTTCTCTAGCTCTCTTTCTTCACATCATTCTCTGACACATTCATCAGATGTCTTTTATTAGCCCTATGCTTGTTGTTTGGCCATAAAAGAAGACCAACATTATTGACCCATAAAAAGTACAGCGTATTTACTGATAGTCGCAACACCATCTGTGGTATTTATTTGTTTTTTCGATACCCTGCATTGTGTATACCGATGGGTTGTATTTTTTTATTGATACTTCACCTTTTTTATTTGATCAATTTTTATTTCAAAATTTTATACACATTAAATTAACAATGTATTTAAAATATTATTTTCAACAAATCTTTTTAATGCTTTATTATTATTTGTATATCTTATTTTTTTTGTTATAAATATCCCATTATAGTTTTTAAAATATAACGTATTTTTTGGTATTTAAAGTTATTTACTATTAAAAGCTATTATCCTACTTAATTACAACAAGATCTACCAATCAGAACGATAGTAATGTCTGATATAAGTTTCAAGCAATGTAATTGCAATTAAAATATTTTATATAAATTAAAATAACTAGCGGGTATCCTATAGTCGGAAACTCGACTATAGTTTCGTTTTCGTTTGTATTTACAAATTTCTTATTTTAGTCTAAACTTTTACAGGGTATTTGTTGACTATCTCCCAATTAAAATTGTCTCTTTAACATGTTCTTTTACACTTCTTGTCAGTTGTCAATGTTGTAATGTTGTAACGCATTTCCCCACCTTTTACTGTCACGGCTCTAAGCCAATAAACGTTTTTATTTGTGGCTCCGTTTGGGCCACTTTTCAGTAGACTGTAGACTGTAAAAGCACACTTATAAGTCAATGAGTCAATCGTGCGGGGGCAGCAACCTACAATACCAAATACGTATGGTGTTTATATTTCTGTTACTGTTGTACTTTTTGCTGTTGTTATTTAAATTGGTTCGAAGGCAAGCGAGGCGAGCAAAATGCGACGAGCTTTAGAGAGCAACGCTTATAAGTAATTATGGTACCGGTATTGTTGTTGCTGTTGTGATTGTTATTGTTGCATGTATGTATCACACTATATATGATGTGTTGCCCATGGCATTGTTGTCAATATGCGTCATGACAGATTGGTTTTTATTTTTGCGCTTTTGTTGGCCCACGTTGAATAGGGGAAGTCATCTGAGAATTGCGCTACGTGTGAATTGTCGGCAAAAATAGCAATAATAATGAATAGAGAACTCATTGGGAGAGGAGAGGGAAATGGGTGTACAGATTGTTTGTAAAGATTACAACGAGTCTCATCTCAATTCAAATGTTGTTGTGTATTCTGATTACGAGCTTTGCAAATTGTCACCTTGCTGCACTCAGCGAAAAAAAATCACGAATTCTATTCTCAAATAATGTAGAAGTGTTATCAAGTGACAGTACAACTGAAAAGTGTGATTCAAGCGTGCTACACAAATCTTTTGAGATTTTGATGACGATTGCTTTTAATGTTAGCCGCATAATTTGTCGGTGTTGCTGAAATGTCAAGAAATTTATTTTTTAGAGTCACAAAAACTGACTGCCATAAATGTAGTTTATGATTAACAATAAACATTTTCAAATCTCATCAAATTGTTTGACCTCAATCAATAATTGTTTTTGTCTTGCATTTGGAATCTTAAAGATTTGTAGAATATGCCTGAATATTCTTAGAGAGCCAATAAATTTTTACTTTTCTTCATCTAAAAAAATAAAAATGTGTCATTAAATTTGTACTTTCTTTTTCTACGAATTATGGATATAAATTATCAACAATTACTCATCATATCAAATATAATATTAGGTGTAAACTCAAAGAAAGCAAATTATGACATCACTTTAATTGACAACAAATCTACAGTCATAATTTGATAAGAATTATAAACGATAGCGAAGACAAATGAAAATAGAGTTTGGGGGTTAACTAATTAAATTGACTTGGTCAATAGTCGGAGAGCAAAAACTGTAACCCATTTTGGACGCCTAGTTGGCTGAGCTCATTTTATTATTACCTCTTCCCCTCTCTTTTCTGCCAAAAATAGATACAAAGAGTGTCGCGTCATATGACTCTTACTTTTTAAGCATATTTTCCGAAAATAAAGCAAAATGTGATTGTCACGTAGCATAAAATAATAGATGGGCAAAAAACAGGCGAAGCAAGTGAAGAGGGGGCAAAAATTGACTGGGGATTGCGCAATTGCGGGGCAATTGTAAATATTTGCACTTGGACTGTGCCATTAAAAATGCGCGTGTCCCATATAAGGTTACCCCATTGGCGTACTAAATAGACTACACTCTCTATCTCTCTCTCTCTCTAACACTCTTCTCTATCTCCCTCTCTCTCTCTTTGCAGCAATATGTGCAATAGTGGAATACGAATATGCAGCAAAGGAACCAGATGAGCTGGATCTACAGAAGGGCGCCATCATCCATCGCATCAAACAGATGCCCGGCGGTTGGTGGCAGGGCACATTGAAGGCCAGCGGCATAACGGGCATGTTTCCAGACAATTTTGTGCGCATATTGGAGCCGAACAGCAATGGCAACCACAGCGATGACAGTGCGGTGGTGCAGCTCAGGTTGGTGACGCAATCCACTTAAGATCCAATGACACCAGCTGAAAATGGCATTTAACACTAACAAAAAAAAAATGATTATTGGCTCTTATGTTATAGTAAAATAAAGCTTTTGCTTTAATAGATTACATAAAGCTTTTAATAAGCACATTAAAGCTTAAAAATATTTATAAGTTTACTGTAATTAGTTGAAAAATTTGCAGTGCATTAAACTGACGCAAATGAACTTTAGATGTTTTAAAAAAACATTAAAGCTCTTTTTAAAATATAAAGCTTTTTATTTTATTTTAAAAGTTTTTTAAATTTATACTCTTTAACCGCATTAAGCATTAAATCCACTTAAATTTTCGCACAGAAAGTTTTTAGATGATTAATATAAATATAATGTAGAAGCACTAAGATTATATAAAATTGAAAGCAACTTATTTTGATTGCAAAAAAAATCACCTTAAAGCTTTCTTTTAAAAGTACTCTAAAATATCTACTAATATTGCACATTAAAGCTTCGAAATATAAAATAGCTTTGTATGAAAGATTTTAAAGCACATTAAATATGTTGTTGCGAGTGTATTAGTTTTGCATACTGAATATGGTTTCCAGATGCTCTCATAACAACAAATTTCATTATAGATAAAGCTTTTATTACTAAACTTCTCAATAAAACCAATTTAATTGCCACTTTCAGCTATTGTCATTTTTATTACAAATTTGCAAAGTTTTCTCTCTCTTACTCACACTCTCACTCTCTCTTTCGCTCTATTTATGTGAATACTTATCATTTGAATTCTCTCTCTTTATTTGTGCTTTGCTTTTCGCTCTCAGGGAGAAATCAGCGACATCGAATCGCCGCTGTAAAGTCATCTACAGTTACACACAAGTCAACGACGACGAACTGACGCTGGCCGTGGGTGATGTCATTGAATTCCTAGGGGAGGTATGTAAATACAGGGTATAGAATATACACATACATACACACATACAGAGTGCCCACAACCCCCATTTAACCTCTTGGCCAATGAGTTTTTGACGCAACCCAATAACAAAAACAAAAAACACAAACAGAGAAACCGAAAGAACATGAAAACGAATATGAAACTTATTTTATTATTTTTCTTTACTTGCTGCTGCTGCTGGCATTGTTCGCATTTAGGTCGAGGAAGGCTGGTGGCGCGGACGTTTGCGCAGCAAAGTCGGCGTTTTTCCCTCAAATTTTGTGCAACATATCGAACCGTCACCGATTTTGGCCTCCAAGCGGCCGCCAACGATTGGTGCAACGGTCACGACAGCGTCGCTAACGGCAAAAGCGGCCAATATTGCGGCAGCAACAACAACAACAGCACCAGCGGCAACAACAGCAACAGCTGCTCCTGCCATTGCAGCAGCAACAACAACAGCAACAACTACCACAAAGCAGCCAACTAAAAGCAGAGCCACAGTGGATGCCACAACAGCAGCGGCGGCGGCGGCAGCTGCAACTGCAACCGCTGCGGTGCCAACGTTACCACCGAAGCCGCAACGTGACTTTTGCCGTGTCGAGTTTCCTTATGCACCGCAAAACGAGGATGAACTGGAGCTTAAAGTGGACGACATCATCAGTGTCATCAGCATGGAGCTGCCGGACAAGGGCTGGTGGAAGGGCGAGCTGCGTGGCAAAGTGGGCGTCTTTCCCGATAACTTTGTCAAGCTGTTGGCCCCCTCAGATGGTGAGTGCAACGACAACGACAAACAATTTTCCCATCCATTTAACACATCAGATCAGTGAATTTTCCCTATGAGTTTTGATTTTGGTCTCTGTCAACCGCATCGTCGTCATTCGTCGCATTTGCATCGTCGCTTTCTTTTCCCCCCTTATCTAATTGAATGCGTCGACAAGTAAATTAACGTGCCGACAGCTTGGTGAAAATTCAATAAACATTTCGTTTGCTAATTGAATTAATTTGACAGAAAAAGTTACCCTTTTCTTACCTGTTATGGTTGTAGACAATTCAAGGCGCCTTTATCATTAATTGATAAGATTGTTCAGTTGACCGTAAGCAAACCAAGAAGAATGTTTATGCTTTGATATGAATAAATAAGTTTAACTTGTCGATAGTTTGATATACTAAAAAGGTGTTGAATTGATTAATTGACAAGAAGATTAAATCAGCTGTAGTTCCCCTTTGATGTATCACTTTATTTATTAAAAGCAGATTTAAATGGGATTATTCAATTTATGGAAAAGTAAACTATTATAAAAAAAATGGTTGTAGATTTGGAATGAAACGTATATTAATAAAAAGCATAATCTGCAAATGATTTTAAAAATAATATTGCTATGACTTTTTAAACTTTACTGATGTTAAACATTTTTAATATTATTAAAGAAGATTTGATCTCAGCTACAAAAATAGATTTTAAAATTGAGAGGCTGGAAAAGATATTTTCTTGTGAATATTCATGTTTTTAAACCTTTTTGAAATCATTTAAAATAAAGTATGTTAGTCTCAAGTCAAGTCAAGAGGAGCATTTAAATTTAAATCGATATTTAACAAGTTTAAACTAATAACAAGTAAAAGAGTGATTTCATTTTCTAGTGATATTCGGAAAACTTAATAATATATTAAATGAATTTTATATATGAGCTAACCATTTCATATGTGTAGTCGCAATCCTAAAGCTCAAAGTAAGTGACTTTCTATATATTAAGGCAATTTGAACACAGATCCTTAGGCTGATAAGGAATTAACTCATATTTTTATGGCCCTTATGGGTTTAAAGTTCGCTTCTAGATTGTGTGTATAATGAAAATTTCATTATGAAATCTTGACTTTGTATTTCCCCTGCTCAAACAAAATAAATAGAAACTATTGAAACTATGCATTGGTGCACTTGAATAATCACACACATCACTTGACATCAACAAACATCACATCAGATCACAACACATCCAAGATCACTTCACACATGCAGACATCGACAATTTTTCAATTGATTTCCTAAAGTTTAAAGCCAACAACATCATGCAATTGTATTCGTACAACATCATCATCATCATCACATCCCATCGTCATATTCAACGCCATCGTCATTATCGATTTATATTTATGTTGATTATTACTTGCATTTTGTTGAACGACTTTTATTGGCATTTTGTTTACGTTTCACTATCGCTCTTATGACTCTTTCTCTTCTTTATTTCTTGATTTCTTCTTCGTTATATATACTTATTATGCTCTTATATGTATGTATGTATATAACTTGATGTCGTTGTGTCTCTGTGTAATTTTCCTCTACACTTTTCTCCTTCTTTTTCTTCTTCTTCTTCTTCTTCTACTCCTTCCTCTACTCTTGTGCCTTTTCCATAATATTTCGTGTGTAATAAAAACTTCATTGCAACGACAACACGGCAACAAACTACACTCTCTACACTCCACACTCCACTCTTGACTCTTCAAACTCCACACTCCACAATGCAACAACAACTACACCACTGTGCACCACGATGTTCCGGCAGCGCCTCTGCCCCCGCCACGCCCCCGACCGCGATCACGATGTGGCGCTGCGACGGCGGCGGCGGCTCCGCAACGCGGCGGCTCTTTCGAGTTCTTGGGCGCTCGTATGGCCAGCTTTATCACCACGATTTGTATGTAAACGAGTTTTTCCAGTGGGGAACAACCACAACCACGAACAACGGCACTGGCCTGGCTTAGTTTTTCTTTTCGTTTTTGGCCAGTTTTCATTTTCCATTCCTTTCTCCGTCCCGTGTAGCTGTGAAATGGAAAATTGCTTTTGGCTCTTTTGGCCATGTTCATAATTTCTATGATTTATTTTCTGTTTTCATTATTTGACTCGCATTAAATTCGGCTTTCTTTGGCGCCGGCACAAAAGCGGTCTCTCAATTTAGATGCTCTGTACGCTGGCGTGAAAAGTCTCGGGAAAATTACAAATGCTGCTGCTTTGGCGCCGATTTCCTTTGCCACGAGTATTAACATTTGCGGTTTCGCTTTTTGTATTTGTTTTTTTTTTTCGCTTTTAGTTATCATTTTGCATGGCAAACGAAAAACTAGTTTTTCATTTGTTGTTTACATTTATTATCGTTGCCTTCTGGCCATTTTGTAGCGTTTTGTTTGCTTTTTTGGCGCTGTTTTAAACGCTCGACAGTCGCTTGATTATTTGCCTCTTATTTTTCTTTGTTTTACATATTGAACAAAAAAAGAAACCTTAAGTTGTTTAAACTAACTCTTGTGTTGCATACTTTGCGGTTGCCTTTTAAATAAATATTTATCAAGTCTGCAATATTTAATTATTGACTTTGCATTGCTGATTTTGCGGTTTATGCACATTCAAGCGGACCTATAATTTAGATGTGCGGCTTGAACGCCTCGACAAAAGTCCATTTATAAGTAGTTTACATTAAGGAAACTGTTGTATTTTAAACACATTAATTACCAATTTACAACTTTGCAGAAATGCGATAAAGATAATGCACATACAACTTAAACATAAATAATATTTAGTTTTTTCATAAACATATTAATTTGATTGAAAGTTAAAATTTTTTTTAATGATATTAGTATGCATATTTTAAATACAATCGATAGTAAAATTTACTGCCTTGAAAGTCCACAATAAACATTTAATGCATTTAAATAAAGTGCACATTAATTTAGATTGCCATAAACTTTTATTACGATTTTTTATATTTAATATTTAAAATGTATTTTAAATAAATATAAATAAGATTTTAAATTTACAAAGTTAAATTGAATTTAAATCTTTAAAAACCGAGAGAGTATTTGTAATTCGTTGCCAATACTTTAACTTACATATAAATCAAATTTTTACGAGCTTTGCTTTGGTATTACCTTTTGTCAACGTCGCAGTTCCAACCGCCAAAAAGCAACAACAAATACAGTCTCTGCAGTCGCTACGCAAACCACCTTCGACAGCATTAACAACAACAGCAACAACAACCACAACAATCACAACAACAACATCAGCGACTTGAGCAGTGATATTTAAAATAAATAGCAGTTGTTGTAACTGGTTTTCTGCTACGTTTATTGTTTTTTTTTTTCTTTTTGTTCCTTTGTTAAAAACGAAAAAAATAAAATAGGTGTCTTGCTCTTTGTTTGAGTTCTCTTTTTAATATGCAACGCCAGCGCTCTCTTAGCTCATTATCATTGTAATAATGATGAACAACATAATCATTGTTATCATTAGTATTGCTTGTTATGAGCCCAACTTCATTATGGGCGCACATTAGCGGCGATTATCAGAGACGAGCCCCATACAAAAGCAACATGAAGACAAGCGCGCGCTTCACTTGTTGTACTCTTCCTCTCCCCTTCTCTCTCTCTCTCTCTCTCTCTCTCTCTCAGCATTGTCTTTGCTGGCATATCAACAATGTTGCCAGAGAGCGTCAAGTGTCTCTCTCTCTCTCTCTCTGTGTTTATCTCACAGACTCTCTCGCTATTTGAGCAATGTTTCTCGTACCTTTGCCAGCATTTTTGTTTACCTTTTTGGCTCAGTACGTTTTGATTTCTTGACCATTTACGTTAGTGAAATAATTTTTGGTGCGGCAGCAAGTTGTTGTTCTTTCTTTCTTCTTATTTTTTTGTTAAATTATTCTCTTTCGCTTTGCTGGTGCGTGTGCTACAATTACCGTTCTTGCGGTTTTCGCGCTGGTTGCTAACTGCAATTGCAGTTGGCCCAAAAAACCATTAATTTAACATTTAACTAATTGGCAACTGAATGTGGCGTACGAGATTTGTCGCGAGAGACTTTTTTTTTGCTTTTTAAAATGAGAAACATATAATTAAATATGCATGTGTGTTTGTGTGTGTGATTAATGATTAAATTGTTAAGAGTTAAAAAGTTAAAACGAAACGCAGTCATCATTAAATCAAAGCAGGCAAACCAAGTTTGTTGCCTAAGTCTTTCGTTTTGTGATTGTGTGCGCGTCGGCTTTGCCGCTAGCAACAACAACAGCAACAACAACAGCAACAGTGACAGCAACAACAGCACCTCACTCAATTACTCAATACTTGAAAATATGAAAAAGTATAATAAAATAAAATAAATAAAAATATATATTAAATTCCATTTCGCGCAACACATTTGCTGTCGTCGTTGTGGTTGATGTTGCTGTTGATGTTGCTTGTTTGTCAATTGGTAGCAGTGAAAGTCGTTGGGCATTCGTTTTTGTGCCATTTGCAATTATCAACGGCTTTTGCCAACTTGTCTATTCTATGGCTGACTTTGTTGCCTTTGTCAGTTGGCCATTTGTCGTTGCTGCTGTTGTTTTCGATGTTGTTTATGTTGCTGTTGTTGTTGTTGTTATTTCATTCGCTTGACCTTTACACATTTAAAGCATTACTCAATCAGCGTTTGCTTTGATTTCTGTTGCCATCACCATTTATTGCTGTTTATTTATGTTTGCATGCGCCTGTCGTTTGCTCTTTCATTGTATTCGTCGTGTAGTAGAGATGCGAGGGCGTGACGTGACGTGACACGAGACAAAACACGATATTAGAATGGTTAGAGAGACAGAATTAACCAAACAGCAAAAATTAAGTAATTGGATCGTGAGAAAGAGAAATAGTAATACAAAAAATATTTAGGAAAGGGTAACAAATTAGCTAAAAATATGGAGAAATATTCAACAAATTATAAGTAAATTATGAGAAATGGCATAAAATGAGTTTATAATTGCTGAATTAGATGGATTGAAAATCAGGTAGTAAAAGAAAAATCTGTAGTTATTAATTGTTAATTAACCTATTATTATAAAATTTGAATAGTGATAAAGTGGGGACAGTACAAAATTTAATTTATATGTTGGCTGACTCTTAGGTCCGATATCAAAAATACTGACTACTTCAAGATGATATAGTTCTGAAAAGCATGAAAGAATATAAATAAAATAAATAATAAAGATAACATTTATGGTTTTTCCTATTTGTTAATAAAACAAAAGTGTTGTAACAATATTTTTAGAATATTGTTACGTATTAAAAGAATTCCAAGTAATATGTATCTCAATCTTATGGGTTATTGTTTAAAGCAGCGGTGGGCACAAAATCTGAATTCGGGAGCACTACAACAACATCAACAACAACAACCCTATTAGAGTCTACCTAAGTTGGAAGCAGCTGCTGCTCCCGGAGCCACTGCGTGCCCACCGCTGGTTTAATGTCTTAAATTCATTCTAAATATTTTAATAATTATATTGTCACGTCACGCTGTCATCTCTAACGTCTCGTTCGTAGTTCGCTTTGTGATATGCCTTTGCATTTGCGCTCCTACGCTTGCGCTTTGTTTGACTTCCACATTAATTTATTGACATTTGGCAACAGTTGAGCAGTTGAGCGACGAAACTAGTTTGTTGTTTGCATTGTCGCTCAGCTGTTGCTATTCTTGGCGTTAGTCACGCCGAAGTGCTCGACGTGCTCATCTTTAATAATAAACACAACGCAACTCAACACAACTTGACGCAACTCGTCTTGTGTTGAAGTGCGCGTAGTGTTGTTGTTGTTGTTGTTGATCAGCGAATGTTAATGTTGTTGGGTGGCCAAAAGCAGCCCACACCCAGCGATTAAAACTAAAAAAAACCTCTATTGTTTAAATGATTATTTTAACTCGCATCTTTTGGCCTCTTGCAGTCGCGCCCATTAACGAGCCAACAACAACCACAGGGGGAACAACAACATCGCAGCAGTCACAGCGCAAGATCAGCAACACGAGCCACATGACCACAACGAATGCCAACAACAGCAGCGGCACCACAACGGTGACGCAGCAGCAGCAGCAACAACAACAACAGCAGCAACAGAGCAGTGCTTCAACCACAGTAAAGGTTTACATCAAGAAGACGGGCGGCAGCAGCAGCAACTCGTCGACATCGGGACGCAAGGAGAGTTTCGGATCTCGTGATTCCCTCAATGATATACTCAGCGAAACGGGCCTGCCCATCGGCACTGTGGCCGCCCAGCGCAAATCGTTGGAGAACAAGAACCTCGATCTGAGCAAATTGCCTGGCAAAACAGCAACAACAACAACCACAAGCAACAACAGTAACAGCAACAACAGCAGCAGCAACAATAGCAACGCCAACAGCAGCAGCAGCAACACAAACATTCCCACATCCGCGTATGCGGATCTGCGCAAGAGTCTGGACAATATGGATGAGAAGATCAAGTCACCGCCGCCGCCGGTGCTAAGCAAAAAGCCCAGTGTGCCGCTCAAGAAAACGCCCACGGGAAGTGTCACAGGTTAGCCATAAATATGAATTACAACTCTCAAAATGAAATAACTCAAAATTATGAATACGAGCGCAGAGTTAAGTTGATAACTCGAGTGGGTGGCTCAGCTTGGAGAACAGAGAGAAGAAAAAAAAAGGACAGGAACTTGTAGAAAATATAAAAACAAAGATAGAAAATATAGACAGAACTTGATAAAGTAAAGATTATGAAAGGAAGAACGACTGGGAATATGCATCTACTATACATAGATATCATAATTATGGTCAATAATTTGTTCCATAAGTACATATTTTTAATAATAATAATACATATTTTTAAAGGCAGAAAGAAAGACATGAAAAAGTAAAGATTTTGAAAGGAAGAAAGACTGTGAATATGCGTCTACTATATTTAGAAATCGTAATAATGCTCGATAATTTGTTCCTTTACTAAACTTATTTAAAGCACTAGGCTGGGAATATGAATACTGAATCCGAAATATTTAATTATTGTTCATTTACTTACACAAAGTAATACATTTTTAACTATTTACCTGCAACTTATAATGTTAACGCAATAAATTAGTTAGACTACACATTGTAAGATATTAAAAAAAAAACATTTAAAATATCAGGAAGAAATAAATATATTGAATTAAAAAAATTATGTACAACTTGAATTCCAAAAGCTGATCTACAAGATTACAATCGCTTCTTTCCTCGTAAGCTTTTGAACAAAATTGGTCAGTTAATATTAACATTAAATGCCAATGCATTCCGTAGTATGGATATAAATATCACACACGAACTGTAACCATTTTCACTCGTTTTTGGAAATGTTTTTAAAAGATATGTCAGGTTTACTTTGATTACATTACAGACCCTTCTTCACAAGTTTAGCTGCACGTAGTTTGAGTTATTGCATTCAAAAGAGATCAAGTGTTTATCAACTAAATAACTTATTCCTTCCTCTTCTAGGCAACATTTTGGGCGGCAGCGGAGGCGGCATGAAGAAGAAGAGCTCCGACAGCAAACTAACGAGCGCCGTGTCCCACGATGTCTCCGACGGTTTGGCTGGCAGTAAATTATCAGGTGGACAGCTGCCGGAGTCGGGCATGGCAGGCAATGTGGTGATGAGACGGGCAGCAACAATTGCCGTGGAGGATACGGACTTTGATCGTGTGGAGCGCGGATCTATACTGCAGGATATGCGCGCTGGACGCGTCAAGGCGCCAAAGCGACGTCCGCCATCGGCGGCCATAAATGTGCTGGGCGAGAGTAACAACAATTCGGTGTATGTCAATGGCAGCGGCATGGCGAGCAGTGCCAGCGAGCTGAGTGAAGATGGTGGCATTTCTGGCGGCAAGCAGGCGACCGCCTCCTCGGACGACAATTCGACGGGCGAGGAGCCGCAGCTGGTGAAGCCCAAGCCGCGTGAATGGGAGAAGAAGAAAGCACCCTGGATGGAGGAGCTGAAGGCATCGCAGGTGACACGAAAGAAGACGTCGCCCAGCGTCGAGCCACGTGGCGGTGCCATCTCTGTGGCGGAGCGCACTTCCAAGCTGTTTGCCGCCGAGCAAACGACAGCCACATCCACATCCAGTGTGCTGACCACTAGCGCCACCAGCAGCACCAGCACCACCAGCAGCAACAGCAGCAGCAACACCACAGCGACTAAAGTGCAATCGAGTGCGGTGACTTCGTCCAGCATCCTGCAGCAGTCCATGATTGTGGAGAGCAGCAGCAGCAGCAGCCAAAGGAAGGAGTCGAGCAGCAGCAGCAGCATTAGCACAAGCAATGTGACCAGCAACAACAACCACAACGATGCCATCATGTCAAAGAGCATGTCGTCGACGGCAAAGATAGCTGCTCCAACATCCTCGGCGGCAATTGCGGCAACCGCTGCCAGCAGCGATGAGGAGTCACGTGTGACACGCCCCAATAGTCTCTCCATACGTAATCGCAGCGTCTCGCCGCTGGTGAAAACCGGCAATGTCAACAGCACGGCGACGCAGGAGAAGATGAACAACATCAGTGCCCATGATAGTGCAACAAACAATCATCAGACAGCAGCGGCGGCAGGAGCGACAACTGTGGAGTCAACGCCCAGGGTGCAACAACTCGAGGGTCGTGTGGACAAGCTGGAGGCGATGGTGTTGTCGCAACAGCGCACCATTGAGGAGCTAATACGAACACTGCGCGAGGAGACAGAACGCGTGAAGGTGCTGCGAGGCGAACTGGATAAATATGCGCAGTGCGTGACGCAAGTTTGAAGCAACTGGCAGTTTAACTCAAGCTGCAACTCGAACTCATCCCTCCTCCCATAAGTCGTGCTTGCAACCTTGATAATTATTGTTGTTTTTTGTTGGCCCGCTTAGCTGTGCGTTTTTTTGCTTAACCGATTTCTGTAGTTAAAGTCAATTTTAGCTAGCTTTAATCTATGGTTTCTCCCAAACAAAACGGAGCCTTGTACCACATTCCAATGCTTGTCAAACTGTGTGGCAATAACAGAACAGAATCCAAGACAATCCCAAACACACATACAACTTTGTACTTATCAGCGAAACCTTAAGCCAGTTCATGCAGAGCTGCCTTTTAACTTCTTAAATCTATATACATATTTAAACTGTTTAATTATGTTATTTGATAATTTTGCCATTTTGTTTTTATAACAACAACTGCAAACTTGGTATAAATTGCATGCAGTAACTGTTTCTATTCAGTTTCAAAACAAAACATACATACATATTTTTGATAAGTATTTTTACAACATTTCCAATTACTTTGTGGGCATTGTGTGATTATTTTTTAAATGAGCTGCGCTTTAGCATAAGCATAATTCAATTACAATTTGTTTTGTTCATATGATTATGATTATTTTTATGATGTATTAAAGTTATGAAAACAAAAAACGTGTACTATAAATACTAAAAGAATATATACAAACACATATACATATATAAATAAATAAAGTTCGATGAAGATGCCGTAAGCGTTAAGTAATCCAAATAAATCAACTAAAATTATACACTTAATTAATTGTCTCTTTTTTTTGTAATTTTCTAGTATTGCCATCATATCATCAAGTCAACTAATCAATTCATATCATAGCAGATTCCCATTTCAATTTGATACACATACCATATAGATTTAATATATTGTATGTTTAGAGTTTTAGATGATTAGATTAGTTCCCCTAGTAACATTTGCATATTATCAACATCCATCTAATCAATGGCTCAATCTTTCAATCTCAATCTTTCCAATACAGACAGCAAACACGTCGCGGGAAATTTGATAATTGGATGTTCTGAAGCAGCAACATTACAATCTATTTTGTACAACAATTCCTTTTATTTTTGTGATAATCTATTCAATTACATAAATATTGTGCATTTTGGAACGTTAAATCATTTCAGCAAATCAATATACCGCTACATGTAGCTAGGCAATAAGACTAAACATTAATCCCTCAGCCCAATTATTAGCGAAATGTTGCAATTGATTTTGATAATATCGCATTTAATATTGCTTGTAAATACTGTAAATCGATATGGCTTGATAATAAACACGAATGATTAACTTAATCACATACTAATTCCAAGTTTTATAAATCAATATATTGTTTTGCATATTTACTTAAAAAAAATTAAGGATGTGGTAATTTTAGCATTCTGGGGCATATTTATTTATTTATTTCTTTGATATTTTTATTTAACTTATCACTTTTTTGCTAAACGGGAGAAAAGACAAATAGAGCTCATCGTTGTGGTGCCTTTCGATCAATTCGAAATTCGCGCCTTCTTCAAAGCTATCGCGACGCAATTTTGCGTTCGCAGCCAGCTTCGCGCAATGTATGTAACAGTTTTCTGTTAAGTGTTTTAACATCTGTATGTTAACTTAAAGTGCGTTAACAGACTATTTTTGAAAAAATAATATACTAAATAAAATAAATAATAATGAAACTAATATAAAATTAAAAAAAAAATATTTAAAAGGCTTGCATGTGGCAAAACAATTAGCGACAAAATGTGAGAGTCATAAGGAACCTTCATCGTATACGACTGTAACAGTAAGAACAAGTAACATTAAAAAAATAGCTAAAAAGTGGCTTTAAATTAGCTATATTGTCAACACAGAATGCAATGATAACAACAACACAATACGAACATTAAAAGCTTCGGCACGATGACCGATGGTCGAGCACGAAGTTCAACCGAAGCCGACTCTTTGACAGTGGAACGAACTAACGTTCTTTTATGAGCTTTTAAGAGTTTTTGTTTTGCTGCGATGTTAGTTCATTAAAGCTTGTTTTACGTCATCAGCTTCAAAGCAAATTAACTCAGCATGTCGCACAGTGGTTCAATTGTCATTAAACAAAAGAATTTTAATTATTTAATGACTAGTTGATATTCTTGTATTTGAATAAAATAATAAATAAAATTAAAAGAAATAAATAAAAAAGCTGAATGAGAAAACAAAAAAAACTTTAGAAATACAGTCGAACTTCCCTAACTCGAACTTCCCTAACTCGAAGTCTCTCTAACTTGAACAAAATCGAGTGGCAATACTAGGCAAATCTCATACAATTCTACTTCCCTAACTCGAAGTCTTCCCTAACTCGAACTTTTTTCGTGGATAATGGTGATTCGAGTTAGGGAAGTTCGACTGTATACAGTCAAACTTCCCTAACTCTAACTTCTCTAACTCGAGAGTGGCAATAGCGAGTTAAAGAAGTTCGACTGTACATATAATAAATAAAGTTTTTTATCACGAGCTAGAATTGATTATTGATTATTTCTTTAGCGGAAAAGGCTTTTATAAATGTGGACTCGCTATTTTGAGCCACTGCACTATGGTCCAGATGTCGTTTTTTTTGGCATAAATTCTAATTGTAAAGCTAGAGACTTGAAACTTTACGTGAACCTCAGTTAGACTAATTTAGAATTTTGAATTTTTTTTGATTTGATTTGGATCACGCCTTCTTCTTCCCCCCCATCCGACTATGAAAAATATATGTAAAATATTTTTATAAAATCCTAATGTAAAGATGGGGACTTGAAATTTGGAATAAATCTTAGTTAGGCTGAAGTCGAATTTATAATTTTTTTTGTTTTTTAGTTGGACCTTGTCTTCACCCCCCTTCTTTTTTCCTACTCATTGAAAAGTAAAAAAAAATTTTATAAACTTATATACACAGGAAAATATTTTATTCTTCGCATGTTTGCTAATCAGGCAAAAGTAGAATTTATAATTTTTTTAGTTTTTTAATTTGACCATGTTTAAGCCCCCATCCCTATCTAGCTACGAAAAAATATCCGATTTTCTAGCAAAAAAATGAGAGAAAAGGGGGACGAACGGGGATGAGTTTTTGGTTTGTGGCTAAAGGCAACACTCTCAAAAACAAACTGGACCAATTAGTTGCTTTCGGCATGGAACTGTATATAGGTTATATTCCACGAAACACGGAGAACGCATGTTAGTTTTCTAAAAAAATACACATAAATTGGACATTACACAACACTAAATCCCTAGGACTACACATAAAATAACAATATTCATTAAATAGTGCATACCTTGTAGATTACTTTCCATAATTTAGTTGAATTTTTTGGACCAATTTAACGAGTGTGGCCCAACGCAAAGCAACTAAATATTTTGGCGCAAATTTCTATTCGGAAATCAGCTGATCGCTAGCTCACTTTTAAAAGCTCTCAAAAAGCTTTGTTGACGCTTTTAAAGCTTTTAATTAAAATTTGTATAATGTATGATGAATTTACTTTAAGATTAAAATAAGAAAACAACGATATATTAACATCGAAAAATCGACTTTATGCCAAAATAAACGAAATCTGGACCATAGTGCACTGTTCGCCGCCTGCCTGCCTGTCGATGTAACTCTGTGAGTGTATGAGTTTGCACGTGCGCATGTGTGTGTGTGTGTGCTTGTACCTACTTGTGCTTTTGCCTTTCTTGAGCGGCGTTGTTACTCTTGTTGTTGTTGCCTTGGCACTTGGCGGTGGCTGAGACTAAACTGAGACTGGCTCTGACTCTGGCACTGTCTGTGAGTCTGAGTCTGGCTTACTGAGCTTTCAGCCAGCCTTCTTGGGCGCTAGCCAGCCAAGCACTTATCAGTTTTCTGATCGCTGTGGGAATTCAGTTAATTGTGGACGCTGTAGCCAAACGGACGCACGGCACAACCTGCAGAATATTCATAATATACATATAAGATTTATATATATCTTTCAAATACAAATACGATTCTCGAACATTTGTGGCTGCCGTTGCGTTGTGTGTCTCGTGTGAAAGTCAATTGCCACTGCCACTGGCACTGGAACCTGAACTGGATGTGGCACTAGAAGTTTTTTATTTTTAACTTAACTATCTAAATATAGTATACAAACTAAGCGAGACCAAGTTGTAGCACAGTATTTGCTAGCAGAACACAGCTGAAAACATATTTAAGGACAGTACTAAAGAGTCAAAATTATCAATATTCACCATACGCACCGTTGGACGAATTAATTACAAATTCAATTCGACAAAGTCAGTTAAATATATAGTTTTCAGAGTGTGTGAGTGCGGCCCAATCAAATATAAATAAAAATAAAAAACCGACAAACATCCATAACAATAAAACAATAAACAAAAGCAACAGTTAAACAAAGAAATCTCAAAACTGGTAAAAAATTAATTTAAAATTAAAACGAATTCATATTCTAAAAGCCATAAATAAATCGTCATTAAATATAACGTATATATGACGCGCGCCAATATTGCTCCAATTAAAAAAAAACGGCTTAGCAACAATTGCACTGAACAATAACAATAACAAACAGCAACAACAACAACAATAACGGCTTGTATTATAGAAAGCCAAAACAATCAAATACACAAAATCAACTTCGACAGCAGCGACGCCAACAACTACAACACGGGATTAAAAATCCAGCTACAGCCACAAAAATATAACCAACAACAACAACAGCAGCAGCAGCGAGAACAACAACAAATGTGGTGGGTGCATTGGTAAGCTCAGCGGGCTAAAAAAAAGTAACGGTTAATACATAAAAAAATAACAACAACAACAACGCTAAAAATTGGCCAAAACGTTTTTTATGCGCAAACGCGTTTTTATGCTTAACATTTTTTTCTTGTTGTTGTTTGTACTCAAAGTTTTTGCAAAGTTTTAATTTTTGCTGCCTTGCTTAACGTATTTTTGTTTTTTTTTGTTTTTGCTCTCTTACATTTTGACGGCTATAAAGTGGATTTGTCTTCAATTGTGTTTAGAAATCTGCACGGCCCAAACGCTGAGCCAAAACCTTAAGCCGAAAGCAGCAGTTAAAGCCAAAAAGCGACTGCAACTGCTCTAAAAATATGTCGGCCAAAAGGTGCAGAAAACAGAAATATAAAGAAAACATACAAACAAACAACAACAACAAAATAGCCAGTGATTTGCGTCAAGGTCATCGATGAAAGTGTGCGAGTGTATGTGTGTGTGTGTGTTAGCTGTTATTTGCCTTACAGTTAGCCTTTGTGGCAAGCAATGCTATCGAAATCAAAGCAATATTGAAAAGGCTTTTTTCTAGGGAGCAGGGGGAGTGGAAAGGGGCGGGGGCACCTTTGTCTCCTGCAATTTGATTGACAGCCGTGTAGATCAAATTTGATTGAGCAGATGTTTATCGCGTCTGTTTGGAGATTGCAGCAATGCCCGCCCGTTGTTTGAAAACTTATTTGAAAAAAAAACTATATAAGTATAAAAAGTATTTGCCTTCATTTGATGGACAGACAAGACTGACGGATCTGGGAGTTATAATTTAGTAATTTGTTACCAATTCAATTGTCCATAATTAACGGTTAAATGTAATTGAACATTGACGTGCTGCAACTTGACCCAAAGTTATTTGTTTATAAATGTAACAGCAACTGAACTATTGTTTGAATTAATTATGGCATAAGTGAAAATTGAAATAAATTTCCTGCTTGGGCACAAAGAAAAGTTGGGCCTTTAAGTCAAGTTTTTTATGTATTTATTAGACTTTCTTGATTTGCCACAGTTGATTTGATTCAACAACAAATTAAGACATTTTATAAATACAAGTAATTTGTGTAATTTAGTTAGTTTTTGCTGCTGCTGCACATTCTATGCCAAATTGCAAAACGGCAGCCCATTGCCAAACTCGTTCAACTATTTTAATACAAATTATTATTAAAAGCTTAATTGCAGTGCAGTCGGCAACGGGCCAAACACACACACACATGCACACACACACTCCAAGATGGCAACAACAATGCTTTGAGCCACTATAATTAACGCCGCTAAGCAAAATTAACAAATTGCTGTTGCTGGTAGACGAAACTGGTTGCAATATTTATACTATACACTGCAATGGCACTAAGTCTCATATATTTGACAATAATCATAAAAGAAGTGCAATAAACTTTTAAGAAATTCCATGAAAATATATAAACAATTTAATGGTCGCGGCCATTTGTGTGACTTTGCTTTAGTTTCAGTTTTGTGTTTCTTTTTTCAGTTGCTGCTTCAGCTTCTGCCTGTCTCGCAAATAACGCATACGCCGTGTGGCCTCTCCCTTGGCTTGACTTGGCTTGTCTTTGAGCCTGTCCGTCCCTCAACTTGTTGATGTCAATTGAATTGCAATCGACAAGTGATTTTTACTGCTGCTTTGTATTTGAGAATGTTTTGACAATTTGTCACACAGTCCAACACTTGTCTCCACTTGCGACCCATTTGTTACACACACACACACACACACACTACACTTTATGTGGTTTATTGTACTCTATCTGTCCCATATACGTACTTAGTAACAATTTATTAACTTGCCTTACTTCTGGTTTATTTATTTACTTCATTTTTCTTTCAATACGAATTCAATCAAGTTTATTAACCGGAATTATGCCAGCATTCTATTGTATTGGTTTTTCTGGGCGTAACCATCAGCCATCGATTAGCATTCTAATTTATATACTAACTGCTGCAAATTTGACGCCATTGGCCATGCACGAGTCGGAGTCGTTTGAGCCAAGTGCAAGACCATTGCCACTGCCAAGTGACAAAACTTTTCATACTCCCACTCCCATTTCCAGTCCTTTGGTAACTAATCTATATCATATTTGTAAGCAATCTCCAGTCGTTACTCTATCTTTTCTTATGAAGTTACCAATACTCTTTCTAGCTATTTTGTTGAGTGTCTGGTTCCATTTCTGGGTGCAGCAAAGACCTGTTTCAATTTACAGATAGAGAGAAGAGACAGAGAGAGAACTGAGAAGTCGCAGCTGGTTTCTAGATAACAACGACCTTTAGATGAGTTTGTGACCAGCACTTTTACTTTTCGGTCTGTTCTCAGTTACATAAGTTCATATTAATAATGATAACTAGCTGGCAGCAGGTGTCAAACTGTCAAAAGATAACAAATCATTAAAGAAATGCGTCACAAGCAGCCAGACAAAAGTCATGAATCTAAAAGAACTCGAGAATTAAAAAGGAATTTCCATAATTTACAGTCAAAGCCTGGCTTAATGTGAGTTGGTTAATTAATGAGCCAAGTTTAGCGCGAAACTTTCATTTTTAATGAGCTGAATTTTTAGTCATAAACATATTGTCTTGTTGCTCGTTTCTTTTCGACAGATTCCTGGGTAATTAAAAGCCATTGAACGCTCCAACTGGCTATGACTGTGAGTAATTATATGGACTGTGAAGAGAAGAAGGCTTGATAAGAACTAGAACTGGTTTTTATATATAGCCAAGCATTTTGGGCTTCTCATATTTTTTTGGCCAACAACTATTTTTAGTTTATTATTGTTTTATGCCACATTTGACTTTGCTTAGTTAGTTTACGGCTTAATTACACATTTCGTATACATTTATTTTGCTGGCGGAAATGCTTCAGAGACGTTAATTACTGCGAGGCTTTAATTAAATTAATCTTTGATTGAAGCGTGCAGAAAGGGCGCCACTTGCCAATTTTATTGTATAATATATCAAATGAAAATCAAACTAAAGGCTAATGTGCGCCTCGGGCCAGTTGAATTGGTAAGATGAGTATGCCAAAAGTCTGGCTCAAATAACGCTATATAAATAATTCCCAAGCCCAAGCCCAAACTTCAAGCCAACTTCAATGACATGCCAATTGTTGTGGCTATCAAAATATTTGTCATTAATTATAAATATGTTGAAATCGCAAGAAACAGCTAAACAGCTTAGCATCTGCTTGTGGTTGGGTTTCTTGGGCTGGAACTGCTGCAACTTGTTGCGACTTGTTTTCATCTTCAACATGTTGCGCTCCCCTTTTTGCACCGTTTACCCCCCGATGTGTTCACAACTTGCAGACAAGTTCAATGATTCTTCTAGCCGTGACTCAATCGCATTTGGCAACTCTTAAAAATTAGCTGCAAATGCTTAAATATTTTTCTGTCTGTTCGAATATTTGTGTTTTTGTATTTTTGCATGCCTCACCTGCTTCACCTGCCGCACTTTTAGCTCCACTTGCCCCACTGTTCGCTCGCAAGTGTGAAATGCACCTTGACATTTGAATGTATATTTTATTATTATTATTCTTTTTTTTTTTTTTAAATATACTTGTATTTTTTTTATACCGCCGCTTATTGATTACCGATCGCAATGAATTTGTTTTGCCTTTGCTAATGCCAGCCAATAACTTTTGTAAATTATGCATCACTTTTGCAATTTAGTTGTTCATGCGGTAATCATTTTAATGTTTTTGCCCCTATGAACCACTAAGTTCAGACAATGCCTCGATTGGATTTATAGCCTGGAGAGATGAGTTTTCTGTTTGTTCATTGACAAAACTATTGAGTGAAAAAATTAACTGAGCTTATAAATAAATTATAGCTTCATTCAATTTACCTTAAGAATTATTGATCTCAGCCTACAAATAGAGTCTGACTTTGCTAAAATTAAATCAATCTCTCACTTAGAGTTTTAAAATGTCTTCTCTTAATCTTTTAAAAGCCAGCCAATTTATCTTTCTTTTGGATGAGCGCACTCGTTAATTGCTCGCTTCTGTTCTTTTATTTCAGTCATTAACAAGACACACTATACAGACCATAAAAACACACACCAGCAGCTAAAACACAAAGAGGAAAGAATCAAAGGTGACCCTGGAGAATGCTTCCCACTTTCATCATGATTCAGCTGCAGACAAGACAAACGGCCAAATGAATCACTTGATGTGCCAAAGAAAGTGAGCTTCATTAAGAACTCAATAAAGAGCACAGATAAGTTCGGAATTTATACTGCTAATTGGAGGCAGAGATATTCGGCGTGTCAGCGTGGATAATTCACAAGAAACTCAACTCAACGCACACTCATGGCACACTTTTGCTGGTATCTGCAATTGGTATTTCTACTGTTGGTAAGTTTGCGCAAACAGCTTTAAATAATGTATAAATTTAAAAGAGAAATAATTATAAAATCAAAATTGATTATCCCTAAAATATTTACATCATTCAATCTGAAATCTTTATGTTAATAATTATGGAAGAATGCATTTTCTGAATAGAATAAAATATACTGTGAAGGTGTTTCATAAAGAAGAATTTGTGTAACAGAGATTCCAAAATTCTTTTTAAATTAAATTATACCTGACAATTTTTTGAAGAATTTTTGAAGAAGAGACTTTTATTATGCGTTGTATTATTCGTTTAACTATTAGTCTATACATTAATGAGATTCATTTTTTTTACACTGCATAAAAAGGAAAGAAATTTTATATTTTATGTATTTAAAGTTTTCTTAAACTACTGTAAAAAATTCGGTTCTTTTCGTAAGGAAATTCGCGATATATTTCATTTAGTAGTTAAGTCAGTTTTCCTAATTGCTTAGAAATTAGACATTTTCATAGTATGTCATAAATGTTAATATCTTGCACTTCTAGTTGATTCAACAATCACCTTGCAATGTGACTCTCATCGACTAGAGCTACCTGTATGAGCTAAAAATAAATCTATACAATTTCAAACATTTTCAACAATATCTCACAGTTATTTTCACTGCCAACAGCAGTCTATCGATGTGGGCTGTTGTTGGCCAATAAACCAAATAGGTTTCATCTTCACAATACTCGACATTGAACTTTAAAAAGATCTGCAGCAAGTTGTCAGACAGTTGAAAATGATTTATTACGCATACGCAGAGTGAGCTCAGGTTTATGCGGGAACTTGGTTAAGACTGAAGCCAAATCAATATGAATTGGTCAACCCTTTAATGCTAACAATCGCTGTGCAATTGACCATTTGTCTGAGCTCCCGCTGAATTGGCCGCTGTTTAATAGTTGGATCATAAAAATGCAATTGCAATTACAATTGCTCACTTGGCAAATGCTTTGCAAAATGAAAATGTAATAAATGGATTAATTGCCAGCGTTATATATATTTCTTTTTTTATGTCTGCATTCGGGCTCACATTTATTGGCCCAAATCATCCATAATGCGAGTGTTGGCGAGTGCATTTTTTATTATTAATTTGAGCCCAGTTGGCTAATGGTAATGTGTGTTGTGGCGCTGGACACAACGACAACAACAACAGCAACAACAATCGAAGAGCTCCAGCTGATTGTGAGTAATGTAAAGTAGAGTAAAGTCGGCTAAAGAGAAGTTAACTATGGCCAATGTACGCTAAATAATTGCACGCGATTTGCGCGCGGTTATGCGAGACACAAACTGAGACAGAGTCTCAAAACTGAAACTGAAAATGAAAATGGAAACTGAAACTTAGACTGAAAATATAAATAAAACTAAAACTGGCGAGTCGCCGTCGATGACGATGGCAATTTGCAAATTATGCGCAGCGGGCGGGACGTTGATTGAGTGCGGGGCAGGGGCAGTTAGGGGGTCAGGGAGGGGGTGCAACGTCGCGTGGTGCAACAACATGCTAAAGCCAGCGTCAGCTTGACTTTCATCTGTGTGTGTGATATGCATATGACGATTAGCAAAACGATATGTAGAATCTAGTGTAACAGGCGAGGAGTGTCTTTTTTCTTGCAGTGCTGTGTAATTAATAATTGTGTGTTATTATGACAGACAGAGACAGAGAGATAGAGGGAGAGAGAGGGGCAACATAGCAATTGTTGTTGTTTAGTTGTGGCATTGAGTGGCCCTAATGTGGGCCGCACTATTTGGCCAAAGATCGATGAATCGATAATGACAAGTCTAGTTGCAAGTTGCACGTTGCACGTTGCACGTTACAAGTTGCAACATTGGGCAGCGGGTGGTAGCTGCAATTAAACAATGGCCGCTTGGCAACAGACGCTTATGGCTGACACATTCACATTGCTGCAACTGCAACAGCAATTGCTGCTGCTCCTTTCAACGTTGCAACGCCCACAACAAAATGCTTTGGGCCACATAAAAGTTACAGCCTCACCAAACACTAACAATAAAAAAAGGAAAAACTATGCGGTCAGGCCAATTCTTGTAGCGAACATAGTTTTTCTCTCTCTCTCTCTGTCTCTCCCTATCTGCATCTCCATTTGCATGTTGACCAGGCAAATTTGATAAACGAAAACATTTCATTATTACAGCCTGTCGACTTTTTCCGTGTTTCAACTCTCTATGCAAATCTTTTGGGCGCTGTGTGTGGCTAGTTCGTGTCTTGAGTCATTCGTTTTTATGCAACTGAATCCTGTTTTTTATTTAATTTATTTTTGCTTAACTGCCATATCAATCATGAAGCGACCAGCTAATTGATTAGTCTACACTTCCGAAATTTGCATATGAAATTCAATCAAAATGAAACACTAAACGTTTTCGAAATTGAAATTGAAACGGATTTTTAAATTGAAAGCGAAACGCAATTGAATTTGTCAACCTCTGGGCATAATTAAAAAAAAGTCAACTCATAAAAGAACTCGTTCGTCTCATTTATTTATTTTTCCTTTGCTCTTGTGTGCTTGTGGATTTTGTGGATGATTGTGGCTAATTAAAAGTTGAAGCTTTTTGAAGCGGCACTTGAAAGCGGCAAGTACACGTAAGAGCTGTTCATTAAGGCGTGATTATTGCTTAATTGTTAAATGTATAACAACAGGTCTATTGATTTGATTTGGCTAAGGCGGATATCTCATTGAGTTTCACCGACAACAGCGACAACGTTTAGAATTTAAATAGACAATTTGGAGCGCCGTCGATTTTGATTAGTTTTCTATAATTCATACATACTTTGACACTTCCGCTAAGTTGACAGCCGTGAAAATTGTCAACGCTGTTGTGAAAGGTGCAACAATTGAATGATAAATGATAACTCGATAACTGAACAACTGGACAATTTGGTCAACTCGTTGCCAGCTAAGTGCAAAAGAATGTCTAACAGGATTAGCATTCTTTTGGCCAAATTGTCAGCTGATAAATCAATCAAGATTAGTATAAATGATTGCCTATCTATTTTTGGTTACAAACCCAACAAAACTGAACTCATTTCATTTCATTTCATGATTTGATTTGATTTCATTCATTAAAGCTCGTAATGGCACTGACCAGTCGGTTCAAGTAACTCTGCACAATGGAAAGGAATGTTTGCGAGATTGTTTTTGTTAATGTCATATCAAGAGAAACGAGTTGTCGTTTCTTGTATTTTTAGAACGTTTGTTTTTTGTGTCTTTTGTTTTAATGCTCTTTTTTTATATTATTATCAACTGGGGGTTGTTTAAGGGGTAACCAAATACATGACACTAGCCCTAGAGACACTTTGGGCCATTGTTCTGAGCTCTGCTCGCATTGTTATTAACTTTCAGCAATTTGTGTGTCAATGTTAAATGCTCATTCACTGCCCGCAGCAGCCACAGTCGCAGTAACTTCTGCAATTTTAGACATAAAAGGCAAGGCGAGCCGCCTCACTGGTGACTAACTCCGGCTGACTGGTAACTGGCAACTACCAACTGGTAACTGGTAACTGGCCAGTCGCCCAACTACTTACAGCTAACAGCTTATAGTTTGTACTGCGCCTGCGCCTGCTGTTTACTCTGTAATTTTAGCACATGTGCGAAGGTGTTTTCGTCGCTCTCGCTGCCAGCAATTGTTAGATAGAATCGCTTTAAATATGATCTAGAAATGTTCACTTTGAAACAATAACAACATACGACATGCGACAAGCGATTGGCGCCCACCTAATATCATTTGTTGTTGCTCTTGTTGTTGTTGTTGTTGTTGTTGCACATCGTTGCGCTGTCAAGCAATTTGCAGTTATGCTCGAAAAGCTGCCGGATGTTGCCGTTGTTATTGTTGCAGTATGATTTATACATTAAATCATATTGTGCCATGCAAAAATATTAAAAATATTCTATTATATTAAATATTTAATATAGCTAAATTATTATTAGCTGATATTATTTTATGCAAAAATATTGAAAATGTTTCTTTGTTTTATTTTGGTCGAATTTCAATCTTTGCCTTTCAATTCGCATTAACTTTTATTGCCCATAGAAGTGTTTTCTGAATGTGTGTGTGTGTGTATGTGTGTGATTTATATCAATTACAATTAGTTATGCTGATTTTGCCAAACGCAGTAAATGTGTTTTATTTGCCATTTGTCTGCGCTCTTTTTCAATTGGTTAGCTTAGAGGCGTTGCAGGGCAAGTTCGTGTCCTAAGTCTTTTGTTTTTTCACTGTATATTTTATCGCTGCGGCATTAAAAACCGACAACGGGGCGGAATTTTGAGTAGTTTTAAATTGATTTATATATGTATATATTTCCATCTGAAAGACTAGTTCAAGCGCATTGAAATACAGCATAAAAAAGAAAGGGTAAAGAGAAGGTCAGCACATAATAACAATAATGGGCGATTAACAATAGTTTATAAACAATTAAATAGTTGATGCCTGGACATTGGACAATGGTTTTATGTAAAATTCGAATTAAAAAGTTTAATTCAAGTATGTTAGTTTGAATTTTCTTAATCTTATGGATCACCCAGAAAAATTGATATCTTAGGACAAAATGTATTTTAAAGCAAAGAACTACATAAATTTAAATGCATAATGAACTTAGAGACATTCCGCTTGGATGTCTGTGCAGTTTTGGAAAAGTTTTTTTTTTTTTTTTCAAATTTTACATTTTAATATTAAACTCGATGAACTTTGAATTTACATCATTAATGTAGAGCATACAAACAAAAGTGACATCGCAATCTCTAATAAATTTTAGCCTAAATGCTTGTGGCTTTTCCAAGAACTCTTTGTGCGAACACTGAGTGAAACTTTGATTTCTACGAAACCAAATGAGTTAGTAATAATGACAATAATCTGAATATGAGTCACAGCAATAAAATATTAAATAAATGTGAGATGAAGATATTATTGATAGGATAGAGACGTTCTCATTATTATAATGATTAAATTAAAAACTGAGTAAGTAAGTCAAGAATTTTCCCCAACAGAGTTGAGTGAGATCAGTTAGAAAATATTGATGCAAGAGTGTCATTCAGTACTGAATACATTATAATAACTCAGTATATATAGTAAAAGTAACAGACTCTTACTCAAAGATACTCGCAATGGAGTTTACATCGTTGTAGCGCTAAAATGATAAAGTGTCGGCTATTTATATGTTGTCTTCATTAGCTGCCACTTGCCACCAGTTAAAGTAACCATTTGTCAGTTGTTCATAATTATGACGTTGACCAGTTACATGCACCACAAGCAAAGCATATTCGCAGTCATAGATCAAACAGAGCCGCAGCATTCCAATGATGTGTTAATAAATCCAATCTATTGCTCGTAATCGTATTATTTAAATGTCATAGCTTCAACGCTTGAGCATGACTTTGTACCGCGGAGGTATGAAGACATTTCCAGGCAGCAATAAAATCAGATTGAAGTTCAGATCGAATGATATTTTAATTACGCAAATATATAAATAGATCGCTGAGATAAGCTTAAACGAATGAATGATGCATTCAGTGGCGGCAGTTGATTTGCATAAAAATCGCATTGAGCGAAATTTGCAAGCCAATTGACATGAACATGTAAGAAGTAAACTAAATAATTGCAATTCTTTTTTTCTTTTTTTTCAATTATTGCAGATGTTGTGCTGCGGTTACACGCGCTCTGCACCAGTTCCTGCCCCTTCCTCGGCGGTGCGACAGAGTGAACTCATTGCGGGCAATGAGTTTCTCAAGCTCTTTCTCGACCACGACGAGCAGCAGCGCAGCCTGCACAGCGAGGAGCAGGAGTTCGAGGGACCTGGCCGACTGAATAGTGCCAGAAGTTTGGAGCACAAGACACGTTACCGCAATGCCAATGGCCAACAGCAGACGGACGCGGAGGGCAAACAGGTTGTCAAGCTGGTTACCACTGGCAGCAAGATTGTCTTTCTGGAGGATGCACCATCCGTCATCAGGTCGACCACAAAACCAAAACCAAAATCAAAACCAAAACAAAATGCCAGCGATGAGGTCAAGGTGGTCGCGGTCAGTGTCAGCTCCTCCAGCAGACGTGGCACTCGCATTAGTCGCACTCAACAGCCAGCAGTCAAGGCATATCCAACCCATTCCCATTCCCATACCCATACCCATTCCCATAGAAGCAGTGCTCCAAGTGCCATCGGTGTGGACTTTGTCAATCGTTCGCACAAGAGCGAGTTGTCCATTGAGGAGACCGAGCCACGTCTGGCCGCCGATGTCATGGATGTGGAGAGCGATTCGTTGAACAGCGCGTCCAACATACAAAATGTTTTGGCGGCGCCACTTCTCGCGGCAGCTGCCTCCAGTCGCAGCAATTCGGTGGCTTTCAACTCCGGGCGAAATGTCAGCGAGGCGACAACAGCAACAGTTGCTGCCGATGACAAATTGCTGCCGTTCCAGACGGTAATCTATCACGACACCAAACAGGGTCATGGCCCCCAGTCGAGATCGATATCGTACAGTTCCATCTCGCAGAATGTGGATGATCTGCACCTGCCAAGTGGCTGGCACCACAAGTCACAAGGCATCTTGGCCGAGGCACAGCGCAATGTCAGCGACAGTCTGAAGCCCATGCCACGTCTCGCCTCGGAGCCGTCCAAATTCTATTCCGTGCCAGCCAAAATGTACAGTGTGCCCTCGAAGTTCTACTCGGAACCAGCCAAGGTCTACTCCGAGCCGGCCAAGATGTATGGCCAGCCGGAGAAGGTGTACTCGGAGCCAGCGAAAGTTTATGGGCAACCCTCAAAGTTCTACTCAGAGCCAGCGAAAGTTTATTCACAGCCAGCAAAGGTTTATGGCGAGCCTGCCAAGACCTACTGGCCGCTAACTGGAATGGCCAGCACGACCAGCTCGCCCACCACACCAACAACAGCAGCAATAGCAACCACAACAATAAAACCAACAACAACGAGAGGAACAACAACAACAACAATGGCGAGTGTAACTGTGCCACCGGGCGCTGCCCCAAACACCTTTGTGCCCTCGCATCGACCGGCAATTGTGTCGAGGATTGCATTCGGCGAGGCACAGACAACAACGACAACAACGTCGACAACGACAACAACAACGACAGCAAGATCTATGGAATCCCAGACAGCAACGAGCAGCACGTCCAGGCCCAGCACTTGGCAGCAACATTATCACCAAACTCATAATCACCAGCAACTGCAACATAAACAACAGACAACAGCAACAAATGCGGGCAATTCGCAGCCGCGTCGTGTACTCTTCAATTTGGATAAATTACCTTATGATTTATTGAATGCACCACAGCCACCACAACAGCCACAGCAACAACAACAACTGCAACAACAGCATCGGCATCTATTGGAGCCAATTTTATCATCAAAGAGTCCAAGTCCAAGCGATTACCAACAACAACAACAACATCATCGTCCATGTTGGGAGCAACAACTTCAGCAACAACAACAACAACGTCAGCATTCATCACTGTCGCTTCAACATTCTAATCAAAATGCCAAAGGATTGCCCAATAGAGGTGAGTCTTTTTTTTTGGCCAAACAAATTACACTGTGTTGCAGGTTTTTGCGCCCATTAAAGAGGCGTTCATTTGGTTTGTTTCATGACTGCCTAGATTATGACTCCACAATTAGTCAGTTTTGCAAAACTCTGGGCATTGCTTTAGCTAGTGACGTAAAAAAATGTTGGAGCATCAATTCAACAACTTTTTCCGGTTCTATTTTAATATTTCCTTTTTTTAAAGTATGATGAAAAATCTTGAAAATCAATGTGTTTATCAAAATAAAACTTTAGGAGTTAATAAAAAAAATTTTAAAACTATTTTCATCTTTTGAATCTAATAGTAACCAAGAACTGACAACTAGATTTAATTCTAGGCACTTAGTATTTCCAAAACATTAAACATATTAAGCTTTAAATTTAAAGTAAATTATAAATTCCTTGATTGCCATATTCAATTTTTTTTATATAAAAATTAGTAATGAGCTTGTTTAAAAATATGTAAAAATTAGTCAAACTTGTTATTGCTAAAATCTTGAATGAAATACAAATTAAAGCAATATTGAATTTCTTAAATATACAATATTATATTTGTGCGAAAAATCAATGTTTTTCTATCGAATTTGCCCAGTGCTGATTTACAAAACTAGCTTCAAGTAATCTTACCATAATTTGGACATGTATGTATATTTGCAGCACAGTGTAATTATGAGATTGCTTGTCTGGCAAGCGACAACGCACGTTTAACTTAACTAATCTTGAACTTATCAACAAACAACAAACTCTGTCTCTCTTCTCTCTATTTCTCTCTTCCTCTCTTTTGTTGTCTCTATAGATCTAGTCAAGTGTGTTGCCAAATTTGCACAGCAACAACATGCAACACCCGGTGGCAACAGCGCCTATTCATACAGTTCCAGCTCAAGCAGCTCATCATCATCCTCATCCTCAGCTGGCGATGCGATGGTCATGTTACCACAACAACATTTTACAACCGAACGCGCTGAGCTTTACACACCGACCCCAGAGCAAAATTACGAAATTGAAGAGTCCGTAAGTGTTATGACAAACGGACGAGCCCATGGCCTGCAGGGTGGCAGCAGCAGCAGCAGCAACATTGGCTCAGCTGGTTTCTCACTGGTCACAGCAACAACACCAGCAACAATCACAACAACAACAACGGCATCTGCAACAACGCAACGCGGTCGCAATCGCGGCATAGACCGGGGACGTGGCTCGGTGGTTTATAACGCCAACGCAAATGCCAACGACTACAACGGCGACGACGATGGCGATGGCGGTGGCGGTGGCGATGGCGATGGCTATGATGGTGATGCTGATGGTGATGAGGAGGACCGAAGGGGAAGCACGGATGAGTCAGAAGATGCTGATGATGATAAAGTTGCCTATGTGGTCGAGGGACGCAACTATCGCAAGTATCGCGTCGAGGAGAAAACCGACGATGGTTTCATCGTTGGCGAGTATGGCGTTGTCGACCACAACGATGGCAACTTGAGCGGCGTGCGTTACACCGCCGACTCGACCATTGATCGTAGTTTGATACAAAAGGGGCTGTTGACATTTTTGAAGCTCAAGTAGTCGCCGGAGACTGTGCAGACTGTGTTGTGCACACACACACACACACAGTCTGTGGAGACTGTCGAGCTGCCTCCAGCTCAGCTGCCGCCTTCTGCTGTCCAGCTGCCTCAGCTGCCGCAGCTGCCACAACGGCCACAATTGCTGTGGCATTCATTTCATACACATGTGATCCAAGTCGTATTGTAGTTAGCGTAGCTTAAATTAATATAAAGTATCCTTCATTTATTACAACCCCAAATGACACTGGCTGAAAGTGGCAAATTCAACAAAAGATTTATTTTGAGCTGAAAAAAATACAAACATATCTACAATTAGTTATAGTGAAGGGTTTTTGGAACGTGAAGTGACCAGAGTGTGGAGCTTTCGCGGAAAGCTTTAATGTGCTTTCACTGTAAGCTGATGAATAGATTGCATAAATAGATTGCATGAATAGATTGCAAAAAAATAAGATTATATAAAAGCAATATTAAATTTCAGAGCTTTCGCTGTCATGTGCTTTCAAAGCTTAAACAAAAGTCTGCCCAGCATATTCTGCTAAAGTATTTAATGTGAGAAAGTAAAATACAACAGGTAGCTGGAGTTTTTAAAGCTTTAATGAGCTTCTATAGCAAAACTAATATCAAAGCTCATTAGCTTATTTGGAAGCTTGCACTGATTAGCTTGAATGAGCTTTCACTAAATCTTTGAGAAAAAAGGTTGAATGCCTTTTTAGCCCACTTTTGGCCGAGATTATTCCGACGTTGGATTGCCATTTTCAGCAAGTGTCTATGAGAATTAAGTACCGCATAGTTAGTATATCTACACTTAACAACAACTCTCTGTCCTACTTAATCCTACAGCCCCGATCCGCAAGTGTGCGTGAGCGTTGTATGTGTAACTATAATTATGCCAGTAACTGTATTTGTATCTGTGTGTCTGCGTAATGTAATCGAATTTGTTTAATAGTTTAGTTAATGTTTTAATTAATTTATTGTAGTTGTTGGTATTGTAATTAATTTAATTTAAATTATACACTTAACTAAACGAGCCACAAAATTTTTGAACTATGTAGCAAACTTGCCATAAAATACTCATAACAATTTGGCCAAGTTAGTTGGCCTCAAAAAAAGCACGTAAGCACTTACAAGCATAAACTATCCTAATTAGAGTCCTAAGTAACGAGTAACTTGAGTAACTTGAGCAATGTGAACTAAGTAAATAATAAATGAAGTAAATTAATAAAGAACACTGATTGAAATTGTAAAAAAGTGTAAATAATAAATGGATGCACACAGCGGGATATGGGAAGAGACAGAAACCAAAACAGGTCCAAAATAATGTAAATAACCGTTTAAAATTGATTAAAAACATGCTGCCTACGGCGATCGGCACTCATTCTCGACAATATCATTAAACTTTAATTGATATGAACAAGTGACAAAGGGCCTGACGATCAGCGACAACAACAACAACAACAACAGAAACAAGAGCAACAACAATAAAAAAGTGCTATCAGTTTCGACAGCGAAATGCGGAAACGCAACGTCTCTGGATTGAGAACAAAGTCAGGGCTCAGGATACATTTGGTCAATTAAGAGTAAAGTTGAGTTGATGGCAAAAGTCTCGTTAACTGATCTCGCACAATATAAAAGCACAGAATGCACAGAAGAAGAAGATGAAGATGAAGGCAAATGGTAATGTTAATGTTAATGTTGTTGCTGATGGTCCTGAAACTGAAACAGAAACTGAACCTGTAAAATCGAAGTCGAAGATGAAGGTCGCTGAACGGCCTTGCTTGCGGTCGCCGGACATGTTTGGCGTCTGCGTGTCGTCATTTGGCTTTTATTGCCACTGAGGGATTGCGAGAAAATCAACTGGCAACTGGCAAATTCCACTGATTGCATGCGCCAGAGTCTACAATACAATATGTATGCTATTATATATGAAGCCCTCGACCAGAGCTATTTATAAATTGTTCGGGGCCCCAAAGACAATCGGCAGCAGCTTTGGTATGTCATCTTATCGCTGGCCAGCAATCAGTGCCAACATGGAACCAACTACGGTTACGGTTACGGTTAAGGGGTAACAGCATCGAAGACGCAATCTGTGTGAAATACTATGCATGCTGTGCCCATAAACTTGGGCGAAAAGAGAATGTGCCGCGCAGATTTAATGCGAACTGCCTGAGACAGACATACAGAGGCTGAAACGGAGTCAGAGTCGAAGTCGGAGTTTAACTCTGAGACTGAGATTGAGACTGAGTCAGGGGCAGTGGCAGTGTCAGGCATGTGAATTGTGGCAGAAACAGAGTAGAGTAAACGTTAAGATGCCGTGCCCTCTGCGGTCAGCTGCCTGATGGACAGCTAAAGGAACTGGTTACAGTTTTATACCGTTGCAGGCAATTATTGCCCCCCTTTTTAGACCCTGGGCTTAATAAAATACAAAGGGTCTATAAAGTTGAACAAAAGAAATGTATACTTTATATAATCTTGATCAGCATCAACAGTCGAGTCGATAAGAGACTATAAACTTGGTAAGTAGATTCCTGTGTATTCGGATTCATTTCTTTTTCTTTAGTGTTGTATGTCGGCCTCTTTCGTCTTTGTAAATAAAAAAAGAGAAATTCATAAGAGTGTACTTATATCTAGAACTTTGAATCTTGACACACATTTTGAGTCGTCGACCCGATTAAATTTTACATTTTTGCAATCAACTAAATATATAATTTTATACCTTTATTGCATTTTTATTTTAAAATCTAAGGTCTTACTATTATTTTGTCGACTATTATATAACTTTTGTCGACTATTTTTAGCTGATGAAAAATAAAAATATTTAATAAATACTACTCTGAAAATTTGTTCACGATAATAAATTTCGTGTTTCAATTATTAAAGACACATTTTTATTCAGCGTCGGGACAGAGAAATTATTAGAGAAAGTTCATTGCTACAATATTAGATTTTTACGAAATAAGTACAGGGTCTCATACAGTCGGGTTCTTGCGATTTTTCTACTAGTCGTCAGAGGAAACAGTTCTGATGCGAAAATAATTTACAATGTTGGAGAACAGGGCCTAAAAGTGTCTGTGGCATGATGAACGTTAAGCGAACACGTTCGCCTCGGGTCATCCTCCATGGGCAGGAGAATCGGGATATCTGCTGTGAATCTGAACTCGAATCTGAATCAGTGTTGGCCATCTCTGCTCTGCTCTGTTGTTGGGGGCGTTTGGCAGGCAGGCAGTGCGTGTCGACAATAAATTTGAAAACTACACGATTATTATTCAGTTCTCCTGCTTCCTCTCTCTCTCTTCCCCTCTCTGTCTCTCTTTCTCAGTCTGACAGGTTGAACGACGCGACGCTGGCAGCACGCCTTCACGTCCTTTTAGTTGCTTTTTAATGTGGTGGGCGTGGTGCCTGGATTGCCATTCTGACAGCTTTGTAACCAGATTTTGGCCCCTCGTTCACGTTGGCTTTATTAAATTGCCCAGAGCTTAAACTGTAACTGCAACTGCAACTGCAACAGCAACTCAACTCCACCTGCAACTCTATCGCCCGCTTCCTTTTGCCTTGAGCTGTTGACGTTGCTGCATTTGTTATTTTCCGTTTAGTCCCCGCACTCCTGGCAAGTGTCCTCTTTCAGTTAATTACTGCAAAAATGTTCCTTAGCTCGCTTATTTTAATAAAGTTGCCCCGATTGCGTCCATTTTTCATAATTTATACGCTATTTTATTCAATATTCCCGTCTTTGGTCTGATCGATCGTGTATTGGAAATTTATGACATGACATTATAATTGACCGATTTGTCATTATAATTAGTAAACACGCTGTGCTCGTCGGCCACAAGATCCGGGCAGCAGTTAAATCATATGGACAGGACCTGGCAGAGGCTTTTGCAATCAATTTATGCATATGCAATGAACTATTTATAGAGAACACGCTGGGCAACATTGTAAATGTTAGCAGGAATGTTGCTTTGTCGGGCGTATAAAGGCCATAATTATCTTAATTCTATTTATACGCATTTTGAATTTATTAAGCTGACACTTCAATTAATGTGAAGAAGCATATGGAGGATATTAAGTAATTAAGATAAAAATAAAATTGTTTCCGTAACTAACTAAATCCTTGCAGCAAATGTCCACTTCTGTGGAAAATATGAATTTTTTTTATTAATTGCCTCCGGACCTTAAAAATTTTGTTTCATGTAAAATTTTAATAATTATTTGTCGACTGGCAAAGGTCAATTATATTTACTCGTAACTTTAATGTTTATGTTAATGTATTTGTTGTAAATTGTTTTTGTTTCTCAATTTCTCAATTTATTTTTGGTTTTTTCTCAACTTTGGCACCAAACCAATTTTAGATTAAACTTAATTAATTTACAAAATTTTGGATTTTGTTGTTTTTTTCAAATTGTTTTTATTAAATTTTTAATTGATTTTGCAAAATTACAGCTTTTCAGTTCAAATTTAGCCGCGCACTAACACTAACAAACGCACTAATACTTGCATATTAACAGAGAAAAGTCACTAACCCTTGGCGCCTTCTAGTGGCATGGCGTGGTACTATGCAACATTTTGTGCAACATAATTTTACGGATGCCGAAAAGTATGCAATACTATTGAATTTAATAACATTTCACATTTTTGGGCGCGCAAATTTGAAATGGAATTTTAAAAAATCAATTAAAAATTAAATAAAAACAATTAAAAAAAAACAAAATGCGAAATTCTGTAAATTAATTAACTTTATTTTAAAATTAGTTTGGTGTCGAAACTGAAAAAAAGCCAAAAAAAAATTGAGAAATAAAAATAAAATTGAGAATCAAAAGATATCGGAAATTCGAGAAAAATTCAACAAAATGTCTGGTATTTTTTTCAATTTTCAATACATATTTCATCTTCATTAGTTTTCACTCTAATGAAATTGATAGACTGACTGGCATCAACAAGGTATTTTTCCTGTAAAATTTATAATCACATTAAATGCTCTACAAGTCTTAGTTTTTCCGGCAAATTGTAAATTTCTCTTTACGTAGAAGTAGATCCTTCAGAAGTTGAACCGGAAATGTGTATTAAAATTAATCAAAAGTCATGAATCAAGCAAAAAGTTAATTCAGAAAAGTAAAGAAACATAAAAAGAAAATGAGAGACACGGGACACATTAGCAAACAAACAAAAGGAATGCAAATCATTGCATGTCCATCCTCCTCATTTTTTTACTCAGTTGGTGCAACTGCAACTCAATGCAAGTGAACTGGGATCGATTCAAGGATGAGGAGTACTCGTCTGAGTTGTATATGGAGCACAGAACTAATTGTGCGTTGAGCAATTAGCAAGAAATATATTTAAAACTCAACACTTTACTAATCTGCAAGTGTCAAGCGGTCGAAGCTGACGGTGATGATGATGATGATGATGCCTTAACCTTAACAGATGCCGGCGTGCTCCTGAACAAGCCACAAGAACAAGAGCACAATCATAATGGTGGTAAAGGAGTTGACGAAGGCAGACCGTCAGTTCGACAGACTGTCAGGGGTTGAAGTGTGCGTTCCGAGTAAGGAGAAAAAAGAACGTAGTCGTAGTCGTAGCACCAGCATAGAGCACACGGCGGAATCAGAATTCGCTTGAACTGACATAAGGGGTTGTTGCGGCTGCCTGACTCAGAAAAGAAAGGGAATGGGAATGGGACTGATGACAACAGGTCTCTCTCTCTTTGCACTGGCTGTTCAGTTCTTTGCAATCTTTTGTGTGCTACCTTTTCGCATAATGAAATATAAGTACCAACAAATAAGAGGAGAGATGCTCCTACAATCGTTCTGATATCAAAGGACATTTGATCGGGCATGCAACATGCGTTCATTGCTGCGCCTTCATCTTGGCCATTGTCTCTGCATCTACATCAGTTTGTTAAGCGTTTTTCTTGTATTTATGCCAAAGATTACATGTTGATCTCGCATATCTTTCATCTTGACGTGGATGGAGCCAGGTCGTGCGTGCTTCCCACGTCGTTGACATACGATACCGAAATAATAATAATCAAATCAAAATGCCGTCAGTCAGTAGCTCGGCAACAGTTAAGAGCAGCGAAAGTCATGACAGTGCATTAATTCAATCATTAAAACTATGATGAGCTACGATTAAACTAGACAAACTGAATATATTAATTCATAGATCTGTTCCTAGATCTCTGTTGAAATCTTGAGAGAGTTGTTGACAAGTTGACAAGTTGCCCGCTTCTTTGGTAGTCCAAAACGGGAATATTATTTGTCTATTGTGCCCACGCACATGATGTTAAAAAACTGATAAGACATGCCCAGAATTTCTTTCTCTTTACCTTTTATTCATTCATCGATCAGGCAGTTAGCGAGCCTTGATGAGGGTTCATTTCATAATTGAAACAAAAAACATATTGCGCATACACAATTCAATTCCAATCGAAAACTAGATTGATCGCAGCTCCTTGAAATCGAGTTTGTTTAGCGAAAAATGAAAAACCCTTTCTCCCAGTTGATAACTCATTGTACCTGCACCACATTCTTTAATATTTACGATGAAAAGAACATTTCGTGGAAGTTAATTCTCTCTCATATTTTTTTGCCATTTATTTAAAAAGGTTGTTCTTCATTTTGTTTGCCTTTTTGTTATACGAGTATTCGTAATTCACTGCATATCTCCCGCATGATTGCCCCGATCGGGGGAATCACTTGTCTAGCGCCCCCATCTATTCAATTACATGCCTCTTTTGGGGGCAACTCAAGTGTGGAATCAATTGTTATATAGAGTTGGCAGTTAGCGCATCAGGTGCCGACACATTGTGCAGGATAAATGTGCCTTGAATTACCACTCTCTCTCTGTATTCAATCCCAATCAGCCATGTATCCTCGAGTGGAAGCTTACATTGGTTCTTCCCACGGCAAATGATTGTTTCGATGATGTGAATAAAAAAGAGAGATCCCATGCTAAGGTTAAGGTTAATGATCCTTACAAGTGGAGAGCATTGAACTCGGCTCTCTGATTTTTAGTAACTGCAATAATTTTTAGATGTTTTATTGCCTCTTTCCACTAAATGTTATACGTAATGCAAACGTTTCCAATTCAATTTCAAAATTAATTTTATTTCATTTAATAAATAAATGTTTCTTTTTTTATTTTGTAAAGAACTTTTGCTTGATTTTGGGATCACAGAAAGCAGGGACCGCAAATAAGAGTTATCAATGCTAATTTCAACAAAAAAAATCAATGTGAAGGAAATATGCTACAGTAAAATGGTGTTCACCAAAATTCCTATTTCAGTCGGAACTATCGATACCAGCCAAGAACTTCTATTTTTGATTTATAAGATATATATCAAATTTAATTCTTATTTAAAAAGTCAAAAATAATCTTTAAAATTAAATGTTTTAATAAAAGTTGAGAAATAACACTTATTTCTGATTTTTTCAATAAAAATAAAAAATAACAGTTATTTGTAATTGATACTAAAAATACCAAAAATATGCTAGAAATCATAAAAATAACATCAACTTAACTATTATTTTTTGATTTTTAAAATAAAAGTTGCGGAATAACTCTTATTTTTTATTTTTATTGAACAAATCAGAAATGAGTGTTATTTTTGAACTTATATTAAAAAAAATTTTAACGATTATTTTTTACTTTTTAAAAAGAGTTCAGAAAAAATGTTATTTCGTAACTTTAAATTTTAAAGTTTAAAATAATAATTTTAAAATAATTGTTAATTTGCTATTTTTATTTAAAACTTATTAAAATTCGGTCCCTGACAGAAAGTTACAGATATAGAATTGGAAAATTATGAATCTAGAATTCGATCAATTATATATTTTTTTATTTCATTAAATTAGATATAATATGAAATATTTAATCTGAAAGGGCAATGCAGATTTCAATGAGTACTAGCAACTAATTAGGCCTTCAACTTTTTTCTTGTCAACTTTTGTCGAAAATTATTTTCACATGTCTCATTTGTTTTTTAATATTTATTTCCTTAGTGTGGAAGTCAGGCACGAAAAAACAATGGCTTAGTTCTATATAAATTGTAGAAAAATGTTTCTTATATAGTGATATTCAATATTTTTCTAGAAAAACTTTCCCAAGAAGAATCATTAACATTTTTTTATCTGATGCTTAAACAGATGATATAAATGTACCCGATATTTGAAGCCGATGCTTAAGGTAACCAAAGTGTCTTTTTCAACACATCGAAGTTCGTTTTTGGTAGCCAAATATCAATAGAGTTGCCGACTTCCTGCAACGACAGTTTGCAGGAGTTTGTTGTGTTAATCTAATCAAAGCAAGTTACCGCTGTTAATGCAACTATCTAAGGATCTAAAAATCTCAAGACACCAAACTATTTTTAGCTGGAAAGCTGGATTTGGACTGGGTAATAGATGTCTATCGTTGTAGGGTAAGTGAAAAGACAAACACGTTGGGCTAAGGATGTTTACAGGAAATGGGCAAACTAATGCCAAAATCATTGGCTGAAATCGGAAACTGTTTCGAGATGTTGGCCAAAACGAGGTGCAGGCGTGAGAAATGCAACGCAATGGACTCAACTATCAGCTTCTATCGTTGGCAGCAAATCAAATAATCTGCGCATGACATAATCTTTGGGCTTAGCACATGCAAACGACTTAAGACAGGACTCTGAAAAGGCAACCGGAGAGCAACAGGACATCCTACTTACTGCTAAAACAACAACAAGAAGTAAAACAACGAAATAAGAGAGAACAAAATTCAATTCTAAAAAAGGCAAACAAAAAGTCCTTAAGTTATGTTGTGCGTCATTTTGGCTGGCAAATGGAATTGAAAACAATGGGCCAGTTCTCGAGAGAAACAGAGAGAGAGGGAGGCAGGGAGAGAACGCGAAACTCTGGAGAGGACGTAGGACAAAGGAGACATGGCACTTATGCAAACCTTCCTACTGGACCAGGACATAACAATCAATTGAAATGGAAGCAGCGACTTCATCACTTGTTTCCTCTGCGCGCGCTCCTGTTGCATAAATTGCGAGCACTGCCAGATCCCTGAAAGGGGACACGCTCGGATATCAGGTTAACAACGAATAAAAGCCGATCCCGAGACTGAGACCGAGACCGAAACGAAGATGAACTCACAAATGATCTTGGAGGTGTGTCCCATTGTTTTGAATGCGCTTCCGTGGCGCAGCCATATGAAACTTATCTCAACGGATGCCTTTGCTCTCCTTTAATATTATATTATATTATATTTGTATGTTTTTTTTTGCACGTGCAGCTCTGGGAACCAAGTCCTGAAACCGAGTAGTGCTCTCCTACTCTCTGTCAAATCCCGACAAAAGTTGCTCAACTTTCTGCCATCATACAGCTCCTACTTTACGCAATTTTCGGTCCTGCTTCTGGTGACATTTGAGCACTTTAATTTCATGTTTTCATGAATTGTTCACATGATTTCTCAAGATCAGATTGCTTATCTGTCTCTCCCAGTCCCCTATTTCTATTCCTATTGCCAACTTATTCTCCATTTGCTGCTCTAAATTCAATTTGTGTGCACCACGTAATTATTGCGCTTTTTGTAGTTGTTGTACCTTTTCAGTTATATTTTTTTTTGACTATAATAGTTTACTTCCTGGGTTCCATCCACAAGACTCTGTTGCTTAGCCATTTTGACGTGATTTCTGAGTCGTTTCCTGTTGATGTCGCCTCGTCGTACCCTCGGTTCTGTCTGTCTTCCTTTTGTCTGCCCTTTTGGGGACTTGTCTGTTTGTACTTTAGCGATTGACATGCTTTTTGCTTTACTGAACTTTGCTACTCGTACTCGTTTAAACGGAAGTTACCCAGAAGGGTTCTTCATTTCCGCACATTGGATGCTTGTTTGTTCAAAAGAAAATTTACATAATTTGTGCGCCAAAAATCATAACAATTTATATTTATTTCTATAAACCAATATTTTGCGCGCCAAAAATAGAAGAAAGAGAAATAAAAATGGGCTCAGCTCATCAGTAATTATTTCAATAAAAGAAATTATCATAAGAAATAATTTCTTAGATCAATATGTACCTTATTTGAACTTAATTCTATTACTGAAACACTGTTCGCTCTGAAATCTTGGATAAAACACTATTTTACAAGAAATTGAAATACAATAATATGTTTAAAATATATTCGAAAACTTGAGAACTGTAATCAAGGTGGAAAGCAATTGATCACGTATTCAATGGCAAATATAATAGAAGGAAGAAATATTTTTTATTTTTCCAAATATCGAGCCCTATTTGCGACAATAACGTATGCGCCATTTTCCGAAATTTTTTTTTTATGCCAATATGTTTATAAACACCACCCGCATCTGCACCTAAAATATTACATTTTTATTTTATATATTTACGGAGATATTGACCTGTGAATAATAACGCAAGCGACAAATGACTCGAAGAAATCAACTTAACGAAACCTAAAAAACTCTCTCCTGTAAAATTGCGTTTTGGCGCATACGTTATTGTCGCAAATAGGGCTCGATATGTTCAACGATTTCAGAAGTAAGTGACAATATTTTGAACAAAGTTTATGTTGTATTTTCATAGCATACCTGTTTAATAATGATTAGTAATCATAATTATTAGTAATTTGATAATTTTTCTTTATAAGTCGAACTAATGATGAAATAACGATTAATTTTGGCCCAACTATTTAATGATTACTATTACAAAAAAACAAAAATAATCTAAAATTATTACAATTATTCATTCAATTTTAAGTATTTGGATTGTTTTTGAATTTTTCTGATTATTTTGGCTATTTTGATCGTGAAAATTTAAAATAGTTTGATCTTTACTATATAGTCATAAACAATCAGAATTATTAAAAAAAATCCAGAAATAATCAGAAAAAAATCAAAAATAATCTCAATGGCCGTGTTCACCAGAACAAATCGACAACAGAACATCGATGAAATTTGTATGATTATTCTGGTGAACGGCAGTGATGAGTAATCATGATTTAAAAATTTGGTGATTGTGATGACTGAAAATTCATCACCAAAATAGTACGCTGAAATTCTGTGATTGTGATGCATTGTTATCGATACAACAAATCGTAATCAACAGAGCACTAGATTTGAAAATAAATAGGACAATATTTATAAGGAAACCACTTTATTAATACTAGTTTGGCTTTTTTTAAAAAAATTAAAAGAAGACGTTCGAGTCCGCGTATTTTTAAGGAATATGGTTAAGAAAAGTGCTTCAAGCATTCTTATTTAAGATGTTAAATGCGCATACAATATTGGCTTAATTATTTATTAATGCAATATATCATCTATTATTTTAAATCTGGTCTTTTGCTATGTTCATTCCCATTACATTACTCATTTTGCGCCAAGCTGTTTTGAATTTTTTTTAATAAATATTTAACACTTTGACAAAAAAGGATATGACAACTTCGATTTTGCCTTAAAATTTCATCAAAGCGTTCACCAGAAGCCCATCAAAAATTGTTTGATTTGTGATACATGATTACTGCTTGATTAGTTCTGGTGAACACGGCCATTATTTTTTAATAATTGTAAAAATTTTAATTTATTTCAGTTTTTTGTAATCGTAATCATTATATAATCACAAATTTTTCAACAGTGAGTTATATAGTCACTACGGTTATTTCCAAAAATAATCCAATAGATTAGTAATTCTAATCGAAATTTAACAGATATGTTTTATAGATATTAAGTATCGATTTCGGTCTCAAAATTTACTCTTCACGAGACCCCCAACTCTTTGAAGGAAACTGATAAGACAATATCACGCAATCTGCTTTTATTAAATTTTTACTTCAAACTGAAATATATACAGGAATTTTTAACAGCAAATTTAGAAAAACAAAAATTTCTTATCATCAAAAATCTACACACAGTAAAACACGTAGTGTACAGCCATAAAATGATTTGTGCCAAGCCATAAAAAGAATACAAAACGTTCACCTAATGACATTTCGGGACTTTCCCATCAAAAGTCTGGCGCGATTCATAATGATGAGCCAGGGAGCTGAGGCAACTGAGGGAACAGCCGGCGTTGCTCAATGAACGGTAGCAACTTTTGGGCCATAAACAAAATACAATACATTTGAATAGTTATATGTGGAATTCTTCCACACTCGAGCCACTAAGCAAATGAACAGAATTTCCCAAATATTTAACCCTTTCGATAGTTTCGGATGAAGTGTCATTAGGACTGTGGCGTCGCCGTCAGACGCCTGACAACAATGTCAGAGTTGTAGTTGTAGTTGTAGTTGTAGTTGTAGTTACTGATTTGCTGCCTGTTTATGGTGTCTAACCCTTTAGGCCCAGTCTATAGAATGGCGATTCATAAAAATGCAGCGAAAGTGCCAATGACGCCCATAAAAACCGGGATGCCTTATGAGACCGAGTCCTCGGACTACCTGATGTCCATTCTGGGCATTCTTCGAAGACAAAAAGGTGCTAACTACATATTTTCAACATCATCATTAGCCTTAGCTCTGGACAGGCGACCACGAGTCCTACCGATCGTGACACCTACTCAACCCTTTCGCGTTCCTTTCCCTTTTGCCAACGTCTCCAACCTGCAATCTTTGAGGAATTTCGCTAAAAAGTCATATGCATATGCGTATTTCGCGGAATTGATTTTACTTCACTTTTTTTATTGGCCCCGACCTTGAATGGAGTGAACATATGCAAGACCTGAGAGATTACCCGAGAGACTTTTACCTGTTCACCATCCGCGACTGCTGTTTAAATTCTTGTGGTGGATTTAGCGCTAATCCGTGTGGATTAGCGGGATTAGCAGCTCAACGCCGCGGCGTCACGAGTTTTCATTAAGTAATGGAGCTGTACTTGAACTTGAATGAATCTTCGAAACGCAGCTGAGTTTTTCCTGCAAATTTCCCTGATGCAAACTGAAGTGCAAATGGAGCAAAAGTATTATTATAATTATTGATGTGGGAATTGTGAGAAAGTTTTATACTGACAGCAGCTGCAGCATCAACTCATTGCATATTCATGAGTTCCCACGGCAAACCCCACTGACCGATGATGGTCAGTCGAAAAGAGAGAAATACAAATAAAAATTGATATGTCATCGTCATCTGGTTTAGTAGAGCATCAGTGGGATGGTAGCTAATGATCAACATCGTTATACAGTTGGACATAACATCACATCACACACGCAAATGCATTCCCATGCTGTGCACCTGAAAGGCTAGTGACGGAGCCACTGTGGTGCTTGTGCTGTGTTGTTGGTGGTGGGTGGTTATAACACATGCTCAGTCAATGCAAGCCAAATGAACTGCGGCACCAACCCTCAGCATCAGCAGGAGTAACAACAAGTAACAACAACTTCGAGGGGTTGCTATTCTAATTAGACCCTTAGACCCTTTGGACCCTTTAGACAATTGCTTGTGATATCATGTCAGAGCATTTTATTGATCAAGTTACGCATCCGTAATATGAATCGAAATATAATTGCTCATTTTAAGTGTCTTGTCATATATCAACACAATGTTCACGTTTCCCATCTCATTCTCATTCTCATTCCCATTTGCATTTGCATTTCCATTTTACATTTCCCACGTAGTCTCGGCGGATTTTGACAACCCCTCGGACACTCGGCGATCGACGATCGGATCGCGCTAGGCGTTCGAGTTTTAATCGCACCAGACTTACGGGATCTTGCTTAACATTATTAAGTACACTATATGTTTTTCGCTTGAATTCTATAATAAGTGCTTACTTAAGACATAAAATTCGCTTGATCCTTTTGTTGAGTTTTTGCCTCTGCGAAAAGCTTGCTTTAAATTATTTGCCCTTGGCTGATCTTGATCTTGGTCCTTGGTGCACTATAATCTGCTTAAGCGGCACGCGATTAGGTTGCTGCCACAGCAACTGCCCCTGCCTCTGCCCCTTACTCCTGTCCCTGCCCCTTACTCCTGCTCCTTAGTCTGGTTGATTAAGTTAAGCGTGGGGCGATTAAACCGATGCCACTTGAACTTAATTTGAGCTGCTGCTGCTGGCCAAAAAGGCAGTCGATAATCTGGCTTACTAAGGATAAGAAGGGGAGCAGGGGGAGCGCAGAGTTGCCCAATCAATCAAAGTCTTTACAAATAAAAGCGATTGCATCATAAAAGTTGCGCTTATTCAATAGATGAATGAATTACAATTACAATTACAATAAAAGCACCCATGAGGTGGTGGTGATAACTACAACAACCCTTGCACTCAGTGGTGCGGTGGTGCAGGCAAGAGAGACAAAGGACGAAATGTACCCACAGGTACTTTACACAAATCACAAAGCGGCAACAATGGCCAGCGCCATAAACGTTCTAAGGATGTGTCTCTCCTCTCATACATACATATATTAACAACTGTCACAAAGACAGAGAGAGCGAGAGAAAAAGAGAGAGAGAGAGAGCGCAGTCAGGTAGTCGCTCTCAACGGAAAAAGACCATAAAACCCCAGAGCCGAAAAGTTGAGAATGAGCGGCAACTGCTCTCAATGAATATGAATTCGCAATGGCAGCCTGAAGGATCAAAAATCGCAGTCCCCGAGCCCGAAGAGCATCTCTCGCTCTCTCGTTAGAGGGCAGTGGGTGCGAGTGAGCAGGCAAAGCTGGGCAACCCTCTCTCGCATTCGAAACCGACCAATAAACGCAGCCCGTCAGCTACCTAGGGGTGATCGACTGACTGTCTGGCTGGCTGAATGAGCGCACAGGACTCGCACAGGACGCGCAAGGAGTATTAAAACAGGAGCTGGGTGGTGAGCAGACAACACAATCAATCGTGATCTCAGCGAGTCCACTTCGCTCGTCCTCGTCCACGTCGTGTAGTGTTGTGAAAACTCATAGTATCGAATACAAATCGAACTCAAACTGAATACGAACTCAAAGGCAATCGATTGAAATTGCAGTGAAGTGTCAAATCAAAGAGAAAAAATTATACTTCAAAAATAAATATCTCTTCAAATTGTGCCTAAGAAAATCGCCAAAATTACGCCCCACATCGGTATGCAATCGTCGGAGGGTTCGCCAGATATGATGGATCAAAAGTACAACAGCGTGCGGTTGTCGCCAGCGCAATCAAGTAAGTATTTGAGAAGAATTGATGATAGAAACTCATTCAGCTCCTTCTGAGTTTATTCGAGACATGGAAACTTTATTTTAAAAAATCTAGACAGAGTAACTAACTTTCCACTTTTCTATTTTTGCTTCCAGGTCGCATTTTGTACCATGTGCCGTGCAAGGTTTGCCGGGACCACAGCTCCGGCAAGCATTACGGCATCTATGCCTGCGACGGCTGTGCGGGATTCTTCAAGCGCAGCATTCGCCGTTCCCGGCAATACGTGTGCAAGTCGCAGAAACAGGGACTCTGCGTGGTGGACAAGACACATCGGAATCAGTGTCGCGCCTGTCGATTGCGCAAGTGCTTCGAGGTTGGCATGAACAAGGATGCAGTGCAGCATGAGCGCGGGCCGCGCAACTCAACGCTGCGTCGCCACATGGCCATGTACAAGGACGCCATGATGGGTGTCGCCGAAATGCCACAGATACCGCCAGAGATCCTCATGAACACGGCTGCCCTGAGTGGCTTTCCCGGCCTGCCAATGCCCATTCCCGGCGTGCAGCGCGGTCATCATCATGTCGGCTTCCAGCCACCACCGCCCGCCAATGTGCTCGATCTATCCGTGCCCCGTGTGCCTCATCACTCCGTGCACCAGGGTCACCATGGCTTCTTCTCACCCACCGCCGCGTATATGAATGCGTTGGCAACTCGGGCCCTGCCACCGACGCCGCCGCTGATGGCCGCCGAGCACATCAAGGAGACGGCCGCGGAACATCTCTTCAAGAACGTGAACTGGATCAAGAGCGTGCGCGCCTTCACCGAGCTGCCCATGCCCGACCAGCTGCTGCTGCTCGAGGAGTCCTGGAAGGAGTTCTTCATCCTGGCCATGGCCCAGTACCTCATGCCCATGAACTTTGCCCAGCTGCTCTTCGTCTACGAGTCGGAGAACGCCAATCGCGAGGTGGTCGCCATCGTGTCCCGTGAGGTGCACGCCTTCCAGGATGTGCTGAACCAGCTGTGTCATCTCAACATCGACAGCACGGAGTACGAGTGTCTGCGCGCCATTTCCCTCTTCCGCAAATCGCCGCCAGCTGCCAGCTCCACTGAGGATCTGGCCAACAGTTCCATCCTGACCGGCAGTGGCAGCCCCAACTCGAGTGCCTCGGCCGAGTCGCGTGGTCTGCTGGAGTCCAGCAAGGTGGCGGCCATGCACAACGATGCTCGGAACGCACTCCACAATTACATCTCGAGGACACATCCGAATCAGCCGTTGCGCTTCCAGACGCTGCTCGGCGTCGTCTCGCTGATGCACAAGGTGTCCAGCTTCACCATCGAGGAGCTGTTCTTCCGCAAGACCATCGGCGACATAACCATCGTTCGTCTCATTTCCGACATGTACAGTCAGCGTAAGATCTAAGTCGGAATCGGAAACGGAAACGATTTGGTGTCGACAATTTGCCGTCGGCGAAATTCGCATCCGTGCACTTGAAGTGCCTTCGTAGTGCTGGAAACTGTGATATCTGAAGTTGGAGTTGGAAACGGAATTGGAATTGGAACTAACACTGCCTGAGACAGTGACAGTGAAATTAAGCAAAGATGAATGAAAATAATAATTATGGAGTAAATTGGACAATATTCAACAGTGAACTGCTGCAGAAAGCTTACAAATCTCTCGGAGTTGAGCCTTAAAAAAATGTACTTAATCGTTATACGTAATCTATCCACATCGTGATTCAAAAACTGCATTCCGAAAAGTTGAAACTTTTTGTTGTACTCATACTTAGAATTAGTAACCTACCTTATTAGCTCTTACCATATGTTTAATGAAATTAGCATAAAAACTGAAAGAAAAAGTTCAAATATACATTTACAACTTATGAAAACTTAACTTTTGTGAGATTAATTATTTCTTGGGGAAATGGTAATTCACAAAACTACTTATTTTCAGCTTTTAGCTGGCTTTAAACTAGACAATTATTAATCAATGGAAAGTTCTCCTATTAGCAGTTCGATTTCGGCTGAAAAAATTGAAAAATATTTTTAGTTGAATAATTAAATTATTTACCCAAATTAAGGAACTGCAACGAGAATTTTTTTTAAAAAAAATTTAAAATGCGGAATACGTTAAATATTTAAATGTCAAATTTGCATAATGGAGTATATGAATATGGGGTCGGAAACCGCCCATAATTTATAACTTTACATCAGGGATCGTAAATAAGAGCTATGAGAAACTGGATAGACTTTTTTTTTTTAAATCACAGAACTAAAGTTATTGTTCAATTTTTACTAAATAAATTAAAAATACAAACTATTTTAATACAATTTTTTTTTTAATTCTCATTTTAGCAATTTAAAATAAAAATAAGAAAGTAAAGCTATGATTTTTAAATAAAAAAAAAATTTTGTTTTTAACAAATATCAACAAAGAAATAAAAAAACTCTTTGATACGCTAAGCAAATTCCCTACAACAGTTTTGAAAGCATTTTTGATTTTTAATTTTATTGAAACGTTATTATAATATGAAATGGAATTTTACCAGGAAAGGAAAGACAACCAATAAAGCAAGTTACTTTTGATATGACGAGACAGTATATTTTCGTTTTATTTTAATAATATTTTTGGATCCAATTTTTAACTTTTTAATTTGCATTAAATTTCAGTTAACCTTCTCAGCGATCTTCTTTGGCGCCTCTAAAATGTTTGTAGACCAACTGCATTGACAGTCCGAACAAATCGCAAATGCATTATGCAAATCCAGGAACAAAGAATGCAGCATTTGGCATTGGAATCCGACAAATTAGCATAGTTTTTCCACATGAGCTAAACCAAAGTCGGGATTAATTTGCTATGGCAAAGGGAATTGGGTTTTGGATTTTGAAATGGCCGCTCCAGTTCAGTATCCCTCAGTCAGATCACTCACTCTCTTTCTCTCTCCCTTAGTCTAAACTGAATTCAAAAAGTTAAAAAGCAAAATTTCACTTTTGATGACTTTGTCGAGCGACGGGCGTTGGATCGTTGTTGTTGTTGTTGGATCGCTGCCGTGGACAGACAATAGCAATTATATCCTTTAACAAAAGCAGCACCCTATTATGGATCCGGGTTAGCCAAAAATGAGTTGTTCTTCGGGCTAGAAGAAGGCTGAACAAACAACGCGAGGAGCAAAAACAGTTGCCAATCGTTGGTTGTTCCTGCTGCAAAATTGTTGAAATTGCGTTGGCCAAAGTAAATAGAATGTTGAATGCATCACTAGAGCTAGATATGTGTATGTGTGTGTGTGTGTCTCTGACACACATCCATATATTGAGTAGCAAAACCTACCCTAACCCATAGCACCCATAGCTCAATGCTTGCGGGGATTTAGAATTAAATATGCTTCGTTGCTGCTGCCATTTCGACTTTGCCAAGGTCCACACTTGGAACGGTTTAAACTCGACTCGATACGACTCGACTTGGATGCTGTTCCTCCTCATGTTGTTGTTGTCTCTGACGGCACAAAGCGTTTCAACTGCTGCTGCTGCTGTCGGGTTGTTGAGCCCTTTTAAGTCCTAATGGCCCTTTATTATCTGCCTTTAGACTTTTAATAGACTCAGAGGCGACGCTGCTGTTCTATGTGTGTGTGTGTGTGTGTGTGTGTGTGTGTGTGTGTGTGTGTGTGTGTGTGTGTATGTATCTCTCTGCATTTGTAGTTGTGTTGCTTTAATCCTCATCATTCTGTCATCAGTGACGTTTTTCTGCACATTGTTGGCCTTGCCATTGTTTAGGTCTTAATTTGTAATTTTCCTTTTTATATATTTTCGCTGTTCGCATTTGCAATAAAAATTTTTCACTTTTTGATTTCTGCAAAATTTTTTCATTTAACCTTTTATCGCATTTTGTTTTGGGACTTTCTTTATTTATTTATCTTAGCAACACAAGTCTTACTTATTTATTACTGTGTGTAGTTAGGACTACAATTTTAGTTAGAATTTTTAAACTAACACAATTTTTATTTTAGGAGATGGTAAACTTTTCTTTCTGATTTCCAAATTCATTTTTAAATTTGGAGCAAGCCCATAATTGAGCCTTTAGCTCTAGATTGATCACCTGACTAAGAACCCAAGGTTTAACTTGTGGCTGAAGCTTCAAATCAATCCACGCTCAGATCGCCAACCACTTGAATTGTTCACCCACTCGGCGACAGCGGTGGGTCAGTGGGTTTGCTGTTGCTTAAGCCAGCGAAACTCTTCAGCTCAAGTGGTTTTCGTTGGCACTTCGTCAGAATCCGTTGGATTTTCAGTAACACTTTTAATTCATAGATTTTCGTTCGTTGATTAAGTAATCCGTCGAGCAGTCTGCTGATCAATGAAGGGCGACACACACGATTAACGCAATTCGCGCAAGAGATTCGTGGCAGATGCCTGAAACTACCTCGAATTGCGAGGAGCGGGGCAGGTGTGGAAAACACACGTATTCCTGCTGCGGCAGGTCTTCAATATCACAAGCTTAAGCACAGAGACAGGTCGAGTCCCGATCGGTGTCTGTGTCTGTGGATCATTGCGTTGGTTAGCGGTTATCCATGCGCAATTACCTAGCGAAAACAAAACTATGAGTATGCAAATAGATTTTAATGGGCTGGATTACCCTTTTGCTAAATGCTCAAATCCTGGCCGGGCGGTCCTGACCAGGCTGACCACGCTGGCCAAGCGATCGACCCATTGCTTATTGTTTTCAAATATAATGAGAATGTCTTTAAGCCAAAATATTAAACATCCGTTTGATCCTGGCCAGCAAGCCGCTGCAAATCCGGCTTCCGTTTGCCTCATTGTTTGTACCTGAAGTCAGTTGGTCGCTCCGGAGACTCTGGAACTCTGGAAGAGAAGAGTAGAGAGAGAAAACGCCTGAACGCCCAAAACGAGAAAGTCAAAGCGGACGAGGTCGGCGTTGTTTTTGTAAATTGAGTAGCTCGATTTATCGCCAGATCAATTTCCTATATCTGCCGCATAGATAAGCGACAGAGAGAGGAGAGAAGAGATAATATGCATACTCTTTCCATAAGTATTCTAATTGTTATGTGGCTTATGTTAAGCCGTAGTTCTTCTGTTCTACCCTCTGTCCTCCTGCCTGAGGCCAGCAACGGCTCTACAGCTTAACTTACTTTAGTGGGCAAATGGCAGTTTTTCAGCAGAAAATTGTTTTGCATTTTCCGCAAATCAGTAGAAAATGGCATGAGGCGGCATTGTATTTAGCGCTTAGCTAAGATAATTTGGCTTTTGGCTCGATCTAATGATGATCATTAGGCAAATGCATTCAATCAAAGCAGCTGCAAATATTTTTTAAGAACGAAAATTGTAAATTATTCGTTTTTTGACTCGTTCTTTCAATCGAAGCAGCTGCGAATTTAAAAGATCAATAGATCAGAAGATCATTTGATCAGTTTCCCAAGATATGCCCAAGTGACAATAAGGCGCAGACTTTTGCTTAGGCTGACAATTAAAAGCCAGTGAAGCGTCTGCTAATTGAAAGTCCTTGTACTTGCCACATTGCCAGATCCTTGCGTCTTTTATGCTCTCGGGTACTTGATGCCCAAGTCTAAGTCTATCTTAAATCCCAGTTTCTTTCGTATTTTTTATTGTTACAATCTGCGAACAGGGTCAATAGGGACAGGGTAACGAGGGCAGCTGATGAGTGGACCTCCTGGAGGTGAGAAAAATATTGAGGGCAAATCCACGATGTTCAATCCAATGGCAATGAACAATGGCCCCCGGTGGCACTCGAGCTCAAGTGCAACTTGCGTTTAACCTCAAGAAAGTTGCAATTGCCCGCATGTTTTTTTTATTGCTCCTTGATCCGTTGTGACGGATTCGCTTGAATCTGTGTTCAGTATATCGACAGGCTAACAAGTGTTATTCGAGAATGATTACTTTCTGATGCCCGATCAAAAGCTGTGCCAGGACCACCAGGACGACAATGCGTTGTGTGTGTTCTCATTTGGGTTTAAGGACTCTGCTTCCTTCAGCTTCTGCAGCTGAAATAGGGGCAAAGTCTGGGAAACTTTACAAGAATCGTTTGCATTTCGATTTGTGCTGCAACTGGAAGTAGGAAAGGAAGTGGATGCTGCCTCTGTTTCTGCCTCTGGGCAATTGATGACGTCGCACGCTAATTGAATTTGTTGCCTTTCACAATTGATGTTGTCTTTACTTTTGCTTACTTTTATTCGTTATCATAACAAAGCCGACCGCTCACTGCCCCGAGGCGTCAAGAGACTACGCAGATAGTTCATTAGGGTAACTCAGAACAGGAACAAAAAAACCAGCCTCATCCTCAGCCTCAATCTCGACCTCAATGCTAATAGAATGGCGTCGCAGCTGCAGAGGGAAAACTATAAATTTGATAGGCAAGTACATATACTTATGTAGCTGACTGTAAACTATTATTTAAGTCGTTCGTTTAATTAAGCTGTCACACGAAGCTCCCACTCCTTAACCCCACATACTGAACTATTAGCCCTTGGGGGGTTGGAAAAGTTTGAAACTTTTGAACTTCCGGTCAATAAAGCAGGTGGTCATCAGGTGAATCAGGTGGCGCATCCGTGAATGAATGAAGCCATTACCGTAGTACGGCAGACAACACGCAAGCCGCATTCAAGTCCTGGGAACTTGGCCCAAGTTGACCGACAACGCTAAAAAGTGAAAAGCAGTCGCGTCATCCAGCACAGAACAAACTCGGGCTCAGCGTGCACCACTGTGAACCACCAGGTCACAGCTCACCTTTGGCCGGGAGCGTCATCAACGACATCATCATCATCAATAGGGCCATATGTCAAAATAACAAGGCTCAACGATCCACCCCTGGCCGTAACGGTAATTTGGCCAAAGCCAATGAAGAACCAATGCAACCCTGCGTTGCTGCATTCCAAAGCAGCGCGACAATTGATGAGAGAGCAATGCAAATATTGAAAGGTTACATGAAAAGGGAAGGGGTAAGGGAAGGGAGAATGGAATGGGATACGGGAAAGGGTTTGGCATGCTCAAATTTAAGATGAAATTTTGAGTAAGACAACTAAATACAAATGTCAGTTTAATAATTTATTATGAAATGTTCATAACATAAAATAAAATTAGTATATTATTATTTTTAGCAAAAGAAATAAATATTAAAAGGTGAAAATTATATTCTAAAAATGTTTAATAATATTTTGTAAAATTCAGATGCTCATAACAAAAACATAACATATTCCTTTAAAACTTAAGTACAGAGTGTAAAAGATAAAAGAATATTATTATATTATCTGGGGTGCCACAGAAATCACTTTCGCTTGAATTTCACTTAAAATTTTATTAAATTTAATTGTAATTCAAGCGAAAGCGATTTCTGTGGCACCCCAGATAATATTATAATATTCTTTTATTTGTCATATTTACTATTAGTAAAAAAAATTATTATAAACAGCCTTTTTTATAATATTTATTTTGAGCCCTTATCAATTTACGTTATCCATTTAATTAGATATATTTTTTCACATTTTTAATATAATAAAATATTTTACATAATTTTATTATATTTTATTATTTTTATAAAATTTCATCAAGTAAAATATTTAAATAAAAAATCAAAACATATTCCTCAAAAACTTAAGTTCAGAGTGTAAAAAATAAAGAAATATTAATATATGATAAATTTATTAAAATAAAAAAAATTATTATACAGGGTGACCAGAAATAACGGAGACAAACATTTTTAATTATAATTTTACTAAACGAGAGAAATTTAGCAAAGCAACAATTAGTAACGATAAAGTGGATCACTAGTAGTAAGATTCCCAGCCGGTTTCGAAATGGTCTAATCCAGTTGCCATGCACAGGCCCAAACGTGATCTAAAATTGTTGGCCATGGGCCGCAGGTCGGCGATAGGAGCGCATCCTTTTCACAGATGAGAAGCTGTTCACCGTCGAGCAGGCCCACAACCACCAAAACGACTGGATCTGGTCCGTAGAGGTTCCGAGTACGTCGGCCATTGTCAAACATCGCCAAAATCCGAAGTCCGTTATGGTCTAGGGCGGCATTTACGCCAGCGACAAGAAACCCCTGGTTTTCGTGGATCAAGGGGTTAAAAGAAACCAAGAAGTGTACCGCCGCGACATTTTCGACGCCGTGGTAATTCCTTGGGCCCAGCTGCACTTCGGCGATGCGGACTGGACTTTTCAACAGGACTCCGGCCGGCTCACAAGGCGAAAATGACGCAAGACTGGTGCAAAACCCATTTTCCGGACTTCATCTCGTCTGCTGAATGGCCACCCTACTCGCCGGATCTCAACCCGATCAACTACAGCGTGTGGTCGACATTGGAGGCCAGGACCTGTGCTAAGCCTCACAAAAGTTTGGAGGCGCTGAAGCAATCGCTGCTCTTGGAATGGAACCGACTGTCTCCCGAGGACCTGCGGCCCATGGCCAACAATTTTAGATCACGTTTGGGCCTGTGCATGGCAACTGGATTAGACCATTTCGAAACCGGCTGGGAATCTTACTACTAGTGATCCACTTTATCGTTACTAATTGTTGCTTTGCTAAATTTCTCTCGTTTAGTAAAATTATAATTAAAAATGTTTGTCTCCGTTATTTCTGGTCACCCTGTAAACAATCTTTTTTATAATCTTAATTTTGAACCTTTATCTATTTACTTTATCTCCCTAATTAGAAATATTTGATTCACATTTTAAAAATAATTAAATATTTTACTTTACTTTAATTATATTTTATTATATTACTTTCATCAAGTAAAATATTTGAATATTTTTGAAATGTAAATCAAGCCTTTCGCCCACTGTGTGCCAATGAGAAACTGTAACGGTAACGGGCTTTGCACTTGAGAATGTAACAAATCGACTTTGACAAAGCTCTGGAGCCAGAGCCACAGCCACATCACACACGGCGTATGTGAACTGGGCGTGGCTGGCACTTCACCGCCCAAGTGGCCACTTATCACTCTCGTGGAGAGAGGGCAACGAATTCGAATTCGAAGCCGTCGCGTTGCAGCACACATTAGTTTTGCATTTGCGCTCCCAGGATATGGGCGAGGAAGGAGTTGGGCATAAAACAAAAGGGTTGCTTTTGGGATATTGGCAAACCAATTTTCGAGAGCTTTTGTTTCGCTGAACGCCGCGAGTAAGCCACAAAGGATCAACAATGCTCGAGAATTATTTTGTAGAGCCAGCAAGCGAGCCACTTGGCGCTGCCATTCAAAATTAATTCTCCATAGAGGCAACTTTGTTTCCAACTCTCTCAAGTGGCTATTGGTAATGATCGCTGGCGAGAGATTGAAACTCCGAGCTGAGAAATGGGATTGAAAATGGGTTTGAGTTTGAGTTTGGGTCTGGGTTTTGGACTTGGTGTCTGAAGTGCAGCTCGTATATTGTTGCACCTTTGAGCCAAATAACGACAGCTGTCAGCGTGCCACAACAAAAAAATCAACTTCAATTTTATGATTATGTACTGCACACATACTTTACTTTTTTATCGAAGCCATTTTGTCAAATAAAAAGGGATTTAGTGCAATAATCCGCAAATGGGACAAACTGTCAACGCGTCTCTGCGGCCACGAGTTGCAAGATACTTTCTCTCACTCTCTCTCTCTCTCTCTCTCCTTCTCTCTCTCTTTCTGTCTGTAAGGCGGGGCGCCTGATCTCTGACATCGCAAATTGACAAAGAGCCAGAACAACAGCTGGTTAACTGACTGCTGTTGACAGTAAGAGTTCATCACACACAATAAAAATACAAAAAAAAAATTGGAACTGAGAAAAAACGCTTTCAATTTGGGCCAGCAGTGAGATTAGCGAGAATCCTTGCGTCGTCCCGCACTCCGCATCCCCCAAATCTGAGCACAATTTAAGCGCTTACATGGGAACTAATTTGTGAAGTGCCCTTAAACACTTCATAAAATACATTCACGTCCATGTACATATTTGCATCATTTTGTGGCAATCCCCGCTGCGGGGATTATCATTTGGGCAAACATGGCGACAGTCAAAAAAGAACTTCAAGCGAGTCTCTAGCGAGTATCTAACGGATCGCGTTAGGTGGCACTGACTTGCCGTGGCTTGTCAGCTTCATGTGGGCTGCCTCAACTGGCCGCGACTGCCACGGCTGCCTCCGGATGTTGCCACGGGGTGGCAATCAAATGTAAACAAGGATGCGCCGGCTGCGCGTGCTGCGACCGAGTTGAGTCGAGTTCAGTTGAGTTGAGCTGCTTAAAAAATTGCTGTGACCCGTCAGTGTTTACCATACGGATCACACTCGAGAGCCGTTGACAAAACTGTTAAGCTCACGCAACCAATTGTTCTATAACCAAGCAGACACATGCATCATATGCCCTACAGCAGCTACAGTTGAGACCCACAAACAAAACTCTCACAACTATTTTACTGGCCAAAAAAAAGACTTACAAATTTGAAGAGTTTTATACCCGGAAAACCCCAAAATAAGAAATCATTTTATTTTTCAACTAAAGAAAAAGGGATTTCCAAAAGGCATATGTAGTATCGTGCAGTAGGCGTTGCTACACGTGTGTTGAATATGTACATGTTGATTGTATTAAAGAGGCAGTCTATCCCGAGCAGCTACAGAGTAAAGACGTGTTTTACTGAATATTACATTGGCGACGAGGAGAAACTAAACTGGGCAAGTGTTGAAAAAAAAAAAAAAAAATGTAAAAATTGTTGAAAAAATTTCAAAAGTTGTGGTGAAAAGTGTTGTTGAAAAGTATTGGTGAAAATTTGTAAGTCGCAAAAAGCTTTGCGCATAAGTTGAAAAGTCGCAATGAAGTGGTTGCTTGCGCAAAAAGTCGCAAGATATAATTTGCTTGCGCAAAAAGTTGAAAAGTCGCAATGAAGTGGTTGCTTGCGCAAAAAGTCGCAAGATATAATTTGCTTGCGCACCTAAGCAGTGATAAGTCGATACTGCTGCAGTGATAAGTCGATACTGCATGTTATCGTTAAAACAGCCGGAAACATGTTGTACCTATTATACAGGTTAATGCTTTACATATATCGGTCAGATTATGTGAATCTAAGACATCGCGCAACATAGCTGTTTTACTCGATAACAGTTTTTGAAAAACGGCTTGCAATAAAAAATGTTGGGATGTGATTGATTTTCTTTTGTGTTTTTCAGAAAATGCGAAACGGAGATGGACCAGCACCATTTGATTTTGGGGATGACGGTTGCGCATCTGAGTGGAAGAAGTGGTTGCGTGGCTACGACATATATGCCAAAGCCATGAACTTCACCAAAGGGACGGAGAAGTTGAACTGGATGCTCCATTACGCCGGGCCAAAAATACAAGCAGTCTTCTCTTCATTGCCCGAAGATGAAGAAGAACACAGGACTCGAGGTCCTTTCGCGAGTGGCTATGTGTTTAAAAGCAATGCATAAACAAAAGCAGTAAACCGGCTGAACAAATTCTTTGAGCCCAAACAAAATCAGGCATTTGAACGTCACGTATTTCGTCAAATGCGGCAAAAAGAAAAAGAGCCGTTTAATATGTTTTTGGTGAGGTTGCGGGAACAAGGCGAGCGTTGCAATTTTCAACAGCAAACAGATGAAAATATTTGTGACCAGATAATTAGTGGATGCAACTCGGATACACTGCGTCGCAAAGTATTAGAACGGGGAGACGGCGACTTGAACAAAATTATAAGGATGGCTCAGTCACTGGAGTCAGCGCTCAAAGTACAGGAATATTTCCGGAAGCATGAGGTGTCAACAGCAGATGGTTCAAAAGAAGAAAAAATTTGCAAAATTTTCAATTCACGACAACGGTTTGAAACAAGTTTCGAAGGGACATGTGGGCGTTGTGGTGGAAGAGAACACAAATCATCCGATGGAGAATGCCCTGCCATAGGGAAGGAGTGCTATCGTTGCGGTCGAAGGGATCATTTTTCTAGAAAATGTTTTCAGAAGGAGGGAAAGAGTCTTAAACGTAAATCTCTTTGGCAAAATGGACGCCCAACATCGGCAAGAGTAGAACGCGAGGGGGATGTACGGATGGTGACAACTGAGAATATTCTCTCGGAATATGAGGATATTTTCTGATCGGAAAAGCAATGAAAGGCCAAATGAAGTCGAAGAAGGAGATGAAGTGGGAAGTGGAAAGGATATTACATAATAAATAAAAAGCAACGGCCTCTGTCAGACGATTGACAAGAACTCGGAAAATACCGGATCGGTATCAAGCTGGGCAATTGAGAAGTGGGCATACATTTAAAAAAAAAGAAAGGAGTAATGTAGTATCGTGCAGTAGGCGTTGCTACACGTGTGTTGAATATGTACATGTTGATTGTATTAAAGAGGCAGTCTATCCCGAGCAGCTACAGAGTAAAGACGTGTTTTACTGAATATTACAGCATATATCTGTGAAATGTGTAGAGAATCAAAGGATATTGTCATATAAAACGTATTTAAGTAAAGAATATTTTTATATTTTAAAAATTTCACTATATTATATTAGCAAATTTAAGAAGAACTATTTGAAAATAGAAAAAAATTTTATTATTATCAAATATAAAAAAGTCATATAAACCTATAAAAATATTATCTTTATACAGCCAAAATATTGGGAAATATAAGCAAGCAGGTAAAATAGGTTTTTGGCGAACTCGAACCAATAAAATAAACAAGTTTTTCTAATTTTTCAAAGTCTAGATAAATTGCGAGTGTGTGTAGTGTCCTCAGCAGTTGTCTAAACTGAGTTCAAAGTGCGCTCTGTGCGTTGGCTCGTTTAATTTTAATGAGTGACAGTCTAACTGACTGTCTGACTGACCCGACGCAACTGTTTCAGCTTTAGACTGGTTCAGTTTTTAAGGGTGTCTCCGGGCACATCCGCTAGCGGAGGGGAGGGAAGACGATTTCGTTTGCACCCCGCGCGATTTGAATGCAGCTATGTAAATTGTCACATTATTGTCATAATTCTCAGGCTGGGAAATGGGAAAACCCATCAACACGAAAATACTTATGACATAATTTGTGCTTTGTTGTGGTTAATTGCCAGTTTGCTATTTATGGGGCGTGAGATTAACACTGAGCCAACAATGAATCTTCTATTAAAAATAAACTAAGGATTCTGCCCGAGAAATGTCATTTTATTCATTAATTTAAATAATTTTTTTATATATTTCTACTTTCATTATTATTTTATCCACCAATTTTTAAGGCTTAAGACAATATTATTATAAAAAGACTATTTATTATTATACATATTTATTAGCTTGACTGCAGTTCAAAAAAACCATTTCCCACTTTTTTCTCAGAGATATCAGACATCTATGTAGCTATCGATCCTCAAATAGCCTCAGCCAATTAACTTGAATGCAATGAGCTGTAAAATCGCGCAATGCAAAAGCCGCTGTTGGAACTAGAAATCGAGTAGCATATCATCTTAACAGGTATGTTAAAGATCTCTTTGGTGTCTGCTCGAAAACCCGAAATAATTGAAACCAATTAGTTTCGAAAAACCTTTTAATTGTGTGTTTTCAGTGCCCGTCGAAGCATGTGTAAATATTTTCGCAGAGAGTAAAAACGAGGAGCACAATGAAAAGAATGAAATGGAACAGGCAACATGTGAGAGCATGGCAATGACCAAAATAATCCAGCTCATAAAAGGAAGAAAATGCAATGCATTTTCTTTCGAAAAACGTGTAAGATATTGCCAAATAATTGCAGGCGGCTTGGAAAAATGGAAAGAAAAGCGAGGCATAAAGACAAAAAATCAACCACAGGCCATTGTCTACGCACTGTACAAAAGTGTGGACAATGGAAAATTGAAAACTCTGGCCAAAGTTGAGTTGTTGCTGTTGCTGTTGCCAACTGTCGATGGGCTGTCAAAACGGAGTCCCAAAACTGGCTACTGTTGCGCAGGCGCAGGAAATATTAACGGCATTTTAACAGAGTCCGTAACATCCATTATATGCACTTATATACTGACGAGTAAGAAGGTATTCATTGTTGATTTATTTACTTTTTGATTTTACGTCGGCTGCAGTTAATTGGCCCAGTTTGTTGTCAGTCAGGCAAAGGCGCAGGCTGTGCAAACAAATTTACATCACGACTCAAGATTGCGACATTCTCATGTAATCAGGATGTGATTAGCCACAGTTGGCATTATAAGAATTCACTGGGAAATTCTCTCTCCCCCTCTCAGACATTTTTGGCTATTTTAAGACCTTGCCATATAAGCAGCACCTTTGCTCCAAATTCCATTGCCATAATTGGCTAAAATTAGCAGGTGGGCTGACAATACAATCGAATTTTAATTTGATTTGCTTTGATTTGGATTTGGATGTGGATTTCAAAATGTTTCGCTAATGCCACTTTAAATGAAATCAATAAGCAGCAGCTCCGCTCAGCATGTTAATTATGATTGGCATATCATTACCGCAAATAGACCGTCTCAGCCGAGCCCAAAAGCAACTACCGTACCGCCACTGGCCAACAACAAGTGGCTAACCGGCTAATTAAGCACTCGCAGTGCCAGTTGAAGTCGCCGCCGGGCACTCTAATCACCTGTGAAAAAGGCCGAAAAGTAGCCGAAAAATGGCTTGAAAAAATGCCTGACGGGCTGACAATTAACAGCTGGTGTTAGAGTTTACTCAACATTTAAAATATGTAAACAAAAAATAAATAAATATTAATTTTGGAAAATCATGTAATCAAAGGTTAAGTTTTGAAAATTTTTAAAAATTTGGCAGTTTTAAAAAAAATTAAGTTTTACAAATGACCAACCCTTTGATGCAGAATCAAATCAGAGGTGAAACAATGATAAAATAAACAAATCGATTAAGTTTTGACAAGGCTATGAAAAATTGAAATTTCTGAAAAAGTGTCAGTGGACGTGAATGCCAAACGTGAATAATTTTGGAAAAAAATTTGATTTTTCAAATTAACATAGTTTTAATGAAGAATCAAATTTGAGTCCAAACAATGTTAAATTGACACTCCGCATGGAAATCAGATAAGTTTTTAAAAATTTATGGGAGCTTACAGATTATAAATTATAGTTTACTAAGTACGGTTCTTTATCGAAAATTCAACTATACGTATTAAGCTTAGTAAACAAGTTTCACTAATTTAACGAATTTTCACAAAAATAGATACAATTTTTCAATGTATTATTGTACATCGCTAATAGTAATTGAATAAGTCAGATCAATGAATTGATAATGTTGTCGTGTCATGAGGGCGGAACTTGGAACTGTTGTTTGTCTTTTCTGACAGTTAGCAGCAGATGGAGTTAACTCGAAGGAAACGAAATAAACACTTGAGTTGAAGTCCAAAAAAATGAATTGAACTCAATAAGCCAGATCAATGGATTGATGACGTTGATAAATTGCCATGTCATGTGAGCGGAACTGGCGCTGGAACTTGAAACTTGGAACTGGTTCAAGTGTTTGCTTGTTTGTCTTTTCCTTCGCTTTACTATTATTATTATTGTTGTTATTGGTTGTCAAATTCTTGCACTTTGACTCGTTGAAATGATTGCAGCAGGTCCGGTACACACACAGATAGATCACACACACACTTACTCACACGTACCAATATAACAACTGGCAAGACCAAACCCACAATGGTGTACAATTACCCGCATTTATTGGCCATTTGTCGCCGTTGTTGTTGGTTGTCGGTTGTTAGTTAATTGTTCACTTGTTGTGGCATGTCACAGCACAGCAACAAATCCACTGACATTGAAATTGTGATTATATTCAACGAGACGTGGAAATTATGATTTAAATCGAATTTTGTCAGCTTGGGTAATTAATGTGTAATTTGGCTTAAATTAATGATTCACTTGGCCAACGCTGCTGACCTTCTTGTGATGATATATTTTTTGTATATTTTTGGCCCACAAAACAACATGTCATTCAATCAAAACCACGAACTTGTAATAGATACACAAATTTAAGCCTCTTTTTAAGACAAACATCTAAATGGTCTACTAATTACTACCAAGTATATAGGAGTAGTTACCACTTAAGCTGAACAAGTCTTCTAGTCTGATCTGATCTGCATGTCCAAGGGGTTCAATGCACGTGCCCAGCCTCTCAAGGCTGCCAATTTGGGGCTGTCAAACAACTTTCGGAATGCAACCAGAGACGGTGTGGACAGCAGTCAACAGTCAAGGCCAAGAGGATAATTTGCCTGAAGATGCTGCCCAGGGACTTAAATGTACGCTCTGTTTAGTTAACACACTTCCAGTTTTCCGTTGAAATTTTTCCCCCTCTTGAGTTCGAGTTCGAATTGCAGTTTTTACACAGATTTATGCGGAAGTCTGCATTGCAAAAAAATAAAAAACCGCTACGCATGCGCCAGAAACCGGTTTACACACGCACTTGGCTCAAACGCAGCTCCAACGGGCTGACGTTATTGACCTTGATATTGTGAGTGCGACTTGGGGGTAAGGGGCTGTAAACTGATCCAGTGACACTAAAAGCCACGTTGCGGCAATTGCGTCGACTTAAAGCCGGCAGACAAAAAGAAAAGTTAAATGTGTTTAAATGGAATTTGAATTGAAATGAAATGGAAACCCATTTCTAGTTTCAAAATTACTGACAGATGCGCAATTAGCGCTTCATTCCCTATCATGAAAATGTGTAATTATTCAGCGTCTCTTTCGCTCTTTCGCTCGCTCTCGAATTACAAATGATTGAAAACTGTCTGACTTTTGAGGAAATCGCTGACGGGTCATTCATGAGTCATGTCAGTGTTGGGCTATCAAATCACCATCTATAGCATTGGGTTGTGAATCCTGTGAATCTCTGGGGCTTATCCCAGCCAAAAACTCACTCTGTTTCTCTGTCTCTCAGTTTCTCAGTTTCTATTTTTCGCTATAGAGAGCATATCGTGTTTCTCAACAAGTTTAGCGAGTTTCAGTTTGACTTCTGGGCGATCATTCGACGCTGATAAGCGTTTAGCATTCAATTTGGAGTCGGGCAACAAAATTCGAGTATAAAGAATTGTTAACCTTCCCAAAGTGAATGAAAATTGTGAGCAGACAATGGCAAAAAGAGTCGACATCAACTTTCAGTTGACTCGCTCGATTTTTCCAAACGCTCGACTGCATCTTAAATTACAAATAATCGCAATTGTCTGTGAGTCTTTCTATCTGCCTGTCTCTCTGTCTGTCTGTCGGTCTCCCTTTGGTTTCGAGTACTCTCATATATGTATGTATGTATGTAGGGTGGTCGGTTTGACAGCAGCTGAAATAATTGAGAGACAACGCAAAATTAAGAGAGATGATATGAGTACTGAGTGTGTTGTTGGTCGTTTTGCATGCAATTTGTATAAAAATGGGCTGTTCAACCCCTCAGCCCCTCGCCCTCAACCCCTCATCCCGCAACCCTCATTATCATTGTGATTAACTCGCCAGAAGTGAAAGCATCAAAATAAAAGCCTTTAAAAACAACAACGAGGCCAAATCCAAATCCAGTAAGAACTCCCTAGCTGGGAGTGGCCGACTATGAGTTACCCTCTGCTAACGAATTTAGATTCTATGGTAACTATTAATACATGCACACTATGTATTTTTATTTCTTTTAGACATATTATATTATCGGAAAAACTTAAATAAATAAATTTAATTTAAATAATTTTGGGAACAAAATAAATTTAATTAAAAATTGTTGAGTCGTTTAAAAATACTTTTTAATTTTTTCTTGTTCAACATTTTTTAAAGGATCCTTATGTCAGTTGCTTACAACTGCAATAAACCATTATACCCTCTTTTGGATTTTTCTCTTTTAGTGTGCCTGGGGTATTAAAATCGAGATGAGTTTGCGTTGCCATTGCGATTGCCTTTGGTATTGCCCAGGGTGCCAGTATCGTCACATCAGCATCAGGCAAACGCCTCGAAATCAAAAAGGCAGCTCAAGGAACTTTTGGCAATAGTTTTGATCACAGACACAGAAAGTGAACAAGAACAGGGGCTGGAGGAGGGGAGGAACAGAGCAGTTCAGGGCAAACAACCCTCCCAATTACAAATACATGCATATAAATATATATAGTTTTATGTATGTGCATTTGTTGCACCCTCAAGCTAATCCAAATGAACAGAGACGCCGTTTCTTTCCTTCATCAACGCCATTTGCTGCTGCTTCTCGTTGTTGTTGTTGTTGCTTTAGTTGTTTGTCAACTGATTTAATTTCCTGGACTGCTGCTGCTGTTGTTGTTGCTGTTGCCACTTCTATCCCCTTTTGGCCGCCCCGCTGTGAGAGGGCGTGTACTGTTTCTGGTGTTTCTGGTCACACTAATGACAATAACAACGACACGAGACTTTGTCATCGACGATGGTGATGGCGACTTGCAAAAGGGCAAATCCTCAACTGTAATGCTCTAAATGAAAATATTTCTGCAAGTACTTCAAAATTGTCGACCACATGCGGTTGCTTTTTTGTGCCAGTCAAATGGTTTTCCATGCGTATGCAAAGCGATTGCTCATTAAAAAAGTGGAAAATCGTTTAGATCTCTTGCAATTAACACCAAGTTTGGTTCACATACGTACTTACATACACATTCACATACACGTGTCGCCACAGAGACCTCAATTCGAGGCACTCGAATGCCTTTGGCCATAAATTATGCAAATGCTGTAAATGTAACCGATTTATGCCATGTATGTGATGGCGATTGTGACTGTGATGGTAATGGTGATGGCGTGGGTGGGCGCTCCAAATGCACCACACAACAACAACAACAATAAGAATAGCAACAACAACAATTGCAACCAGCTGTTGGCTATAAAACAGCTCAAACAATGCCTTTTACTGACGGCATTTCAAACACAATAAATTATTGAAGCCAAGCGCAAAGTCAACAAGTCAAAGACATTACACCAACAATAACAACATCAACATATTTTATTAACTGTTCTGTTTGGAGCTGTTGCCAACCGCTGACCACACCACAGAATGGCTCGTGATATAAATCAGCATTTGAGATTGTTAATGCCTATTTATAATACTTACTTAGTAGTTAAATGCGAGTGTGCAACAGCAACTACAACTGCAACTACAACAGCAACAACAACAGCAACTACAACATCAACAACAACATTAACAATAACAGCAACTACAACATCAACAACACCCGCGCTTGTTGCAACTTATCGCAAATTTCTTAATCTTAAGCCGACTTATAACTGCCGCAGTGTTCGCCAATAATTCCAATCGTTCTGCTCTAAAATTATCTATTTAATACTCTAGCAGAAAACTAATAAAAGTCGCTTTGCCATCTTGTTCGACAAGTTCTGAAATATATGCAGATTTAATTAGGATAATATCATAACTTAATTATAAATAGAACAGAAAAAGAAAATTATTTATGTTAAAGTGCCCGCATGAGAAAAAATTTTACAAAATTAAAAATACTTTCAAATGTTATTATAAAATATTTTAAATCACATTGACTTTATTTGAATTTAAAAACTTTTGGGTGAAATATCTTTTGAAACTCTTAAAAATTAGCGTTTAAAAAATTTTGTATCTTAAATGTCCGACATGTGTAACATTAAACTATATTAAAAAAAAAAAATTGCTTAACCAATTCGTATTAAAATTCTCACAATAAGAGATCAGAATTAAATAAACAATTATTATTATAATTATTGTTACCATAGAGTATGCATATAATATTATGTATTATTTTTCTAATGGTTTTAAATATTTTCAATAGAATACCTCTTTCATTATAATTGCTTTTAAATGCCCAATTTTGAGTATGAATTTTTATATTCATTTCTTCTTTACATTCAAAAATTTCTACAGCATTCTTATAACTTTTAAGATAATTGTGTTAGCGCATAGACTCTTCAGTTACTTGTTTATATAATTCTTCATAAATTTGATTTGATTGTTTGACGTCTCGCTTTTGGGTTGGTCATGTGCAATTGATTGTCTGGTTGGATTGGTGGAACCAGCTTTGTTGGTCAAATAAAATGATTGCAACGAAAATTGCATCATGCAACGGGCAGAACATCGCATAGGGATATCAATACCACGAGATATGGATGAATTTATGGGACTGCAACACACTGCGGGCTTAAACTTAAATGTAAAAATAATTAAAAAATAGTTTAAGCTACATAGCATAGCATAGAAAGCAAAAGTAACCGCTAAAAAAAGCGAAAGAGCACAAAACTGGTAAAACAGCTTGCGGACAGAGCAACAACGGCAACAGAAACAGCAGAAACAGCAACAGAGTTGACTTACTAGAGCACTTAGCTCAATTCTTGTTATTGTTACTCTTAATAATACCAACACAATTACAACAGCAACAGCCAGCTACCGCCTAGGCGGGCCGTGAGTTTTAGAGCCCAAGCCCGTAAGCAAGCCGTTGTATGTAGCGTCGTTCCAAGGTTTTCCCAGCTGCGTTGGCAACTATAAAAGCTTGGGCGGCTCCATTGCGGAAGGCAGTTCACTTACAAAACCCATTGCCGTCGGTCTGGTCTCGAATGCGATAATATTCCAAATTCCCCTTCGATTCCTTGTTGACGTAAAGGCGCCAACATCACTAAATAAATCGCGTGTGATTTTCAATTCTGATTCTGAGTGCAGTTTACGTTCAAGGATAACAACCACAACAACAACAACAGTTACAAAATGTTTCGCTTTGTGAGTTGTTAAACAAGTGTGACATTTAAATGTGTGTGTGTTTAATTAATGGTATTTATAATTTCCCTTCTTTGGGGACACAGCTCGCAATAACGATGCTGGCAACATTGGCAGCTGGCCAGCATTATCACCAGGATCCCAAGACGGCGGCCATCATCAGTGAGCAGCGCTATTTGTCTGGGGATGGCAAATTCGGGGCCGCATACGAGCAGGAGGACGGCATCAACTTCAAAGAGGAGACGGACGCGGATGGCACTCGCCACGGCAGCTACAGCTATGTGGATCCATCCGGCGAACGTCGCACCATCTCCTACACAGCGGGCAAGAATGGGTGAGTAATTGACGAAGTGATTGCAAGTAAATTATAGTTATTTAATTATATATTTATTTGACAGCTTCCAAGCATCCGGTGATCATTTGCCCGTGGCTCCGCCGGCACCACCACAGCCCGTGCCCACGTCGGGCTATCAGCCACAGTCGCAGTACCAGCCACAATCGCAGTACCAGGCTCCGGCACCACAGCAGTCCTCATTCCGCAGCAACGACTATGGTGATGATGGCTCCTACGATCCCCGCTACAACGATCCCTCTTTCGATCAGCAGCAGCCGCAGCAGCAGTCGTATCATCAGCCCGCCCCCCAGCAGCAGTATCGTCCCGCCCCGGCGCCCGTGCAGCCCGCTTACAACCCCGCCCCGCAGCAGACCTACCACCAGCCCGCCCCGCAGCAACAGCCGCAGTACCAGCCTCAGCAGCAGCCCAACTATTACACCACAACCACGCCCAATCCCCATCGCTTCTCGCCCCCCGGCAAGCTGTCGCTGAACCGCACGCCCGATGGCTTCACCTACTCCTTCAACAAGGTCTAAGCGACGGAGAGAGAACTACATAGATTGAGCTTGTTTCTATTTCTATTGTAATTTAAACTTATCTATCTGTCTCTTTTACTCTCTTTTCCATCTCTTTCCTGCCTCACTCTTGCATTTTCTTGAATTTCCATCACTTTTTCACTTTCTAGTAACTTCATCGAAACTCTTTTGTGATATGTATAAGAAAGAAAGAGAAACTGTTTCGTAACTCCTATCTACGATTCTAACAGTTTTTTTGTTTGTAATTTATAATACGCCTCAATGCTGTTAAATCCCAATTCTACTCTCCTAATGTGAAGCGAAACCAATAAACTTGTAAGTGTGTGCGGTTGAAAAAATTTAAAATGAATAACTTTGACAATTCTTTCGACCACGGGCCACGGGACGTATACGCAATATATATTGTAGCATTAGCAGATACATAACATAATTTGTATAGAGTTTTAAGCAATATACGTACCCTCAAACAAATTATAATATTTCTTTCACTTTTCCCTCTTTTTTCTCTCTGTCTGTTGCAACAAACGAGTTTTTTCTGTTTGCGAGTAATTTAATTTTGAGCAGATTTATCTAAACACCTTGCCCGGTAAACGCCCCCAATGCACATTGCACAACCAACTTTCAATCTGCCCAAGTGTTGAATAAGAAAAACACACATACACACACATACTTACACTGGTAAACAAGTTTCAGGCTCGAGATCCAGTTCAGTTCTTTGCAGCAAACAAGGAAAGACTCGAAACTGGTTTAAAACCGTGAACAATTGTGCAAAAAAAACACAAAATAATAAAATTATAAAACAAATAGAAAAATAAAGCACAGACAAATGGAATTCCAATGAAAATGAAAATGAAATCAGCTAAGTGCCTCCCACATCCACCCACAATCCCCGCAGCCGTCGGCAAAATATGTCCAAAGAACCGGCAAATTATCGACGTGTCGTGTGGGGCTGAACCGGAAAGTTATAAATATCTACAAGTATTTCTAATGCTTTGAATTCTGCAACAATCCATAAACAATTTTGGATTTGTCACGCTTCAATTGTTTTATTGTAACTTGTTGTTCATTAATTATGCGCTAATATTTTTTTGAGTTCTCTACGTCTGGGCTCAATTATCTGCCCCATCGATTTGCCTTGTCGAATTGCAGAACTGCCTCCCCTTCATGCCAACAGGTGTTTGGTTTAGAGCCAAGTTTATATCGACTTTAACGCTTACTTTTCACTTCTCCTGCGCACATTCTTGGCAACACCACGAGGGGTTCGATTTCGTACTCGTTTTCAGACTTTGCTTTCAAGGTCACTTTTGTTGTGGCTGTTGAAATTGTTCAGTCAATTTAGAAAATTCATTTTTGCTTTTGTTTTTGCACCCACTTTAATTTTGTTATTGTTATTGGTGTTGTGGCAATCTAAATTACTTGCTCAATTGCGGATTATTGTTCACATTTTTGCGAAAGAGGTAAAAGCCAAGAATTAGTTGTGGCTACTTTGGGATTTACTAAGATGTAATTTCGCTCATTAAATCATCGGGTATTAAAGGGCTATATTTTAATTAGTTATTGTTAATTTAACTTAATTTTATTGCTCTGAAAACAATTTTTTTTTAGCGTTTTATTCAATATTTTAAATTTGGATACATTTTGTAAACATTCCAAGCATTTAACAAAAACCCTCTTGTTCTCCTCCTCTTTTGTCCCGCACTCAAGAATTGTTGGCAAATTCGGTAAAATAAAATAAAGTTTTCTCGTCCGCCATTTTTCTACTTAAACTAAAAAGTGGGAAAAAAGCTAGAAAATTGAAAAAAATACCAGACATTTTGTTGAATTTTTCTCGAATTTCCGATATCTTTTGACTCTCAATTTTATTTTTATTTCTCAATTTTTTTTGGCTTTTTTTTCAGTTTCGACACCAAACTAATTTTAAAATAAAGTTAATTAATTTAACGAATTTTGCATTTTGTTTTTTTTTTAATTGTTTTTATTTAAATCTGATCTTAATTAATTATTGCACGCTCGCTTTTGACTGGCGCCATCTGTCGATGACAAGATGCTGGCGCCATCTATTGTCAGGTGTCGAACCAATAAATAGCTCTTGAAAACAAGAGTTGCCACCTTGATGTTTTAGCAATGACAACAACCATTAAAGTTGCGGCAATTAACATTTTTGGGCGCGCAAATTTGAAATGGAATTTTCAAAAATCAATTAAAAATTAAATAAAAACAATTAAATAAAAAAAAACAAAATGCAAAATTCGTTAAATTATTTAACTTTATTTTAAAATTAGTTTGGTGTCGAAACTGAAAAAAAAGCCAAAAAAAAATTGAGAAATAAAAATAAAATTGAGAATCAAAAGATATCGGAAACTCGAGAAAAATTCAACAAAATGTCTGGTATTTTTTTCAATTTTCTAGCTCAAAAAACAAAAAAGTTGATTTTTTCGGCCGGAAAAATTGTTTTAAAAAATTTCAGAAGAATTTGGCCCGTTTTTTCGTTTTAGCGGACCACTTTTATCACTTGGATCAGGCGCGCAGTTGTGGCGCCATCTATTCAAATTTAAATTGCAAATTTAGTGGCGCCCTCTAGTGGCATGGCGTTTGTTATTCTGACAATGACAATTAACCATTAAAGTTGGGGCAATTGCAAATCGATTTATGTAGATAATTTTTAAAATCTCCTTCAAGCAATAATTTCTTTAGGAAATTATTTAAAATAAAAATATATAAAATCGAGGGTTCACTATATTTACAGCATTAACATAAAACAAGTCTATACATTATACAGTACACAAACTAAAATAGATATTTAAATAAGTAATTAGAAGGGACTTCCCAGTTTAATATCTGCCCTCAGACATTGATGACCAGCGCTGTTGATCTGTACTTCCTTTTGGGCTTTATAATGTGCTTCGGCTTCGGGGAACGCTTCAGCTCGATGCCAGGCGGACGTCTGTGGGGTCGACTACCCTTGGGTGGGGACAGCGGGGGATGCTCGACGCTGAAACTGTTGTGCAGTGGCCCGGGCCCGGATAAATTTGGCGGAAAGGTCTCGAAATCTTCGATATCGAGGTCGGGTCGCGACTCTTGCGAATCGGGTTTTAAGAACTTCTGCAATTTGGGATTGTTGAGCAGCTGCAGTTTGATGGCCTCGTCGAGCAGTTTCTGCTGATCCTCTAGAAATGCCTCGATTTGTTTCTTGGAGGCAACGTTTTTGTAACGTTCATGGTTCTTTGGACGCGTGGGCACCTCGTAATCATCGTGATCGTTCTCAAATACCCTGTAGGAGTGACTGGAGGCAGCGGCTGCCTTGGGCGGTGGCACCAAATGGAAAGGATCTGCCTCGGATTCAAACTGTGATTGGGACCATTTTGGTCGTTTGGCTGCCGGATGAGGCTCTGGGCCGTGATCCTCGCCAGAACTGATGTCGGGCGTGTAAACTGGTCTCTTGTATGGCCCGGATGAAGTGTATTTGTGCTGCTTGGGATACGTGGAACTGGGCGTGACTTTCTTGGGCACTGTGATGGGATGTTGAACGCGAATCTGAGTGCCGATCGTGTACTCCTGACTGTCCTGAGTCGCCTCGGACGAATACTCGCCCGAGTAGTGCTCACTGGAATAATCATCCTCTTCCTGAAATAATAAATTTATTAAGGATTCAGTTGTTACTCCCAAACTATTCAAACTGACCGATGTGTAGGGTCTGTAGTGCGTCTTCTTCGGATACTTCTTGATCACATCGCGTCGCTTGCTCTCATTCGTCTGCAGATCACTGCGGTAACTGGGAGGTCCACTTAGCGAGGATATCAATCTCACAGGTCCAGGTGGACCCGAAGCACCGTAGTAACTGCGTCGATAATAGGATCGTGGCGCTCTCAAACCACAGCAGACTGAGCTCAACAGCAAAGCAGCTGCCAAGAACTGCAAATAAATATACGTTTTGTATATTTTTATATATTTTTTGTAAGAATTTCTATATGAAGAAGTTACAGTTTGAGCCTTAGCTCGAGCCTTAGTTCTATTTAAAAAAATATATTTCATTTTATAAGCTATTTCTACTTTTCTTTGAATTTTTTAGCCTCCAAAATTATACCTTTAAAATATTCCAAAGTTTTTTTGAAGTCTAACTTAAGTTATTAATTTAATCATTATTTTTCTGCTGTTTTAAAACCAAGCTTTAATAAATTTATAATTTAAAGAATAAAAAAAACAATGAAATTTATGTTATTATTTTTTCATAGATAAAAAATGTTTAAAAAGGAAATGAAATTTATGTAATTATTTTTTCCAAGCCGACCTTTTTTTTAGATATCGGTTTCAGGGAAAAATAATATAAAAATGTATATAACGTATTCCAAATTCCGAAAATGGATTGTGACACATGAAAAGTCTTAAGCAAAAATATATTGATAAATTAAATAGTTAATTCCGAGCTTACATTCCAGCACAGTCTCATATTAGTAATATATTTGTTCACTCAAAGTTGCACTTGGACTCAGTCTCACTCTCGTTATGACGAAATCGGATTTCAAAAAGTATCTGTATCTGTGGCACGTCTTGAGCCGCCGTGTGGTCTTAACGAAACTGAAAGTGGCAGCAATGGACGCAACGGTTTTATGCCAACTTCCTTCCTTCTCCAATGGCCAACTCGGGCTGCTGCAACATGTTTTGCAACTTGGCCAAGTCGTCTTGGCTCTGCGAACGAAGAGCGTGAACAGATTGAGATCGGCAAGTGTTGAGCACACATTCACGTTTTTACGCACAGACCTAGCTAACAGACTTGCTGGCTAACTTGGCTAGTTGCCACTGTGGAGGAAGCTGCATCGTTTGCATATCCAACGTGTAGGCAATGGAGCACGCGGCATAAATAAAATGTTGTTTATGGCCGTAATTGCAAATAACGATTACCATTTGTTAGTTGCCAACAGCCAACGGGCCAACTAAGAAGACAGAGAGGGAAAACAAACTCAGAGGGAGTCTCTATGGGCCTCAATGTCTCTATCTAACGCTTAAGATCTCTGCTAGCTAGTTGGTTGCTAACTGGTTTCCCAGTGTTGGCTGAAGACGAAGCTGGTAGCATTACCCAATGAATCGCTGATGGCATCCACTTGCACTTTTTTGGCTGGCCTGAAGTTCAGGTTCAGTTGCAGCCGAGTTAGAGCCAGGAAATGACAACTACTTCCAGTTGCAGTTGCAGTTGCAGCTGAAGCTTGGCACATGTCTTGGCCTTTTGGTTGAACTACTTTCTATGCCAGGATGCGGCACAGTCCAAGTCCAAGACAATGTTGCAATGCGGAAGATTTCAAGTCTTATTTTTTTCTTATTTTTTAACGAGTCTCTCTTTGTGGAGTCGGAAACAGAAAATGGGAATTGGCCAATTGCATAACATTTCATCACGCGCCATTTGAACAACGCTTTTCCGACTCGAGTTTATCCTGCAAGCTGTTTTCTTCGTCTTCTTCAACTTGGCAACAATTAAATCTAATTAAATCTGTGCAACTTAAGTCACACTTTGATTGATGTAATTTGCCAATGTTTGCATAATTGTTCAAATTGAGCCAATTAGTTGTTAACCATATTCGTATTCGTGATTTTCCATTTCCATTCCCCATTTTTCAAGCAAGGTCAAGCTCAAGTTTAAGACGCGGGACAATTGTTGCACCAATATGTTGCAACAAATAAAAGTCAATTGTCATAATTTCCGTTTTCCTTGTGAAAAATGAAAAGTCAACTAACCAGGCTTGAACAGCTGGCCAGTGTCTTGGCTGGTTTTGAGTTCCGTTAACAATGTTTTTTAACAATAAAAGTTCAGTCAACGCGTTTAAAGTGAAATGGAAATTTTGGTGAAAGGCTTTCAACTAACCAGAAAAAAAAGAGAGAGAAGAGAGAGAATGAAGTGAGAGAGTGTGAGAGAGAGGGGAATAGCAGCTTAGGGCAATTCCTGCTTGCCTTAAGCAGAACTTCAATTAAGTTGCTTGTTTTTATTAAACTATAAATTTAACTAATGTGCACTTGAACAAATTTGCGATAGTGTCGATAGTATAGCTTTTCTGTACAATAACAACATTAAATTGAATGTTTCACGCTCCCAACAATAAATGCGAATGGGAAGTTTACTTATTTGGTATGGCAATTAATTATTGAATGGCAAGCAATTAATTGACATAAAGTACAGAGCAAAGCAACTTGTTTTATTGTTTACTTAACGCTATATCAACTTTTAGATTAGTAATAGTAACAATATTTATTAAATGAATTTCTGTAGCAAATGGGAAAATAAATGCTATTTGCTTGAATAAGGAAAGGATTTAATCTTTTTTTTAAATCTATAATAAAAACTTGCAGCAAAAATTTTGATTTATTTTTTTAATTTCAATTTGTAGAAAAAAATTGATAAAGTTTTAGACATCCAAATATGCAAAATATTAAAACGATCTCCATGCAAATTAAATGATGTTGCCCAAACATTTATTTGAACAAAGCTTAATAAATGTTTTTCTGCTCTTCTTCTCCCAAATATGGATAGTTTTTATAATCTTGGTATTTATTTATTTTTTTATTAGTAAAAAATCTATGCTCAAGTCTTTGTTTAGTTGTGTACAATAAATGCTTAATATTAAGATTAGATGGCTGTCTGTGTTTAAGTCTCTAATTAAGTGTGTGTGTGTATAGTTTAAGTTAGTCTGTTGTTTTAGCTCATTTATGAAACTAAATTAATACATTTTGGCTGGCCAACAACAACAACAACAATACAAATGTTGCTCGCATATTAGGCAAGATCATTAGCACTTTGTATAGTTTATTTATATTCAGCAATATCGATAAAAATAAATCTTTTAAGTTGTGGGTGAAGTTGAAGCAACAACAGTAACAAAGTTGCTGCTGTCGACGTCGCATCGCGTCGCATCGCAGTTGACGCTGGCAGAGTTGACGCATGCAATTAAGACGACACGACACGACGCCAACGTCGCGTTGCATTCAATCAACAACACACAAATAGCAACAACAAATAATAATAAATATCAATATGCAGCTTCAGCTTCAGCTTCAGTCTGGCAAGCCGACGCTGACGCGTTGCCCGGCCGAGCTGCGACGCGCTGCCAGCGCAGCGGCTGACGTCGACGGCGCAGCGGCACCCACATCGACGACCAAAGCGTCGCCGTTGAAGCAGAGGCTGCTGCGCAGGTGCTTGCGTGGGTCAGAGGGAGACGGCTGCTGCTGCTGCTGCTCTAGCATTGACACCTCTGCTGTTGTTGTTTGTGTGTCATCAAAGCGGCGACTTCTCAAAGTTCTCGATGCTGCTGCTGCTGTTGTTGTTGTTGTTGTTGTTATTGGGTTGTCTGACATTTTTGGCAAGATTTTCCGTGTCGAGCGCAAGTTGTTGTTGTAGCTATTGTTGTTGTTGTTGTAGCTATTGTTGTTGTTATAATTATTATGGGGATTTTTATGATAGTTATTTAATGATTTTGTATCGCGACCAGTTTCCACATATGGACCTGGCTGTGGTTGTGGTTGTCTCTGTTGCTGGCCACTTCCTGTGCGCATATTTGGCTGAGACAGCGACTGTCGCAGCTGTCGGCCCTCGGCAGCTGTTGGCTGGGGCTCCTCATAGTAGGCATACTCGTCGGCCTCCTCGCTGTACGTGACGTGTTTCTTCACGGGCGCCGGGCTGCGCACGCGCAAGATTCGCATGCCATGGTCCAGATAGTCCTGCGTCGCCTGCGACTCATCAAAGTCCTCAGTCCACGGCTGATGCTTGAGTATTTTCTTGGGCAAGACCACACCTGGTCGCCCCCTCTCCCAGGGCTGGCCATCATTGAGCGGCTTCTTGTTGGTCGCCACTCGCATTGAAGGCGGCTCCACGCTCAGATGCCGCACGTTGTGCTTCACCTGCAACTTGGGGCTGTTCTTGGAGTTCAGCTCCATCTCGCGCTTGTTGTTCATGTCCATCTTGGGCCGTCTTGTGTTGTTCTGAGTCGTCGCGTCGCCATCGTAATCGTAGAATTGAATCGTGGAGCTGTAGGCCTGTTTGCGTCTCGCCGCACTGGGATCCTCCTCGGCCAGAGTCTTCAGAGGCTGCAGCTGTCGCGGCTGCACATCCGTCAGCTTGGGTGTCACCTCTCTGCGCGCTCGATTCAACCTCGAGTGATTGCTGTTGTTGTTGTTGTTGTTGCTGTTGTTGCTCGGTTGCAAGTTGTCGTAGAATTGTATGGAGGACTTGGCAAACTCCTTGTGGAACATTTGGCGAGTGTCCACTTCGGGTTTCGTCTCATTTTGGAGCGAGTTGAGTCTCTGAACTGGCTTTGGGCCCGAATCCAGCTGGAAACTGCCGCGTCGCTTCACACGCGTCTCCAGCGCGCTGTCCACCTGCGTGTCGTCGGGCCAAAAGAAGTGCGACTCCTGACGGTTTTGGCCTACGCCGCATTGACGGCCCTCCATCTTGGGCGGCAGCCCCGTGTAGAATTTTCCATTGAGCATTTTTCGAGCCGTGACCGACTCGCGACTGATCAACTGCGATATTCGACTTAGACTGTGGCAAAGAACACTGAAAGCCACCTGAAACGCGCTCGCAGTCAGCGTCGCAGTCAACGTCAACGTCGTCACCAGCGTAGGCGTTCAAGTTGCCGTCAACGTGAGCTTAACTAATTTGCAATTCTTGCGAAAATGAGAAAAAAAACAACATTAAACAACATTTGAAGTATAAATTTATTTGTAGCTGCGACGCCGACGGCGACGGCGACGTCGACTGCAGCGACGAGTTTCCGTTTAAGGTCAAACCTGCCGCATTTTTCAATTCGTTGAACGAAAAGTTGTTTTTCGTGAGCTGCGTTGACCAAAGTCTGAAGATCGCGAGTCTGCGACTCCAAGTTGTCTTCTCAATTAAGCGCAAACAACTTCGATTGAGCCGCAAAAAAGGCCTACCGAATAAAAGTGGCTCAAATGGAACTGAATTTGGCAACGCAATTGGCGAGAACAGCTGCCAATTATTGTGTGCTCTTAATGTTGGCAATGGCCAAGAAGTGATTGTGTGTCAGCAGCACTTAGATATGAATTTGGACAACGTGTCGTATACGCAACAAGTGCAACTTAAATTCTATTAATTACATTTTTGACAATAACAAAAAGACGCCGCAACTCAAAAATTGTTAAATTTTATTGTTAATTCAATATATTTTCAATCATATTTCACATTGTTTGCCGTAGTACGATTATTCTTTCCTTTCGTATTTAATTTTCTTTTTCTTTCTTTTTTTGGGTTGTGAGTATCATTGATGGACACGCTACTGGAACTACTTACATAAGTATAAGTAAGTAATTGTTGGTTTCATTTCTCGTAAGACATAAATATTGTTTATCTGTTTAGCGTAATTAATTATAAACAATTGATTTAAACGCGTACTATACAAATACAAATACGAAACACATTCACATCATGCACTTACAAGTTTTATATAAATATTCATTTCATTTTGCTTAATGCCGAACTTAAGATGAGAAAGTCGAAACATAATTAATGAGAGAGCTAAGAACATAATATCTCAGTGTTATGGCTGCTTTATGGGTGGAATTTAATTTAATGTTATCGTCGTTTTTTAATGGATATGTAAAATTACTTAGACTAGTTAGTTAATGCGGTTGTTTTTTCAATTTTCAATCATGTATTGCAATTAGTTTGAATCCGTTTGAAAACGATTTGAATTGAAATTGAAGCATTACATGCGAATCATATATTTGTAAACGTCCTCCGATCGGCTGAATCTCTTCCTTTCTTACTTAAACATAGACTTACGGGTTCTCATATCTCATTATTTTTTCTTTCTTTTTCTTTTTTTTTTTGGTTTTGTTTTAGTTTTTTAAAAACTTTATTTACAATTTGTATTTATAGCTTGCGAGCTGAAGCTGCGACTGAACTGATTGCCAGCTTGAAGACGGTTGACTGAGGATCCTGAGGCAGCGACACACACTTAACTTGGCCAACAGCCAATTGCCTTTCTCTGCCATCATCGTCAAATGCCAGCTATGATTATGAGTTGCCATTAACTGTTGTCGAGGGCACAACAGCAACACAACCCGCGGCGGCAATGTGCTTAAATTTTCCGCCTCATTTTGTCAGTACTTAAACTTAATTTGCAAATCATGACGAAATCTATTTACTGTTGTTGCTGCTGTTGCTGTTGTTGTTGTTGCTGCGGGGGCAGCATTGGCGACATGACAATAATGTTGGTGGTGGTTGCGGTGGCCTGGTTGTAGTCCAGCGGCAATGGTTGCTTCTGCATGGCAATGGCATCCGATTCCGGGGCGCGAGTTATGACACAATATTGATTGCCATTATAGGTGACGATGGGCATGTTGGTCATGTTGCCGGCATCGCCGACACCAACATTCACTGCACTGTTGCCGGCGTGCAGGCCACTCAGCTGAGCCTGCATATAACTGGCCGCTGTCGGTGAGTTGGCAATGATGTGCGAGACGGGCACACCTGACACCTGCGCGGAGGATGAGAGGAGGATGAAGGGATACAGATACAGATACAAAGATACGAAATGTTTACAGTGAAAGTGACAATAGATAGATTATTATCATGCTCATGGCGTGTGGCTGTAGCGTGTTGTTGTTGTTGTTGTTACTGTTAAGGTTTACTGTTGGTGTTGTAGTTATGGTTGTTGTTGTTGTTGATGTTCTTGTTAATAGCTAGTTACTTCGTGTCCCTGATGAGTGCCGCTGTTGTTGTTGCTATTATTATTATTGTACATAGGCGCGCTGGTCTGCTGCTGTTGCTGCTGTTGTTGCTGCTGCTGTTGTTGCTGCTGCTGTTGTTGCTGCTGCTGTTGCTGCTGGTGCTTTCTGGCCGCTTTCTTGCCGCCAGCAACATGTTGTTGTTGCTGTTGCTGTTGATGGTTGGCATTGAGGATCATCTGGTTTTGTATGATTATCTTCTGGCTGCTGTTGCTGTTGTTGAGTATTTGGTTTTGATTTGCATCCATCTGATAACCACGATTATTGTTGTTGTTGTGGTGACCGTTGCTGTTGCTGCTGTTGTTGTTCTTAGCGATGGCGACTGCTGGTTTTGTGGACTCTACGACTAACCGTTCCTGTTGTCAATACTGCAAGAATATTCAGAGAAGGCCAGTTTAGAGCCGCTCCGCAAATAGATCGATCTTCTAGCTTAAGAAGATCGCAGATCGCCCTTAGGCCCCTTTGGCCGGGTGGCTCAACCGACATTTGCTCACCTCCAGATGACTCTTGGCATGAATGGACCACTCGTCCCGGCTCGAAAACATGCGACCGCACAGCTCGCACGTCCACGACAACTGTTGCTGATGATGTGGAATGATGATGCCCGGAATTGCCGTTGGCGCCCCCTGCGCCGACTGCACGATGATGTTCTGTGCCGCCACCTGGACGGCCTGCTGTTGCAACTGCAGCTCCAGGCTCTGTTTATTGTCCTCCGGCGGCGGATCCGGCTGCTCCTTCTTCTTGACCATATTGTTCAATCGCTTGCCCAGCGGCGCAATATTTGTCGGCGTCACATGCTTGAACTTATTCATATGAATCACTAGTTTATCCCGCCTGGCAAACGCCTTGTTGCACACCTGCAATAGATAAGTTGAGTTGAGTTGTTAGTAAATAGTTGTCTAGAGCGTGAGATGAATAAGATTCAAGGACTGCTTATACTTCACAAATATAGGGCTTCTCGCCGGTGTGAATGCGCATGTGGATCGTCAGTTTGTCCTTGCGCGCCAATCCCTTGCCACACACCGTGCACTCGAACGCCTTGTTGGTGGCTAAAAAGAATGAGTCATTTATTATTTATTTATTAAAAATAAATTAGTGGAAATCAAACTAAATAAAAATAAAATTTATTGTATGTAAATATTATTAGGTAATTAATATATATTCGGAAGTAGATTGAACTTTATTTTTAATGTTTAGACTTCACATATTCTACTTTTCAAACCAATGCCTCAAAAGACTTTTTTCATTTATTATCATTAACTTTAGCTACCTATTAAAATGTATTTTTTTAAATAAATTTAAGTAATAATACTACACCTTATTGCAAATTATATTAAATTATTAATAAGTGTTCAGATTTAGATTTAACTTCATTTATAATATGATATTTCGATTTTATATATCGTTCTTTAAATTGGTTTGTTAATTTAAATTTAATGAGTCCAAATTTTTTCAGTAAATTAGTGCAAAGTTTGATTTTTACCTTGAAGTGAGATACAAAATAAGAAATCTATTTCTATATTTTAAATGTATACTTTAATCAATTTCTGAATTTATATTTAAAGGTTTCTTTTCATTTAGAATTGAAATATTTTTAAGGCTTTTGGAAGGGACTGCCTTAATTCACTTTTAATTAATTATATAATAAATTTAAACATAAATAAATGATAAAGTTTATTCAGTATTTTACTCACACTTTGAGGGATTTGTTTTGCGCACGCCGGAGGAGGCTTGTTGCACCTGTTGCAGCGCCTTGAGTCGACTGGCCGGATGCATCGAGCCGCCCTCCACGTAGGGCTCGGTGAAGGGTATCAGATTGGGCTTCGGTATGTTGTAGGTGAGCTGCTCCGCCGCCGACCAGGTGCCCAGGCTCTGGAGCACGCGGACGCCGCCCTCGAAGCCCATGCCGTCGTCGGGCACGGTGAAGGTGCTGTCGCCGGCCGCACCGCCAGCACCACCCGCCGAACTGGAGGAACTGATCTGCGGCACTTTGATGGTGGCCGCATAATGTTGTTGCTGCTGTTGCTGTTGTTGTTGCTGCTGCTGCTGTTGTTGCTGCTGCTGTTGCTGTTGTTGCTGCTGCTGTTGTTGCTGCTGCATGTTGCCGTTGTTCTGGTTGTTGTTGGCCGTCGGTGAGCTCTGCTGCTGTTGCACGGATTGCTGTTGCTTGAACTGAATGGCCGCCTGGGCCATTTGCTGCTGCACCGCCATGTGCGCCTCCAGATATGCGTTCTTCTGGGCCACCGTCATCTTGTCCATGTTAACGGTGCCGTCCTGTATTTGCGAAATGAACAAATATCAAAATTGAAACACACTGCACTCGACTCGCGTTTCACTTCCGTTTCGTTGCGTTGCGTTTCGATTCGTTTCGTTTCGTTCCGTTCCGTTTGCCACCCCTAAATGGCGCGCAAGTGTTGCGAAATTTCAAGCAACCCCCGCACCTCCCACACCCCACACCCCCAACCCCCACCCCTCAATCCCCGTCTACTCGAAATACTCGTAAAATACTCAAACTGCCTGCCCTTGCGCAAAAATTTGCGACTTGAGCTTTTGCTCGGGCTGATTTTCAATGCTGTCGAGGCTTTGACTCTGGTTGCTACTGCCGCCTCCCCTCCCTTTCCCCTGCCCCGCCTCCACCCCTCCGTTGCCATCCCCCTTTGGTCAGAGGAAGCCGTTTGTATGTGTGTCTGTGCCGGCCGTGCTCCCTTTTTGGCTTTGGCGGCGTTTTTCCCTTGGTTTGAGGGTTTTCCGTGTCTGCCTGAATTTATTTTAAGCGCGTTCGCCAAATTTTACACAACAAATTTTGGACAAAATGTAAATTTTGCAATTTACACACACACACATACGGCTGCACAGTTTCATAATTTTCACGCACACTTTATTGACATTTGCAATGCCTTCGATTTTTTGCCCGTTAACGTTTTTTTTTTTGCTTTTTGCTTTTTTTGCATGAACTTTTGCAATGTTTTCCAGGCCTTTTTCTTACCACAATTGAAAATCAATAAAATTGCAGGCCGCACTTTGCGTTTTATGTTGTTGTGCACACTTTGCAGTTGATTTTGTTGTTCAACCAAATCTATATTTATTAATATATAGTATTGTTAAACAAATTTTAGTTACTGCTGTCGTTCACTTCCTCGAGCCAAAGCCCAGCGCCTTTTGTTTGTGTATGTATTGCGAAACTGATTTCGAGTCAACTTCGACGCTCGACGCTCGCCTCTCAGGCTCTCAGTCGCTGTCGCCGTCGCTGTCGCAGTCGCCGTCGACAGCGAGTTAAATTTGAGTAATTATTTGTTATTCTTGTACGTGAAGCAGGAACAAGGAACGACGACGATGACGACAACGACGTTCAGACAGATACTGAACTTGAGTGAATAAAGCGGAAGCGTTGGAAAATACGTATTGCATACAACACGGCGCCAGGGCTGAGATTCGTGGAGAGTCTCAATTTACTCGCACTTTTTATGCCCTTGCTGGGGGTATTTTAATTTTGTCATGATATATGCAATGCATTAAAGGAGGCGCGGCAGGATTTATAAATTGTTATTTGCTTATAATATTTAAATACAACTTGATTCAAATTCAATTTGTTTTTGCAACAGGCAAACTGTGAATCCGAAAAGTACTTAAGCATGAAAATTTATTTTTTTTATGTAGACATTTTTACCAATATTTACAGATTAATAATTTGCTTGTCTCCTTCACATCGGGACCAAATATTCCTTAAATTGATCCAGTCTAACAAATATTTGCCAAAGAAACGATCAATCGGAGAATGAAATGTATTTAATTTTTGTTCTCTGAGAAATTTCAACAAATCTCATAGAGTATCCTTTTGGTTTTGTCTTTTACTCTTTTAATATTAGACTACTATATCAAAAAATAAGTTAAATTAGTTTTTAGAGATAGCTCAAACAATTTCACTGATCATCCAATTGATTTGTCTATTACATTCTGAAAAAATTTGCCTAATATCAGATATATATATCATATAGTGCTCCCAGAATAAATCGGCCGACAATCAAACTTTATAAAGAAATATGTATCTCAGGCAATCTCACATATTATCCATTTGGATATGTTTTAAGTATCCTGAATAAACTAAGACAACAAATACGTCTACTATATCATAGAAATAATCAGTTGAGCATTAAATACTCAGGGTATCAAATCATCGTTGTATTGAGCACAACTTTTCCTTCTTGTTTTTTGGGGGTGGTTGTTTTGTGGCAAGTGAAGCGAGTGGCAAGTGGAACGACTTGGAATTGAAACACACACGCGCAAGCGAGAACAAGTGTAACTTTGACAATGGCAGTCAACGAAGGCCGCTTATCAGAGGCAGCAGCAGCAGCAGCAACAGTAGCAGCAGCAGCAGCTGTGGCTGCCACTTTTGGGGGCACTCACCTGAAAGTCAATGGTGGCCCTCACCGTGTGCATGGAGGCGGCATAATTGCGCAGCATCTGCTCGTTCCTCATGCAAATCCGTCGCCATTCGAACAAGTGCTCCAATCTGCCCAGGCACAGCTCACAGATGAGTTTGGGCAGATAGTCGTCCTTGGTGATCTGTTAAAGTCAAAGCTCTAAACTTGCCACACACTCTGTGTTGCATGTTGCACGTTGCATGTTACTTACATTCGCCTGCAGCAATGTGCGCAGCTTGTACAACAATTGTCGCTGCTCTGCCGCCGACTCGAAGATGTGCAACTTTGTGGCACCTTGATGAATCGCACACAGGCGACAGAGCTCATTAAAGGTGCCAAAGTTTAGATGCGCCTCCTGCTGCTCCGTCTCCTCCTCCTGCCCCTCCACTGCATAAATGTGGCTGCCATGTGTTGCATCTGTCTGCTCCAAGATATGTTGTTGTTGTTGCAAGTGCTGAGACTGAGTCTGATTCTGCCTATTGCTGCCGTGCAACATGACGAATTGCGCGGGCTCAAAATTGTTGCAGCTGGAAATTTAGTTTGTTGTTGCTGCCTCTACATATTGGCCAATCGAACTTGGCTAATATACACACACAAATGCCTAAAATTGTACTGCCTTTGTACACCCACTCACCTGGCGAAAAATCGATGAATATTCAAATTGTTGCTAAAACAAAAGTAAACAGCAACAACAATAAACATTAATTGCAGCCCAGTTATTGAGTCAACTTTTGAGTTAGTTTACATTTTAAAAAGCACACACAGTTGGCGCCCAATTGACACACATTCAAACACACACACACACACAGAATGTCATCTACCTTTTTTTAGATCTTTCTTTTTTTATTGACCACCACATAAAAACAGCTAAAACACAAAAAAAAGAAATGTTAGCTTACGCTGTTGATGAAACCTGGCGCGAATTGTGTACTCTACATTGGAATGTTGCAGCTGCTTGTCCTGTTGCACTGCCACTGTGCCACCTGCTACTTGCCACTTGCCACCTGCCTCTGGAGTGTGGTGAGTGTGAGTGAATCGGGTTGGAGTGGAGTGAAAAGTGCATGTTGTCCTTCTGGTCATGGCGAATGCGCATTGCAGCTCCTGTGGCCGAGTGGGTGAACTGTGGGTGGTTCAGAGTGGTGCAGGGTAGACACTCTGCTTTCCTTCTTTCTATCTTTTTTCTGTACACCAGCAATTTTTTTGTTTAGATGCCCCGAAACGAAAACAAACAATATTTGGCAAAGCATAAACATGCGGTTGGCAACAGGTGCCCGTTAATCCGCCTCCTCGGCGGCTGCTGCTGCCTCAGCTGGAGCTGATTCCTCGGCTGTTGCGGGAGCGGGAGCAGGCTCTTCAGCTGGAGCTGGAGGCGCCTCTTCGGGAGCAGCTGCAGCGGGAGCAGCTTCTTCAACTGGAGCTGGAGCAGCTTCATCAGCTGCTTCTTCAGCTAGATCTGCAACCATCTCTTGTTCCAGCTCCTCTGCCTCGGAGTCCGTTTCAATCTTTGCAGCTGGAGCCCGAGCAGGCTCATCGCATTCCGAATCCGTCTCGTCATCCTTGCCCTCCATTCCCTCATCGAGCATCCCCAGATCACTCTTGTGCTCCTCCTCCTCCGCCTCCTCGGGCTGCTCCTCCTCATAGACCACAATCTCCTTCCAAATAATCTCCTCGTCCAAGCACACAGGTTCATCGCTCTGCGGCTCAACGCGCTTGTTGAGATCCAACTCGGAGACACATGGCTCGGTGTGATCGAAGCCACCGCAAGTGACGCAGGAGGATGTGGTCAACAGCATGGAGGAGTGCGGCGTGCTGCTGGACAGGATCGAGGTGGTGCTCTTGGACTTCTCCTCGCGCTTGGGCGTCTTGCCAGCCGCCTTGTACGTCATGGTTGTCTGCTGTCCCTTCTCCTGCATGCCCATGTCGGGAGTCACCTGGCACTGGTTGGAGATCTGTGGCAGGGTGGGATTACTGCGCACCAGGTAGTCGGCAACTCGTCGCTTCCAGTCGTCCTGGCTGCAGTCCACGTTCTGCAGGATATCATAGATCTCCGAGATCAGGGGCTTAATCATGGGACGATTGCAGAAGATGCTCTTGTCAAAGAGCTGAATGGGCTCGTGGATATCTGGAAGGAGCACAATCATTAGGTTCACATAATCCGAATTAAATTTTCGCATTACTCACAATTCGGAAAGATGAAAGTGATTTCACGTGCCACACTATCAATGTGCTTGGTCACATGAATATTGCGCTCCAACTCCGGCGTTGAACCGCTGAGGGATCAGAAACTTATATAATATTTAAGTTGTATCAATTATTAACTCACAAATAGCAAATCATTATGTTGAGCAGCTCTTGCACTCCATTCTCTTTGGTCAGTATGAATGCCTCGGAGATGCCCTTCGATAGCAATATGACCTCCAGCATAAATCCCTTCTCATCGGCATAGTCCGCATAGAACTCGGCCGCCAATTCGGGTGAAAAGTTCAGCTTGCGACTGCCTTGAATCTGAAATCCACACGAGAGTAGCTTGAGCAGCACCGGACGACGCTTGTGCATGTAATCCGGCTTTATAATCAGCAGCGAATCCTCAAACATTCTTAAGAAATATATATATGTATGTATGACTAATTTAAATTCAAGTTCTAAGATTTATTTATCAGCTGAAATTCTCGTTTGCATTCTCTCAGCCTGTTGGGGTTTCTTTCAAATAAGTTTGATAAAAGGAAACATGATAACATATAATTTTAGTGTTTTTTTTTTTTATTTGTATTTACTTTAAAATTACAGTTTATGTTTAATTGCGTTGCCCATTTCGCGTACGCTTACAGAAATCAATCAGTTTCATTCTCATTCTCATTCTCGTTTAAACTATTACCACATTTCGTTCATCGTTCATCGAATTCAGCGAATCATAACAGTAATCGAATACAATATAAACAAAAGTGCAGAAAAAAAAGTAAGTAGTTAGAGTTTTCGATCATTTACAGTCACATTGGATTACAGAATGTAAACAGATAAGTAAAGATATATTGTTTGTATATTTATACATATAAATCATGGCGCCCAATTGCGACACACATCACAAAGCGATTGTGAATTTGTTTTTATCACTGCTGCATCTTAAGCTGCAAACAGAGAATTGAAATAGATTAGAGATGATGATTATAGATAATTAAAACTAAATACACACCTGAAATTCTGGCAAAGGCCAAGGCGGACTTCTCGTTGTCAAAGCATTTGCCAATCTCGGCACAGACGTGCGATTGATCCATGTAGGAGCGCTCCGAGAGGCGCATGATGCTGATGCCATAAATGGAAATCATTTCCGAGCACTGAAAATGCACAAAAATATTCAAATTAATTTCAGATATCCTTTCCATTTGATTGCCACATCTCTTACAATGTTGTAATACTTGGCTGGCAAGTTCTCGCAGGCCAAGGAGATCATGTCCTGTGCGCTGACTTTGTCGTGCTCCTTCTGCGAGCGGAAGAAGGGCAACAGCACTTGGGAAACGCCATGGCAGACGCCGCACTCGATGACCTCGTCGTTGACCACCTCGCTGAAGCAGAGCTGCAGCTTTTGGCACACCTCCTTGGGCGGCACACTGCTCATCAGGCTGATAATGGCCGCGGCATAGCCGTCCACAAAGGAGTCGCATTGCTTGCGAACCGTTTTCGGCAAATGATCGCAAATCGAGCGAAGGGCCTTCTTGATCTCATCCTGTTCGGTCTTGTTCTTCAGCTCCGTTTCCAGCTTGGTCATCACAAACTCACACAGCACACAAGTTGGTGGCTCCTTGACCTTGGGCGATTCCAGACGCTCCAGTTTGTTGATGTTCTCCTGGAACTTGGGCATGACAATAACGTCGTACTTCAAGGCTTCGTCGACTTCAACTGACAATTGTAGAGTACACTTGTTAATAATGTGAGATGACTCTTTAGATATATAGACTTACGATCCTCCTGCTCGCTGAAGAGGCACATTCCCAGCTCCGTGCATATCAATTTGGGGGACATCTCCTTGAGCAGGAAATCGGCAATCTGATCGCCGTGCTTGTCAATGAACTTGTGGCATTTGCCGGCCATGGGCTTCTTGAACTTGTCGCACGAGTGCTCCAGGGCATCCTTGATGTCCGCCTTGGTGGCGTGCTTGCCAATCCGCTTCTCCACCTCCTTGACCACCTCCTCGCAGAGCAGACAGTTGGGCGAAACGCCGAAATCCTTGTCGAAAATCACCTCAATGGGCAGCTGCTGTTGTTCGTTGGAGTCGATTTCGTTGCCATCGATCTCCTCGCTGCTGGATGACTTGTCGTTCTCGTCGCTGCCGATGAGGGCAATGCCCATTTCGTCCAAGTAGTCCTTGGTCTTGGGGCACAGTTTCAGTTGCACGCAAATCTCCTCGGGCTTGAAGTCCGTGATGAGCATGTCCACCAGTTCATTGGAGTAGGTGTCCACAAAGTCCACGCACTCGGCACGCAGCTTGCTTGGCAGATGCGAGCAGAGACCGTCGAGCACCTTCTTGATGTTGTCCTTGGACTTGTTGTCCCGGATCTTGATCTGAGCCTGCTCCACAGCAAACAAGCACAGCGGGCAAGTGGGTTTATCTTGTTCCCCGTTGTTCAGCGGCACAGGGTGGAAGACTTCAATGTCCTCTTGCTTCTCAATGTTGCGGGGACACATCTGCATCATGGGACACACGCTGCGGGGATTCAATCCTTGGATGAGCAGGGCAATAACCGCATCGCCGTACATTTCCACAAAGTTGCGGCATTGCGAGGCAACTCCATGTGGCAGCTTGGTGCAGATGCCCTCGACAGCATGCTTGATCTCGTCATCGGTGGCGGGCGTGGCCAGTGACTCCTGGATGAAGTGCAGCATGTACTCGCAAAGGGTGCACAGCTCGCCACCCTCCACCAGCTCGCTGGGATTCGCTGCGCCCATCAAATGATCAATGGGAATCTGCATGTCCAGAATCTGTTGCTGGCTAAACTTGGGCTCGTTGACGCCCAGCTTCCTCATGGTGACAACAACCTCAGCAGGCGCAATCACCGGCAACAAGGGCATGATTGGAGCATCGATGGTCTGGTCCAGTCCCTTGGGACAAACGCCGATGAGGAAGCAAGTGCCATTGGCATCCAGATTGTTTACCAGAGTGCTGTAGATGACATGGTAATATTGGTCTACAATGCTGATGCACTCGTCCTTAAAGCCACGCGATTGCTTGCAGAATCCCTCCAGGACCTGTTTGAACTCCGACTCGGTTGTGTTGGCCACCAGCACGTCACGCAAATGCTTCACCAGCTGTTCGCACAGAGCACATGGAATATCATCGCCGACACCCTCCAGAGTAGTCAGTCCTTGTGGTTCCTTCACGTCATCCTCGTGCTGATGATAACGAGCTGCGCAAACGCCGGACAGATGGCAGAGTCCATCCGTCTGCAAGTGCTGCTTGACATGGTCGTACATATCGTTGAAATAGGTCAACACCAAGCTGGCGCAGGCATCCGAGAAGCTGGACAGGCTGCCGCACACATGCAACAGCTGCTCCACCATGTTGTCCCGATTGGTCGCCTCGAACTTCTGCTGCATCTTGCGCGCGAGCAGATTGCAGTTGCCGCAGGACAATTGGGTCAGATCCGTTGGCTTGCTTTCGATCTTCTTTTCTTCAACGACGACTTCCTCCTCCTTGAGAGTGCCGTCGAGTGCTCCTTGGTAGCCACGCTGCATCAGCTCATCGATCCTGGCGCTGTTGCACAAACCGGCGACGGAGCAAACTTGCTGCAATTTAATAAATATTTAAATTGTAGAATAAATAACAATTTAAATAAAAATGTCTACTCACATCGGGATTCATTTGCGAGGACAGGGCTTCAATCAGCTCGGGTATAAAGTTGTCGGCCAGCGTGATGCACTCCTTCTGCACCAGCTTGACGGGAATCAGCTTGCAGGATCCCTCAAAGACCTGCTTCATCTCCTCCTCGGTCTCATTGCTGCGCAGCTGATCACGGGCCTGAGTCACCATGTCCTTGCAGATCTGGCAGATGGAGTCCGTGTCCACGGGCACAACGCGCTTCTCCCACACGGTTTGGATACAATGGCGAGTCGCTCTACAGTCCTTGGCATTGCTACGGATAGAATTAAAAGATTGGACACAGACATGAACAAAGGAAGCTAAAAATTGATAAGTCAACGATTAAATTGCAATTAAGCAAAAACATAATGGATCAAATGACCCGCATTGACAATCGAATCGAGTCTTTTTACTGAATGGGCCAAGTCAGCAGACAGACAGATCAGAGTCCAAAGCATGACAAGAATTCTCCAGTTGAATGTACCCGCGGCACATATATGTATGTATGTAAATGTACATACCATAAGTGTATGCATTAAATGCAAAACAAGGGGAATTATGCATGTAGATTGCAGAGTTCCCCCTGCTAATCCAATATTACGATGCTTGTTGTTGATGAATCCATTTTGAACATCAACTCAAATCGTTCAAACTGAGTTGAGTGTATGTATGGCACAATAATGTGCTAATTTTATACATGTATAGCTAATGATAAGCACAGACATGGCCCTAACATGCATGCACAGTATGTCAAGTAATTATTTTGACCACAAAAATTAATTTCTTTAATTTAGCAAATGGTTTTTATGCCCGATACATAGAAATTATGACTTATTATTCTGTTACAGTCAATTTAAGTTGTCAAAACATTTACTTGACCAACTGTATGTATATCTACAAATTTGTTATTTTAAAGGCGCAAAAAAATGTCAACGAATTTTTGCTGAATTGCCAAACAAAGAGTTAAGAAAAGATATAAACAAATTAAGAAACAAACAAAGAAAGTGAAAAGTCTACGATAAGAACGGAAAAATACTTTGAAATAAGAAACACATTTTAATACTGAAAAACAAGTAATCAGAGAGAACTATTGGTGCCAAGAAATGCATGTAATTTGATTGTTGTTTGTGTCAACAATTTCAGCCTAGGACAAATAAGTATTATTGCTCTGGTTCTCGATTACATGGAGAGAGAGGAGATTGTTGATAATAGAAACAATGGCAGTTGATAGTAATACAATTTCTATGACACATATAAGTAACGAAATCCGAGTCGAGTTGAAATAATCCAAAGACGAGCCCAAGTGGTTAGTCATTGGTATCCGCTGATGATTGTACCATGCAAATGTGTTTGTAACCATCATAAGCTTAGCTGGAAATGTTGCTGTTAATTTAATTTAAAGCGGAATTGAAACGGAAAACAAAAGCGAGAGAGTGCGGGAGAGGAAGAGACAGAGAGACAGAGAGAGTGCAAAGTGTCACAGTCACTCAAAGGCAACACACACATACACACACATGTGTGCAAATATTATTAAAAGCGCAAATGAAGGTGAGAGAGGGAATAGAGAATTAGAGCAACTAACTGTTCAACCCATAACAAAGGTTATCGATGGACTAAGCAGAATGGCGGCTCTGGTTTTTGCCTTTTTGCTGATTGTCTTATCAGAGAGTTCTGTAGCTTTGCTTTTTTTCATTAGTTCACAAACACAATGAACAACAGACATGAGAAAAGAAACAACGGGAAGGAAGCTCGCAACGGGTTAATAACTGCGTAGTGGCCATTGTTTCTTTTATTTGCGGGTGCATTTACGGGTGGGTGTTGCATATTTTCTTGCAGTCTGATGACAAAGCTATTCTGTCCAATGCATTCAAAACTCACCTGAGATTGTCACACCAATAGGAGGGGCCCCAGGTGCACTTGCTGGCACCCAAAAGCGGCTGTTCAGCGATTGGCGTCGATGAAACGCAAACGCCTGAAATAGAAATGTATATAAGTATGTATATGTGGAACATTCCATTTGCCACTTTGGAGAAAAAACAAACACGCAATATTCACTTCGGATTCGATGTCACAACTTACCGCAAACAAACACAGTCAAAATGGCCAAAAGGCCCGCGTCACGCATTGTGTGTGCTTTAATTATATTTTAGCCAACACTTGAGTAAATTTATTTTGAACTTTACTTAATCTTGCTCTTTGTAACACTCCAGCTGCAACTGCAACTGCACTCGATGATTTTTAGATGATTAATGAAAAAAATAGAATTGCGTTACTTGCTATTGTATTAAGCAGTGTGAGCAAACGCTTGCAAATCAGTGTTGGGTTGCTCATAAGTGAGTGAACAAAAAAGAGCTGCTCCCTGAAGTGAGCAAGTGAACATGTTCCTTCCAAATTGCTCTTTATTGCTCAGTTGTTCAGTCTTGTTCAGTTGCTCTGTTTTGCTCTCTTTTGTTCAGATGTTCATCCCTGTTCAGTTGTTTTGCTTTGCTTACTATCGTCCAAATGTTCTTATTCTTTATTTCCTTTGCGCTGTGAATTCTGTTACGGAACTTTGCGTATACTCGTTAGCTCATTTTTGAGAAAAGTATTGAGAAGTGAAGGAATATAAATACTTAAATTATTTTACTTTTTAATTTGGTTGTTTGTTATGAAGGGAATGTATTATCATTATTTTATTTTTAATTTTGTTACTTTAGTTTTATGTACATGTATATTAAACATAATAAAGTAATGAATCCGATTTAAATTGATATGTATGAAATTTTTTATTTGTTGAGTGAGGGACTTAGAGCAGTGAGCCATTGAGCTACTGATCAAGTGAGTGACTGAGCAACTGAACAAGTGAGCAATCTGAGCAAGTGAGCAACTGAACAAGTGAGCAACTGAACAAGTGAGCGATCTGAGTGAGTTGACTTAGTGATGTAAATTTGAGTGGAAACATCGATGTCGATGCCCATCGATGTTTTTAAAATTTAACATCGATGTTGGTTGATACATCGGGTCGAAACATCGATGCATCGATGTATGTCTAAAGTTTGAAAACCATACCATTTTTAGAAGAAAACTAGAATTTCTTAGATTAATGAAGGTCATTTTCTCTTAAAATCGTATGCTTTCATAGCAGTTTTAAAGTTTTAAACAGTTTTTATCTTAAAAGTATAAACACAAACTTCAAGAGATCTTTTTGATGAGAACTTTGAAAAGACATATGTAAGTAGCTATAGTATCTCTGACCAATTTAAATAAATTTACTCACTTAGGCATTGCAAACACTGCCCAAATTATTAAAAACTCATTGCCAGAGCGGCGAAAATGGCGTGTTGAAAGTGCGTCAGCCGATGTTTTGCAAAACATCGATGCATCGCCATGCAACATCGATAAATCGGCATCAACAAAAACATCCGGAAAACATCGAGAAACATCGCTGAAAAAACATCGATGCTCGATGCATCGATGTTTTTTTACATCACTAAGTTGACTCACCTAAAAAAAAGAACAAGTGAACATGTTCACCTAAATGAGCAATGTTTACCCAACACTACCGACGAATAGCCATATCGATATGCACGCTATCGTTACCTATCGATTGTCGAGTGCATGCAATGGCAACTATTTAAATTTTAAAAGGGTGGTATATCGAAAAAAACACAGAATTTTATTGTTATTTAACAAATGAAATATTTTTATAAAACACTAAATTTATTTAGTCTAATGAAGAGGGGAAATTTAATTGATCAAGCTTTGAATTTAACTTAACGGTGCTGCCATAAGGTTAGAAAAAGGTATGCTGGAGTTGCCACTCAAATGAAAAACGTTTCACTTAATTTGAACGCATAATAATCGCAGGTTCGATCCCCAGCGTGTTCAAGGTAAACAAAATTATATTTTTCACAACAATAACATAATTTTATGTATTTTTAAATTTTGCTGAATAAGTAATAGTTAGATTATATCGAGATATGGTAAAATAGAATAGTTATAGCAATAATAAAAATTTTAGGTTTGGTCAGAGAACAATAGTAATAAATCAGTTTATACCACTTTAATGACATTTTGTTGCATTTTAAATATGTATTTGAATTTTTAATCAATTTAGCCACTCATTCCTTCCTTTTTATCGTTGTTAAATGACTGACTAATCTGTGGCAATAACCATCTGAGAATGTTCTTGAACTCTTAGTAAAGTGTTTAACTCTCTTAAGTGCTTAGACAGGCAAATACTTACTTACTTACCACTTACCGCCCCAGCACATATCAATTTTGCATTAAAATTCAATTTTAATTATAGCCAACAGAGTTGTAAAATAATTGATTGATGTTGATCTACGTAAGCGAACAATTTACTCAGCTGAAACTGAAACTGAGCCCAGACAGAGTGTCGTCGTCACATTTTACTGCATTTTCTGAATAGTTTTTAAAAATAAAGGGGAATCTTGAGATTTTTCCCATTTGAATTAACTGACTGTTTTTTCGCACAGTAAAATACAAATAAATCTGAGATATGATTATCGAAATGCAATTTTCGACTCGTATTTTCGTAATTATTTATTGTATGAAAACAAAAATTTTGTGTGCGAACTTCACGCAATCAAGAATGTTTGAGGCATGTTGTTGTTGCAGCTGTTGTTGCCTCAATAAGCCTTAGTTGAAAGTCGAGGTCAGCTGGTGGCTGTCGGCTATTGGGTATTGGTTGCTGCAACCAAAATGCCAAATGCAGCAACCACCGATCTATCCAATATGGCCAGAATCTGTGTCAAGCCGGCGAAGGAAACTTGAAACTCGTAGTCATGTGGTATGGTCAAGGCTTACCAGATTTAATTACACTGCTGCGAAATTAAGAATGCACTTGACCATTGACAATGACGTATGGTCATCTCTTAAAAGAACTGAAATCAATTTCGACTAAAAAAGGCACACCCACATTCAAGTTCAGATTTAATTCAAGTTCAATTGTAACTAATTAAAAACGCATAGAAATTTTATGAATTCATCTCTTGGTTCACACGGTGAGAGCACGTTCATTGCCAAATACTTGTAACTATCTGTGTTTTTACTTTTGGGTTTTGGATGACTTATTATGTAGACTTAGATACATGCGAGTACAAGTACTCTCTAAAGTTGAAGACGGACTGCGAGAGATTGTCTTTTGGTTGTAAGCCCTAATTACGTGCGTAATTACGAGTGGTTGCAACCAACAGCCGGACAAAAGTGGCAATAGTTGTGGCAGAGGCAGAGAAACTTCAAGTGCGTCGTCACATTGTACACTTTATCTAATGGTAAATTGTTTTATTGCCCCCTCGTTAGTGACTCGCTAGTGCTCGTAAAACTTGTGCAACTTCCTTGACGGTTGTGATAACTGAAAGCCGAAAGCTGCAACTGGCCACGGCTAAGAGAGCTGGGCAAAGTGCCAAACAGTAGTCATTAACGATCATTCTTTGGCTATTGCCCATTGCCCATTGACCAAGATCAGAGCCATGCGGAAATGAACTTGACCTTAACGGTTTAGCCAGCACCACAGCCATCGCCACAGCACCACCAACAACTGCTTTAGCGGTTATGCGAACGGCATGAAACAAAACTTGAGTTAATAAATTCAGCAACAACAACAAAAGCCTCGGATTTGTCGATATTTTGTATTTGTGAGTCAAATTGTTACTACTTATAATGATAATAAAACAACGGAACCACAGCAACAACAAGAAGTAGGAACCACAGCATCAGTTGCTGCCTTTGTACGAGATCGAAATCTTCTCTTCCGCAGTGTGCCTGCAAGAAGATCTAGTTCAAGTATACTCGAATCTTTTGAAGCTAAACTAGAATTATCGCTTATGTTTGGACATCGACCCCAATTCACACTATTGTCATTATCATCAATCCAGTTTGCTTAGTATCTGCATGTAAATTCGATTTGAAAATTAAAAATCGGATCTATTAGATATATTTTTGCGATCGAAATATTTGACGACATTTTAAATTTGACTTTTAAAAATCATACTTTGCTGTGAAATTGTAAAATTCAATCTAAACACAAGATATTAATTTATTTATGCGCTTGCTATAATATCTTTCACCATTTTTTATATTAGCTTTAACATTTAATTATTCTACCGCGTAGCAGACTCAAAAGTGAAGACTGTCTGGCGTATAATAGTTTAGCCGCCAATCTTTCGTTAACTAGAAACTTAAAAAATGTAATTAATCATATTATAAATTATTTCTGTTTTACGCTTTTCTGCTTTATAAGCAACATTTACTGAGCATACAAAATGCATAACTCGAGACAATTGAAATTATGCTGTTTACCTTCATCTACATAGGAGTACGACTATCATAAAAAGAACCAAATATCTAGGCACGTAACAATTAGTTACTCCATTTAAAAATACATAAATTTAGAATGGCATTTAGCGCAACTAAAAAATATTAAACAGCCAGCAATGAAATGAAAATTTAAACTATTTAAGACAGTTTGCAACAAAATATAATATTAAACGAACCTAAGCGCGTAGTACATAATATCTATCTACTTATTTTTAGATTAAAAATGTATTAATAATTTCGGGACGGCGCGAACGCCATTCCCGGCTACCAAAAATTACACGCACGAGTTATTCACATTAGGAATAATCGCAGAGGTCAACTCAGCCGAAAGTGCAATGGCCAAGCCTCACTCCGGAGGAACCGCCTTCGTGATCACGGTTAACCTCTACGCCAGGTAAGTATGCTTTCCTCTGCTCTGGAACAGCCAGACCTTGCCGGCAGAGCCAGAACCGTTTGAGAATTATAAGGCGCACCCAAGCAAAACTGGCACTGACACAACATGCAGAGCCAACTGTTCCACTTGTTTGTGTGTGTATCTGTTTGCAGCCAGCCGACTCAGCGTATCGATAAGAGGGATGACGAGAGTTTAAAAGAGAAAGCAACAAAACCACAGTTCTTGACGAATGTATTTATAGGGTATGCGATATGAGAAAGATACGCAAAACATTTTGAGATTATTTACAAATTCTTTCAGTTGGAGAGTGTTAATTAATGGTCTATAAAATACGTAGAGTAATAGACTCAATGCGCGTTTTCGCAAATATCACCCGGAAATATAGCAAATTTAATTCGCAATGTTGTGAAAACCTTTTTATTATCGATACAATATACAGATACAATCTCTGATGCTGAAACTTACTATTAATCGTATAATTTCATAAATATTGCCTTTTTTTGGTTGCAGAACAAATTTAGATGCCAATCCACGATAAAAATGATATTCCGCTTGAAAATCTGTTCGGTTTTGGCAAAGTTATAAAAGTACGAATTTGATATATGATATTCGACATAGCAACTTATTGGAAAAACTCTATTTTGTATTTATAATGATGTCTTCTTTTCAACGTTTTGTTTTAGGAAGACTCGTTATATTGGAATTATTTGGAGATATATCAAGAAGTTGAAAATTGTTTGTCGATTTTTAGATTTCGAGACTAATACGATCGTAGTCATCAAAATTATCCGAATTAATCTAGGAATTAAAGTCTAAAAGAATTTGCAAGCCCAAGAAAAGTTGATCTGAAAGTAAAGGGTATAAAAACGCGTATCACAATACGCTCTTAGCAGTGTTCGAGTTGAATTTTCAACCCCAAAAAGGAAACTTTCTACTTTCATCCACCCTGTGTCACACAAACAGCTGGCTTTGCCTGCGTTCTGTTTTGTGCCTTATAATTCTCAAGCAGTTCTGGCTTAGCCGGCAAGGTCTGACTGTTCCAGAGCAGAGGAAAGCATACTTACCTGGCGTAGAGGTTAACCGTGATCACGAAGGCGGTTCCTCCGGAGTGAGGCTTGGCCATTGCACTTACGGCTGAGTTGACCTCTGCGATTATTCCTAATGTGAATAACTCGTGCGTGTAATTTTTGGTAGCCGGGAATGGCGTTCGCGCCGTCCCGAAATTACAAATAAATATTAAAATTAAGATAGTTTCTTAGATTTGTTTGACTAGTCAAGCTGGCGTAATGTAATTAGCTATGGAGTATTTATTAAGCGGATTTATTATCCTAAAATTGGCACAAAAACGTCTGTGCACGTCAGGTATCTAATGACTTCTTCTTCATTTCAAACATGCCTTGTGTCGCAATTATGATATCTTGAATAGAGTACCTGTACGACGTAATTATTTATGAGGGAAGTCCAGCAAGAATTTTGGGTTCTTTTAAATGGTACTACTTAGTTGTTTCTATGTAGATGAAGTCAAGCAGCTCATTCAATTGTCGAGAATTTAATGTGTGTGCCATTCGTAAATGTTGTTCATAAACAGAATAGCGAAAAAAATGAACGATAATATGATAAAGGATTAGTATCTCTTAAGTGCGGGGAAGTGTTGAATACACGGTGACTTGCTTCTTTTTAGAGAAGCTGTTAATTTGTGTCTAATAAAAGAACGATTCACTGGGCAGCTGTTACTTCCTATACGGACATAAACAAAGAGTTTAATTCGGAATATGAGACGTGATAGAATAATTAAATGTTGGGGAAGTTAACATAAAATGATTTCAAGATGTGTCTGATGCGTAAACAAATTGATTGAAGATATATTTTTATAATCGGAAGGGCATATACCATATTATATAATATGTATTATGTTGTCTTTTGAATAGAAGATTCTTGGCTTAAATCTGCGTGATTTACACATTCCGACTAGAAAGTAATTTGCATAATTTACTATTTGCCAAACTTGTTTGACATTTACATTTTAAAATCGTTAATATTTGCTTATGTGTGCTTTTTTGATTGTGTCACAAGTTCTATTGAACCCCAGGCTGCATAATTAATTGACTATAACATTTCGATGGTTTCAACGAACAAAACTAAGAAAGGTTTTCAAGAGGTTCTGAAATGCCTTGGCCATTGTCTGGGTGTGTTGAACAGGTTCTATTGAAACAGCTTTAAGTAAACATATTGATCGACTAATTAATATACCTTACTTTATTCAGAAACAATGCCAAATACAATTAATTTTTTTTGAATTAATCGGGTTTGAGTGAGAAAATTGAAAGGTTTGCATTCAATTTTTTAAATGTCAAATTTTGATAAATTATTAAGTTAATTTGTATCCAAAATGTTAAATGATTCAATTAAATGTAACTTGTAACTGTTAAGCCTTTTATCCAATTTTAAGGTTGTAGGGTATATAAACCCAATAGAATGATATTTGATTCGATACCAAAGAACACGAGTTTAACTATTCAACATAACTTGATTACCAACCCAGACAGACGCGATAGTCGCTTCATATTAAATTAATTCGAAGTTCTTTAGAATAACATGCGGAACCAGTTATATGATGTGGTTTTTGATATTTTGTTTTGTTTCTTCTATGTGCCGGCTTCCATGGCCATGAAAATATTTTCCATTAGACGGACAGTTCGCATTGACCTTGGGCCATATAACATTTAAAATTAAGAATTAAGAAATTGTATTTAACATGCGAATTCTAAACAAATTAACCAAAAATTTGTTTATAGCCATGCCAAAATATATATTTAATTTGGACTGTTAAACGAAGGCTAAAAATGAAGAGAGCGAAACAACTTTGCGAGCATTATGAAATTCTGACCACTCAAATTAAACGCTCCTATTTTGACGGTACTCTTGTCAGCGGACATGACGCAGTAAAGTTGTTTTAATTGCACTCGTATAATGAAATATGTACCTACTTGTTTTTTATTAGAATAAAACGATTTCATCCTAAACACTTGCTAATTGCTGTCAAAGGCCGTTGCCATTAAACGGGAGCAACAGCTTAGCAGTGGGAGGACAGAGGCCCAAGAGAACTGTCAAGCAATTGTCTACACAATTAACTGCATATGAGTTTTGAGCTACAAAAAATACAAGGGCAGCAATCACTGCCAAAAAATGAATAAGAAAAATAATATTAAAAAAAAAAAGAAAAACACAAATGCACAACAATTTGTGTCTTAGTGCCACAAAGAGCAACAACAAAGCGTCGACTCATGTTGCTCATGACAAAACATTTGGTTGCCACTGCGAATACGTGAACTACCATTAAGTAGTAGTAGATTTTCTACTACCTTTTCACAGCCAGCGAGATCGGCTCAATCTCCGGCTCACACTCACACACAGACACACTTAAAGCCGAGCTGAGCTGAGACGAAACAGAAACTGAAACCGAAAACCCGAAACGCCAACCGAAATTTTAGCACTTCTTTTTAAATTTTTGTGCAATCTCGAACTTTTTGTTAGTTGTGTGTCGGAGTTCGCGGCGTTTGTGTCGGAGAGAAAGAGTTCGAATTAAAAATTAATGATAGAGCCGGGTCCGGTTTTCATTCGATTGAAATCTAAATTAATTTCTGTGAACTTTGTGTATTAAGGATATGTGTTAACGGCTTTTTGGCCAAGTGTAAGAAATGTCCTCTAAAGTATTTAGTTCATTGATGGCCGAGAGCTTGTTGCTCTCAAAAGCGGCTCAAATCGTGGCTGGCTATTCGCCAATAACAATTTTTCTATTGACCGTAATTACCATTTTCTTTGTGGTCTATAATAAAAGACGAGCGCGTCTGGTGAAATATATTGAAAGGATACCAGGACCTGCTGCACTTCCATTTCTGGGAAATGCCATCGAAATGAATGTGGATCATGATGGTGAGTTTTGTGACTGTGACAGTGACTGTGACTGTGAATTATTCGTTCTACTTGACCCTGAGTCATTGGACTGCTCGTAATAGATCGATCTGATTGATTTGGCTAACAAAGTAGATGTACCAAATAAATCGTATAGTATACATGAGGTGCTAATTAAATGACAATTAATTTAACAAATATTCGTCGACTGCCAATGATGACTACGAAGCGAAAGATGCCCAACTATTGGAAAGTGTTAATGAACTTTACATTACTCTCAGTTTTACTTTCATTGCTCCAACTGTAATCGGATTACGTATTTACATCCATCAGCTAGCTATATATAGTATCTGAAATACGTGACTGATCAAATGTCAAGTGCACAAAATGTGCTAATTGGCGGTTTGTTATTATTCGAGCACCATTAAGCAATTGTCGAGCACAAAGAATCCAAATATTAAAATATAAATATAAATCTTTTAAGAACTTCTGAATTGATTTAATTAAATTGAAGTGCGTCTTACATTTAAATCATTAATACGCTTACCAATATCCGATCTCCAAAACAAATTTCAAGTACAATTAATGATCAAAAGTGATAAGTTGATTTGCAGAATTTGATTTCATCATTAATTAATATACATTTCTTTGTTTAACTTGCTGCAAGTTGTAGAATAAAATAAACATAAACGATCAAAACAAAAAAATAGCACGAATCATGTAATAAATTCGTAATTTGCCCTAGCTTATAATTTGAACTTGATATGTGGCAAGTTCAGCGCAATAATAAATAAAAAACACTTTCACCATCTAAAAAATAAACATAATGGAAATAAAAGGGCAAATTGACGGAAACGTTTAAACGAATAAATTTAAAATTTCTATGCAATTGAAATGAAATTAGCTTTAAAATCAAATTAAGTAACATTATAAAGAACCAAAGAAAAAAGAGAGACAATGAAACAACAAACAAAAAACAGTAGTCGCTCATAAATGAGTTAAATAACAAACACTTGAAGAGTTATAAAAAAACAAACGGTCATAAACTTCATCTCCAAATAAAAAAGGTCTAAGACAGTCTTATGTCGAAGTTTTTGAGGCGGACGTGCTGCCATCGGGAGTGCTCGATCTTGGTCTTGATCGTGGTATGATCTTGATCTTGACATTCAAAAGCTGTTTTGTGCAGCTTTGCAGCTGACGTAAACGTTTGATAAAAGCCAAATAATAAAATTATACAAAAAGATTGGCTGCGTTTAATAAATCTTTGCATGATTAATTCATAGCTTAAATAACAGTTCCGCAACAAAACTAGAAACATGGACCAATTAACATGCATACAAACACACAGAGATATTTCAATGCGGAAACGCTGTAAGCAACACAGAAGATAAATAGATAGATGGTTACTGTACCTATTGAGTATGATTTAAGTTACCAAGATTTAAGCACATGCTATTCGGCCCTCATCAGTCGGCCAAGTTCAACTGAAGATGTTTATCGTGCTATTGAAGAATTGAATAAACAATTTCCAAATATTTGATATGCGATGAAATTTTATCTCATTCTTTGTTCTTTGTTCATTGTTCTTGTTGCTATATCATTAGAGATACTTTTTGAAATGAACTGAAGTGGTTTTTCTGGCTAGATGAGTTTTTTTTTTATTATTTTTGGCAGCTCACTTCAATTTGTTCTCGAGCAGTTGGAGATGTCGGAAGTTGGCAGCTGCTTTGCCTTTAAATGTTAATGCATTCGATTAATACGGATCTATGAGATATCGAGATACTTGCGAGTTATCATAATAAAAGCAGTGCTAATTGTAGTTGGACAAATGGTTAAAAAGAACAACTCGTTTCCAAACTGCAACAAAGAATTTATTATTGCTTTGTTTTTTTTAAAGATAATGTCGTAAGACTTTTAATTCTAATTCAAATCGTTTTTAAATTTATTTGTAAGGTTAAAATAAATTTGTATTATATTTTAACTTGAATACTGTCATTTTGTCTTTTGTCACTTGTACAAATATATGTATATAATATAAAAAAAAATCTTTTCTACGTCAAATTGAATACAGAATCTTCTTGGCATGTTCATGTTCTTTGACGACGATTAAAATTATGCAAACATGCAAATTTAAAACTCGAAAAAAAGAATAGATAATAATTAATTTCTGTACCCATTTGACTTTTTGCCGATCGTCAGTTTGGTTCAAGGCAATCGAGGAATAAGCTGCCACAAAAACAACAACAGCAACAACTTCAAGTGGTTTTTATAGAATTCAAGAAATACTTAAGAACCAATCAAGCGACAAACAGTAGCATCCACAAAATGATGCTGCAACAATTGTTTGTTGCTCAGCCCGAGGTCAGAATCCGTTGACTCTAGCTCTAAATGGCCCAACTGCCAGCAGTTTCATTAAATCATAATTTCTGAATATTTTTTCTTCTAAACAACTTTGCAACAGTGCAACACGTTGAACTGTGTGCTTGCCCCAAGGCCTGCGTTGGTTTTGAATTCGAGCTAAGAACATTTGACAGTCAGTGCCGACAGTGAGTGTCTCTGGGTCTCGGTTAACTTCTGATTCTCAGTCTCAGTCTGTGGTCGTGGGTGCTCGCTGCGTGGCATTGAAAGCCAGCTTGATTGACATTAACAATAATTACAACAACAGCAACAACAACATCGACAGCTCTATGATTCGCAAATTATTTTATCTTAATATGCAAGTATTTATGCCACAGTCCGAGACGCCCAATGAAACATTGTTGTAAGCGGCAAATACATAAATTATTGCAAATTGTTAACGCAACTTGACAACTTTGTTAGCAACAACAACAACAACAAGCAGCCATACACCAATTTCAAAGGGAAATTATAATGAGAGCCGGTAACAATTTTTGAAATGGTTTTTTTGTTTTCTCTTATTTTTTTGCTGTATTTTGTTTGTTTTTTGGTTTCTTGCATGCCGAAAATTTGCTACCCATTTTTTGATAGCTCGACTTGGCCCGGCCTTAAACATGCAAACTTCCGACGAATGGCCAACAGGCCACTCAAAGAGTCAAAAGAAGAAGAAGAAGAGCAACCACATACCGTATGGGAGAGTGTTGTGGTTGTTGTTGTTGTTTTGGGGTGTTGTTGCTGTCAGCGATTCGAGTTGTCGTTCAAGTTGTGGGTTACATAAAATCATTATTAGACATCTTCAAATACAGATCAAGCAAGTGTGTCAGAGTGAGTGTGAATATGTATGGTGTGTGTGTGTGTGTGTATGTGTTAGTGTGCGTGCGTGTGACAATGTGTCATAGTTTTAATTGATGCAACGCGAATAGGCGGCTAACCAGGCGTATGAGCAACGTGCGACTGCCCATGTCGCCTGCAATAAACATACACAAAGACAGAAGGAGACAGAAAGACGCAGAGCGAAACAAAGAGAAAGAGAGAGGGAGAGCAGACCCTGAGCTGAACTCATTTATGTTATGTTTACTTTGGTGATAAACAAGTGTAACATATTAAAATTAACACAACACTTTACATGATGACGACCTTGATTGATGTTTTTCACATCTCGCGATGGTTTTTCATTTTTCATTAATTGATGTCGCAAACAAATTTTCACACGTGAAACACACACACATACAAAAACTGGTAGCTTGAAATATGAAGCATTGACAACAGCTTTATTGTTTTGTCATTTGTTTATTATTTATTTACACTTAAACGCTCGTTAGCTGTCACTCAACTCAGTCTGAGACAATTACGAGCACAAGTGTTAACTGGTTTGACTCTGTCTAACATTTTTCGTGCTTTATTTTATTTTATTTTGATTTTTTGCAGAGCTCTTCAATCGAGTTATGGGCATGCAAAAATTGTGGGGCACTCGGATTGGCATCAATCGCGTGTGGCAAGGAACTGCGCCGAGAGTGTTGCTCTTTGAGCCCGAGACAGTTGAGGTAAGTGGCAATTAACTTACAGCGAAGACTGTTTAAACACTGCTCAACACATTGCAGCCCATACTGAACAGTCAGAAGTATGTGAACAAGAGCCATGACTATGACTATCTGCATCCTTGGCTAGGAACTGGACTCCTCACCAGCACCGACCGCAAATGGCATTCCCGAAGAAAGGTAAGGATATCAATTAATTAAATTATATATCATTTATAATATGTTAACCAATCATTGCAGATCCTGACACCCGCATTCCATTTCAAAATCTTGGATGATTTTATTGATGTTTTCAATGAGCAAAGCGCCGTCTTGGCCCGCAAATTGTCCGTCGAATTGGGCAGCGAAGCATTCAATTTGTTCCCCTACGTCACACTCTGCACTTTGGACATCATTTGTGGTGAGTGTCAATGTTACAATTGTTGTGCTCACTCGTATCATGTTTCATGTGTCAACTAACCGGTTTCTTTTCTAATTGCGTCACAGAAACCGCCATGGGTCGCAAAATCTATGCACAGAGCAACAGTGAATCGGAGTATGTGAAGGCGGTATATGGGTAAGTAGAAGGGGAATTCAATTCAATTATTCATTAACAATTTGTTAACGGAAATAAAAATGAGAGTTTTTTTGTACTTCTCTGTTGATCAAGATTGGAAATTAGATAGTTTTAATTGACATCTTGTTGAGTCAATTATGGGTAATAGATATAAAACTGGAGACAGACAAATATTTAGCGACTCTAATAGAAAGAAGTTTAATCTTACTGGATATTAATAATATTTAAAAGTACCATATTTAAAACAGAATGATTCTGGTTAAGTTGAAGGTAATTAACTGATGATGATGATGAAGAGCAGGTATTGAGAAAGTAAATAATAAATTTTTCAATCGGCGAGAAGAAGAGGATCGGAAGAAACTATCTGGTACACGGAAACTCAAAAATAGATATCGATATTCAACGTTTTTGCATCTGAAGAAAGATTAAGTTGGAGAAGTTATCGTTATATCGTTTGCTTTAATGTCGTATAAAATATTGATAACAATAATAAACTTAAGATGGGGAATATAACGTCGGAAACTATAAGCATATTCTGTAGAAAGAGTTTATACCCATTAGCTTAATAGGTGACTATTTATAAATAACTACAAATAATGGAAATATAGAATAAAAAGATATCGATTAACTAACAGAAATAAATTTTCAAAGTACAAACAAAATTACCATTTTAATATTGGTATGTCTTTGCTTTTTAAAAAATAAGAGTTTTAAACTCTCTATTCTCGAGCAAATTCAACTAGTTTTGCTCTCATTAGATTACTGTTGTTTTTTGAGGGGATAGAATTTAACAGTGCAAGTTTAATGAGCAAAATAGCTATCAACATTTTCGGGGAAGGGGCGGCTGCGCGAAATATTGAGAGCTGTCAGTGCAACTGTCAGTGGGTGTGGCAGGTTCACACACACTCGCACACTCACATTATTTGGGGTGTGCTCCGCTCAAGCGCAAAATATGCGAGATTAAGATGTCAATGGGATGCTCCCACAGCGACTGTTGCTGCTGCTGTTGCCGTTCTCTCAGATAACATGGCTCATAAAACACACACAGATATATAGATATATATAGTTGTATACTCGTCGGAGACTGACAGCAAAACACTTGACTAACTTTCAATTTAATGCAATACTTTTCCATCCAATTTGCACCCTCCACCAAATTTGTTGCCTCGTCCTCGCAGCATCGGTTCCATTGTGCAGAGTCGTCAGGCAAAGATCTGGCTGCAGAACGATTTCCTCTTCCGCCTGACCGACGATTACAAGACACATCAGAGCTACATTAATACGCTCCATGGATTCTCCAATATGGTGATACGTGAACGGAAAAGTGAAGTGGCCATGGCTAATAACAACAACAATAACAACAACAACAACGATGAAATGCCCGATGCCTACGATGATTTTGGCAAAAAGAAGCGTCTGGCTTTTCTCGATCTACTAATTGATGCCTCCAAGGAGGGCACAGTGCTGTCAAATGTATGTTTACCACTTGTCATTAATTAAATTTAGTTTAATTTAAATTATTTATATATTTGATAGGAGGACATACGTGAGGAGGTGGACACATTTATGTTTGAGGGTCACGACACAACTTCAGCCGCAATTTCCTGGACACTTTTCCTGCTCGCTGAAAATCCGGAATATCAGGAGCGTGTTTTCGAAGAACTGGAGTCCATTTTTGGCAGTGACACAGAGACACCAGCCACCATGAAGAATCTGTTGGACATGCGTTACTTGGAGTGCTGCATCAAGGATGCCCTCCGACTGTTTCCCAGTGTGCCCATGTGGGCTCGCATGGTGGGCGAGGATGTGACCATAGGTAAGTCATTTAATATATAATATATCTCTCTGTTTATTCCTTTTAATATTTATACTTCAATTAGGTGACAAGCTGGTTCCCGCCGGCACTCAGGCCATTATCATGACCTATGCCCTGCATCGCAATCCACGCATCTTTCCCAAGCCCGAGCAGTTCAATCCCGACAATTTCCTGCCCGAAAACTGTGCCGGCCGTCATCCCTTTGCCTACATACCCTTCAGTGCCGGGCCACGCAACTGCATTGGCCAGAAGTTTGCCATTTTGGAGGAGAAGGCCGTCATCTCGACGGTTCTGCGTAAATACAAGATTGAAGCTGTCGATCGGCGCGAGGATCTGACTCTGTTGGGTGAACTGATCCTGCGTCCCAAGGATGGCCTTAGGGTCAAAATCACGCCACGTAATTGAACAGTATCTTTGCTGGCCAGTTAGTCTTTCCAAAGTATTTAATTTGTATATAATTAGATTTAGTTAATTATTAAGTATGTACAATTTATATGCTAAATTAGCAAGTAACACCCTTACCTCTGTGGAATACATATTCATAGCATAACGTAAGCCTTAAACTCAGTGACTTGTTTTTCTTACCTGTAACAGAGCCTAGTTAAAGTTATCCATAAAAAGATTTCTTGAAGAATCTTCTGCTATATGGAAATCTATTTAAAAATATTCATTATAAGTAAATTTTGAAACCCTTTTAGTACATATACTAAAATTATGTATGTATGTAAATTTAAACTGTACTTTAACTAGATTTTATGAACTTCGAATACATTATATCTTGCCGACATTATAAACATATATCTATGTTGTTTCTATTGGACCTCTTTTTTTAACAGTTTAGATTATTTTGGTTTGGGAATAACTAAGATATGTTTTAAAATCTTAAATACTTTAGCTTGATTGAGATCATTTTAATTAGTTTTGATTGAATTAAATTAATATTGAATTTATAATTCATATTTTGTAGATACTTTTTTTAAAATATTCATTTCCAATTAGATTTATAATCGCATTCACAGCATCTCCAATTAGATCACATGTACCAAACTGTACACTTTTTCGGTACAGTTGCGCCTTGTGGGTACACACGAACTCAGTTTAGCCAAGACAGCAACCCAGCTGTGAAGATCAGCACAAGCGCATGCAAAGCGAATGCTCGCTAGATGGCGCCACATGTGCCATCGAGTTGATTTGTCAAGCTAATTAGCATGTTGATCACGATCTCATTTATTTACCCGATCACCTGGGCACGTTTCAATTCAAAATGGACAATCATCAAGTCATCAACAAATGGCGCCAGTTAGCTGTTGGCCTGGCCAATGCCCGCTGAGCATGTGTATCTGAGTGTGTGTGTGTGTAAGTGTATCTGACTGTGGCTGTGGCCCGTTTTCTTTTCGCAATTGGAGCGGCGCCAGGGCTTAAAAGGAACTTAAGTGCGCTTAGGCTGTGTAATGCACAAATACTCGTAAATGCCTCGGGCGAGGTAAACAAATGTGTGTTGTGAGTGGTTGTGTGGTTGGTTGGTTACCTGGCGATTGGTTATATCTAAATGGATATTATGAGCATATGTACTCGTATTGCAAAGGCGTTAAGTAACTCCTAGTGGGAGCCCCGGCTGGAATAGATAACTAGATCGATAGGTAACTCAGAGACAGATAAGCAGACACTGGCCACGATTGTGGAGAGCAGCAACAGCAGCAAGGAGAGAGGAGGTGAAGGAGGCGCCGGAGGCGGAATGGGCAAACAATCAATTAGAATGGCAAAATCTTGCTAAATATTTGTAATCCACAGAACGCAAAAGGGTCTTAAAAAGTAATTCCCGAGCGAGACAAGAAATAAGCAAAACATGCGATTCATACAAAAAAAAAAAAAAATGGCGAAAATTATTCTAAAATGAAATGAAAAAAGAAGTACTGAGGAAATGCACTCGCACTCACACGGAAAACTAGAAAAACTCGAGCATGGTCAATAGCACGCAGAAAGGGAATTCAATGGACAGCTGGTAACTTGGCAATTGAATTGTCGCAATAAATCGATTGGCAATTGCAGTTGCAGTTGTTATATTAATTTATGAATTTACAATGTCAGCGATTACTATTTATTTTAGTTTAATGATGGGGTTAAAAACCAATCGATCAAATGTGGTTTGATTGCCAAAGGGAAAAGCAAAAGACGAGAGAGAGAGAGTTGAACAATCAACAATCAAATGTGTCACTCTGCAACCTAAAACTGGATACTGACATGACCATATGCTACGTTGTCTTTTTGCTATCCAAAAATATGAAATGACATCGTTGCCTCCAGTTGAAGTAATTACATGATTCGGAGGAAGCATTGTCTTTGAACTCACTCCTTGATGTTGTCACTTAAACGGATTGCGCCCTTCACATCAAAACAAATTGCACTCCCCTGTGTAAAGCACACAAATCTGATTAGAAAAACATTTACAAAACGCAAATCGCAAGTTAGCGCTGACAAGGGAAATGGAAACCACCCCTCAATAAAGAAAGAGGAAACAAAACGAAAAATTGGATGTGTGAACTTTGGCACGAAAAGCAAACGACGGCCTAATTTGATTGACGTTGACGGGGAAAAAATGTGGGAACTGAGCTGAAAGTTTAGGAGGAGGAAATGGCGGCTTGAAGCGAGCAAGTGAAAGTGGCTTTGGCAGTGGCTTTTGGGCAGGTAGAAGGCGGAAGGATGCGAGCAGAAGGAAATGATATCCAAACAAACTCAATTTGGTGTGGTGCCAACGCTTTTGATAGATTAGCAACAAAAACGAAACAGGCGCGACGGCGACACGTGACCAGGACCAGGACCAGTGGGTAGAACATCACTGGACTCTACCAGGATGCAGAAAAACATGGGGGAAAGGCAGAAGAAGGGAGTGAGAGTGCGCAATGTCAAATTCGTTTTCCATTTGACGACCGGCATACGAAATTGATTTGCTCAATGCACAAGCAAAATGTTTGCCAACTCTTGTCTCTTGCCTCCATTAAACAGCTGGTGACACTGGTGACTGTGTGAGGAAGGAAGAGCAGAAATCAGGACACGTGCCATGCCGTTCCTGCTTCTGCACTTGCAGTTGCCCGGCGACACGTGACATCCCGGCAAATTAAACAAGGCTGCTTTGTCCTCCTCCTCCCAAAAATAACACAAGTAACAAAAAGTTTAACAATGCAGAAAATTGAAAAACAATCAAAAAAATAAAAATAAAAACGCAACCACATCCGCACAAGGGAAACCAAAGTTAAGTGCTGGCATCCAGGCAGGACATCCGAGTCCTCTCTCCCTTACATTCTCAGTGTCCTCTCTGTTTGATCAGAGCGCGCGTTGCGATTCGTGCCGCTTTATTTGGGCATAATTAGCTTAATGCGCGAGACAAACAACCAGGACATACTCGCAATCGCACTCATATTGCAGGACTCTGTCAGGACACACAGCACTCTTAGCGTCCCACTGCTGCCGTGCGTGTCCTTGCTGCTAAATTGCCATTGAAAGTGCCACTGCCAATGACAAAGCAAACAAACGTCCGGCAACAAACGGAACTGCCAGCAAAAATTTACCAGAAAAAATATAAGAAAATACTGTAAAACTATCGAATGCCCAATACCCTTTCTTATGTTGTTGAAAGCATACATAAGATAAAAATTTTAAATAAATTTACAAAATATTTGCAATTTATATAATCACCAATTTCTTGTTTAATTGTCTGTAAATATCAAACATCAAAAATTCTATTATTACAATTTTAATATTTAATTTTAATAAAAATTGAAGTAATTAAAAGGGAATTGGTAAAACAGTTTGCCGGAAATAATAAAGAAAACAAACAGTAATCACAAATAGTTTTTCATACCTTTTGTTATATGTAACTATAATAAATAAGTGTTATTGGAATACAGATGGCTAAAGTACTTAAAAAATTTCAATTACATCGGAATTCTGAATTTTTATAGTTCAATAATTGTTATAAAATGCCATAAAATTTTTAAATACTTATTGTTATATTTTTCCCAAATCAACATGTTACGAACTGCATGACAAGTCCTCTAAACTTTACTCTCAGTAGCGCTGAAAAAGTTAAATCATGAATCCCTTAAAAGGTTCTTAATCTGCGGCCACTGTTGTTGAATTTTGTTGCTTCATTTGCAGTGTTAAAACTCATTCGAGTTACAGTCTCCAACCCCCCAAATGAACAAATTACTCATACGCAATGTTGTCGTGTCGTGTTTTGGCGTTTTGGTGTCTTGGTGTCTTGTTCTAAGGTGCGTTCCTCCTCATTCCAATCACACCACATTTCGCGAGAGTTGCGACTGTCAATGAAGTGTCCAGTGACTTAGAATGACACTTAAAATGAGGCGTCGTCATATGACAACGGCAATCAGCTGCCAAATTGATTTGTAGGCAAATGGCATAATGAATTTTGGAACTGATTTATTTATAGTTACGTAGTATGGTCAATAGTATTTACAAATGCAACTGCTTGCTTAAAAAAAGTGTTGACTGTCTGTGCTGACCCTGTGACGATGGTAACTGCTGACTGAGACCCTCCAGACGACGACGACGTCAGCGACTGTGGGTCATAAATTGAGCAAACATTTTCTTTTTTTTTTTCCTGACTGTCGTTGTTGCCGTTGTCGATTGCGTGCAATGCAATGCAAGTTTTATGACACTCTCCGTGATAGCAGCTCCGGTCGAGGGCAAACAAGAGCGCTTTATGACAGCCACAACTACAACTACAACAACTACAACTGCAAAAAAAAAAGAATATACATTTCAGCGATCAATGGCTAAAGGCTAACAACGAACAACGGCAGCCGGGGGCAGTAAGCAAAATGTAAATAATTTTTACTGACTGAGAGAAAGAGCAAAAAAAAGAGGAAAAAAAGAAAGAAGCAAACCTGACGCAAATAAAATAATAAATTTTGTACAAAATTGACAAGCTGGCTTAGCCGCAGGCTGTTAGCTGTTTTGCTGATAGCTGATAGCAATGGCAGACGAGAGCACATGGAATCAGTTTGTAGACAACAACACACAGAGTACACACAACACACAACACAATACAGTAGCCAAATTGGTAGTTAGTGGATGGCTTAGGCCGGGGCTGTAAAGTTAAGCACATAATTGCGAAATTAAAGACAGCTGACGGTTAACCAGGCTAACGCAGACTAACCAGACCAAGCCATTTGATGTTGCCAATTCCCACGCCTCGTTGTCTGCGTTGTCTGCATTGTTTATGCTAAAATCAAAATGAAAACAATGGCAAAAAGCGTATGCTTCAATTCTAAAAACAACTACAGACTACAGTTGCCAAGTGTCTGCTAACAACAACAACAACGAATTTAAATTGAAATTATTTATTTTTGCATTTTGAAAGCGCTCGCGCGTGTCAAGGATTCTCACGCACACGGGTCACCCCCATGCCAGCACCACCCCCTCTCTGCCCCCTTGCCAAGTGAGACAACAAAGCCGCTTGCCTTTGCTTTTATAATTTGAAAAATATAAAAATAACGAAGTGCCAGCAATTGCAAATATGCCGAGCTGATTTTAAAATGTCAAAGTTCTTGGCAACATTCCTCGGCATTTCACTTCATCAATGATACAACACGCCTCCTAAAATCAGTTGTAGATACTCCCACTGAATATGTCAAATTTAAATCATAAGACTTCCTTCCCCTAAAATTGAAAACAAACTAAAAACTTGCTCAAAAATTAACCCCTTCAAAAGAAGTAAGAAAAATTACCTACCAGAAAATTAATTTTTCTTATCATTTACTACATCTAATAAGCCTGAATCAATCAAATGCCGTAAGTAATCCTCACGATAATCCTAATATTTGAAAACTTCCAAAAATATATACCTTTGGGATGTCAACACCTTTTCGATTGCTTCCCACGCCCACTCTGATACTGACTCTGACTGATCCCAAGCAAATGCAGTAGTTAAGTTAAAACATGATCCATAATCCCTAATAAAACCACACACAATTGTAAGCTAAATAAATAAGTAAGCAAATAAATAAAGACCCTCTCTCTGTGAGAAAGTGTAAGAAAACCTACACCTGCCTGAACAGAAATTACAATATGATTGAGGAAATCTTTCTCTATCTATATGTAGAATCAATGGGGCGACCACCTTGCAATGAATTTTCCTGGCGTTTTGATCTGGGCCAAAGCCCACAAGGCTTACCATGTTGAACCACTGGACTAAGTCAGACTAATATTTCTCACGTTGCGTGTATGCAACGATAAATTGAACATATGCCTAGGAAAGGGAACTATGAATATCTAGAAATGGGGCTCGGTATGGGAATGTTTTGGGATTGTGGATCTTCTTTGAGGGCAAAACTGACTTGGCGATGGGTAAATATCCAAAATATACTCATAGTGAATGAATGTGGTTGTGTAGTTGTGTGGTGCGGCTGCTGTCTTTTGGTCGTTATAAATCATAAGCAAACATTTTGATATTGTAATCCCCATTTTAATTCGAGCGCATAAAAACGCCGAAAATCAAACTTTTCGACATTGGCGGCGGTGTCTCTGATGTTCGGTTGCAGCTACTTTTTTTTGCTCGTACCGAAAATTGATGGATTACTCATTGGTAGCAGCCATCTGCCCCCCACCACCCCTTTGCCCCGTCTCCACCTCAACCAATTTCATGGCAGCCATTTGGCCGACTGATAACAATTTCAGAATTTTTTTTGTTGCTTCTGCTTTTTTTTTGGCTGATGATGATGAATATTTACTAATGCTTACCTTTTGTTATTGTTTTTATTGTTGCTATTATTAATTTTGTTATTGTTATTGTTGTTGCTGTTTCTGATTTACTAATTAATTATGTACAAAATGCGGAAACTGCGCCAGCCGCCAAACAAACCAAAAAAATAAACAAGCACAAACACTGCGACTGTTGCATGTATCGAAATCGATACTGAAATTGGAAATAGTTTAGATAAGTATCGACCATACACACATATGCATGTGTGTTTGTGTGTGTGTGTCAGCCATGGCTGAGATCATTTGGGCCCTTTCCTGTTTTGCTGTTTTTCTAGCGGCAACAGTTGAAAGTCTTTTTGTTTTTGTTTTTTGTTTCACTTTTACTCTTTGCGCGCTTTGTTTGATGTTTGGCTTTTTGGGGTTGAGTGGTTGGCTGGGTGGTTGGGTGGTTGCCTGAGTGGTGGGTGGTTGCTTTGGGGGCAGCTTTGAAGTGCTGCCGCCCACATTGAGCAATGATTGGAGCCCAACTCTGGAAAGGTGGCAAATGAAAATAGAACTTCATATTGCAATTCAGATTTGAGAAAAATTAAAAGAAAAGTATTTGACAATATTCCAATTAAAATAAAATATTAAAATTTTTAAAATTAAAAAAAAACTAATTAAATTATGTGTCCAAATGTAATATTAAAAATCATTCAATTTTAATATATCAAACTAAAAACTTTCATCAATCGCATTTAAATATACATATTCTTAAAAAATGTATAATAAGTAAATTGTTAATAATCTTCGAGTGTTTAAATAATATAAATTTAATTATGCACAAGTGACTATTTTTTAAATGTCAACCCAAATTAACAAGAATTCATCTAAAAAATAACAAAATGTTTAAACAAATGCTTTTAAGAACTTATATTATCCAAAAATTATGTTTAAAAGTATTTACAAAAAAGTATTTTTTAAACTATAAATTCTTATTTAGTATGTATAAAATATATTACAGTATGAAATTTAAATTCACTGAAGTAAACAATAAAAATAGTATTTCTAATATTTATTAAATTCGTAAATGCTTCAATTAATATCTCAGTTTCGTGTGAACTCACTTGTCTTTAAATTTTAATAGATTTAAAACTTCTTAATTAAAAATGCATAATTACACTTACATACTCTATGTGTTAACTTTCCTCTTCTCCCTTGTTCATCCCCCAGATTGTTGTTAGGGCAACTCTGCTGCTCATTATTGATATCAAAACAATCGCAAACAGCTGTTCGGCTGCTGTTAAGCAGACAAATCCAATCTTGGAATACTCCACTTCACTCTCCTCTCCTTTCCTCTCTACTCCACTCCAACATTGTGCGAGTCTGGGAAATGCAACAGCCGAAAGGGGCGCATTTTCCAAGGAAAACGCATCCTGGGGAAATGCTGCGCACAGCGACGAGACCTTTGCGCACGCACCAAGCCCACAACAGGCCACGCCCTCCCAACGCAACACTCGCTGGGCGTGGCCTAAAAAGCAACGAGTAGCGAGAGCGCAACCAATCAGAGTTAAACAAAGTTTTGAACAAAGGAATGGCTGGAGATAAGAGGGCAAAAATACAAGAGAGAGAGAAAATGTGTGCGTGTGAGTCTATATGAGTGTGTGTGCGTGCGTGAGAAGATGATGAAGTGTTGGTGCAGAAACGAGAAAGGGTCCTGCAAGCAAGAAACATCCGCATCACAAATGAAAATTTCACACACACCACGTGCCGCGCATAAATTGGCCAACAATCGATGTATGTAACTTTTGGCCAGCTAGAAGGAAATGTCATCATAATTTTTTTTCTCACTGTGTTCCACAGGCCACGTTCGATATAGTGCTCCTGTTCCTGTTCCTGTTTCAGCTCCTGTTCCTGCTCTGCTTTTGCCGGCGATGTGTGCTGCTTAATTTGCTTGGACCTTTGCCGCTCTGTTGGCCAACTTCTTCCTGCCACTGCTGCCACTGCCACTGCTCGTGTCCAAGTGCCCCTTTATTTATATATGTTATTTTTTCTGTGTAGCTTGTGGCACTTGCCGCGCGTCCGGCATATGTATGCGACATCATGACACCGGGGACTTTGTTACAAGTACTTTACGGTAATGGAGGATTTTCGCTTGAGCATCCCTCTAACAAAAATTAATTTAAATCGATATGCTGCCGCAAAGTGAACGTGGCAGCCACCCGGAGACTTCTGCCTCCTGTCCCCTGCCTCCGTTCCCTGCCCCCTTTGCCCCCCATCTGCCACTTCTTGCAGCTCTTTGTTGCTTTTGCTTCGTGTTCTTTCTTCCTTTCCTTTTTTTTCTCATCTTTTACTTTGCTTGGCGCTTATTAATTAAGTAATACAGCAATTTGCTTGCTTTGTCGCAATGTTGATTGAAGTGCAGAGTTGTTGCCACATTTTGTGGCAACATCTACATAGAGAGCAATTCTCCTTTGGCAGCACAGATTTTTTATTTTTTTTCTTGTATATTTTTAGCTGTCAGTTGCTTTGGCTGCCACACCGCTGGCAATGTCAACAAGGACATGCCACGCACACTAATACAAACAAACGAGGCAACTGTGTGCGTGTGTGAGTGTGTGTGTGCGTATAGTTTATTGACTGCTTGCGGGAAGTGCTTTGCGCAGAGATCTGTGCTAAAGAATGTAAGGCTGGCCAAACAAAGCCGTTCGCAAATCCTGAAAATTGACTTCGACTTCGGCTGCTTGGCAGGTGGACAGACGGGCGGACAGACGGGCGGGCACGAAATCAATGCCGCCATTTTGTGAAAGAGTTGCCACACTTCAGCCAAAAGTAGATTCGGCATTCACATCGACTCACACTCACACATTCACATCGATTCACATTCGGCGCCGCGTGTCTCATAAGGCATACAAAATTAGTTTGCAGCATCAGAATCAGACGACATCTTCAGCAACTTTCCCTCTCTATTCCCTGTTCTCCCCTTCCCACAAAACTCCCTCCGGCTCCCTACGCAACATCGTATTTCATTTCGTCATGTTTCGGGATTAGGCGGGATTAGTTGACGACTGAGCAATGGCTCTGAACTTTGCAACGACTCTGACTCTGAACTTTTTGGTAGTTGCTTAAAAAGGGAAATGTGACAACAACAACAACAACAGAGGCGCCGACGTGGACGCGGTTGTTGGCATCTCGCGAGAATATACACATACATACATATATATGAGTTTATGTGTGTGTGTAAATTTGTGGCACTTTCGACCGCCTTCAAATGCTTTGCATATCAATTTCTCGCCGAGTGCGTGTGACTTTACGAATGTCGAGCATTAAGTTTTGTTGTTCGCCCATCCAAAAGGATACACTTGACATATATCAATGGCCAGCACTGTCGCATACATCTTTGAGTTCTTTGATTTTGATGAACAATTGGACATAGCGTACATAGCTCAAGGCACGTAGCCCTGTTCAAATGATCGAACTGACGCCATTTTGTTGAAAGGTATATAATTTAGTAATTTGGCAGATAACAAAAGCAACTATATATATGTATGTATAAGCCCCTTTTGCGCATTGGCCAGTTGGCCCCCTTTTGCAGATATCAGGGAATGTCAAAGTCTAATTTTGTTTTTCTCTTGTGCTCGTAATTGAAATGTGCCTGGGTAAATCCCACAGCGCACAGTTCCTGAAATAGATACGATGTCATCAATAGAACTGTTGCCATTTGTTGCCGTTTTCCCTTTTTCCGTTTCTCATTTCCCATTGCCCATTTTCCATTTGCTCTGCATTGATTAGATAGGTGATAAAATGGGCTTTAACCAGGCCCAGGATTCGTGGCCACAAATGTAATTACATGACACACAGAATAACATACATACATAACCCTTTTATCATCTGTTGCCAGGCCAAAGCTGACAGGTGTTATTCATTGGGGACACCGCAGAAGGCATTTTCCATATCATTGCCTTCAATAAATAGGTTATTCTCTAATATTTCTGAAGTATTCCCATACGCAAGTACTTCAGCTCCTGCTTTGTATCTGTATCTGTATCTGTAACTGTATCTATATCTATATCTATTTCTGTGTAGTGTTTGTGATTGGATTGATTGGTCAAGTGAAGCTAATCGAAAGCTGTTTTCAGCTTATATAACTTCAAAGCCATTTACCGCCTGCCAAATCGACACAAGTTTGTAGTCTGAGTCTGAAGTGCTGAAGTGGACATTGTTTGAGAGCGTTTAGTTACTTGAGGAGAGATTACAAGGTTGCACTTCCATTTATCAACCGAGTCTCTCCTTCTCTAATAAACTTTTTAATTGGTTTCTCAATCAGAAATCGAATGACTTTTATTTTGTTGAAAACCACATTGGAATGCCGTCAAGAAATTTTAGCTGAAGGGTTGGGAGTTGATACCAATTACTAGCACAGTAAAAATTGTTAGTTGTAGAAAAAAATTCTTTGGTTAATTTATAATAACAAATATTTATAAATGATAAAAATGAAATTTCTTAAATTGCTTGAATCGTAAACAATTGTTATTCATAATCTATTACGATTAAGATAGTTATTTTTAAATAACAAAAAAAGCAATATTTTATTCTTTACTAATTCGGTAAGTCAACTGGGAATAAAAAAAAATTATAAAGTGATTTCAACAAAAATATTTACTGCTATCTGTGTATAGTGTCTTTAAAAATAAGTTCCAACAGTTATAAGACAAGGATATTAAGATATAAGTAAGTATATTTTATCACTTTGTTAAATTGTAAAATGATTTTTTGCTTTCAAATTAAATGAATCATAATGAACTAATAAGAGTTATAATTTTAATATTTAAAAGCCAAGAAAAACTGTTATTCAATAAAAATTAATAAGCTGATCACCAAAGTGTTAAAGTGTTAAAATATATTAGCAAGAATAATAAAATTAAATCCTAGAAAAGCAAAGTACGTATATTTCTAGCATTACGACCTTATAAAATAGATAAGTTAAAAGCAGAAGGAAAGTAACTTTCGCTTCCTGAATGGGTTTCCCAAGTGAGTCGAGTCTTAAAGTGGCAAATAAAAATATAATAATAATAAGTCATATGTGTATGTGTATGACAGAATATCCGTTGATAAATATAAAGAACATGTGCACTTCCCGATGGTGGCCTATAACCATCCAAGTCTCCACTTGAGTCACAAAGCAAAATAAATAAAAAAAAAATTTAGGAAAATAAGAAAGCAAGAAACTGTGGCAAGCAAATGCGAAATAAAAACGAAAATTATGAACTGCACAAAAGCTGTTGTGAATTTTAATAAATTTTGTTGTTGTTTCTGTTCTGTTTTTTGGCAAAAAGTATCTGCCAACTGAGTTGGGAGTGAGCAAATCAAACAGGGAATACAACAAGGGGGTGAGATGAGGAATCGAAGGCAGCAGGAAGGAAGGAAGGAAGTGGTAGGCAGGGAGAGGAAGGGGAGGGGAACGAACAACGAGTATACGTCAAAAAGAACAGTTATTTATTTATTTGTGCGCAATCGAGAGCACAGCATGGTAAGCCAGAGGGACAGTGGGAAGAAAAGGGGCTGGGAGGAGGAGGAGGTACACGCCTCAAGCGGCAGGCAGGCAGGCAGGCAAACAATGGCGGCTAACGGAGAATAATGGGATAACAAAACGCCCTTGACACCCAGTAAAAAGACAGCCAGCCCTCAAAAGTGTACGCTAGAAGAAGTAGCCTTATTATTATGAACATTGTGGACTTCGGGCTTCGGGCACGTACCAAACGGCAATGGTAACGACTGAACAATTGAATGAGCAGGAGGGGGAAGGGGAAGGGAGGCAGCACAAAGGACCCACAAAGTACAAATACAAATCAAACCCTTGAGAGCGCCTAACAACAACAACAAGAGCTAAATAATAAACAGAAGCAAAGCAGCAAGACGACAGGCAGGAGAGAGAGAGAGTGAGTGAGAGAGAGAGAGCGTAAGTGAGTGTTGAGAGAGGTGTGGGAGGTGGAGTGGGGAGTGGGGAGTGGAGAGTGCGCTTGGATCGCTGAGAGGTGCGCTCGCGCAGGGAAGCTGAAAGAGAACAACAACGACAACAAAAGAAAAGAACTGGAGCAATGGCGCTCTGTAAACATTCAAGTGAGCGTCAGCGTGCGACAGAGAAAGCTTGCCAGAGACAGAGAGAGAGTGAAACGGATAGGGAGAGCGAGAGAGTGAGTGACAGACAGAACGTAACATCTTTTGGGGTGTGTCTTGTGCTGTGTGTGAAATGTGCCTAGTGCCGCTCACTCGCACACATGACACTCAATGGCACTCGCTACTTGCCGGCATGCGCTCGCTCCCTCGCACTCACGCCCGTTTGGCTGGGCGAGTGGTGGCCCGTGTGCGGAGAGATAAGATACGGAATAGAATCGCGAGGCAACTGTGTGTGAATGTGCTGCGGTGCGTGCTGTGCTGTGCTGCGTTGCGTTGTGTTGTGTGTTAAGTGTGGCGAGTTAGTTGGAAAAATCAAATTCCGTTATTCAGTTGCCGTTTGGAAGTTCAGTCGTCGTCGCTGCCTACCGTTCGTATCGTCGTATCGCCGTATCGTGTGAACTGTGTGTGGCAGAGTGCTCGGAGTACTCGCTATCGTTGTCGTTGCGTGTGCAAGTTGCAAGTCAACCCCCTCCCCACCCCTTACACCACCAGCACATCGAGTGCTGCTGCCCTCACGCACTCGCTGCTGCCGTCGCCGTCGCCGTCGTTGCTGCGACACATCCAACAGATACTTTTGCGTGTGCTTTTGAATTCGTTTTCAATTCAATTCAGCCACGTCCTGTTACGGGTGCAGACGCGTTATTTCCGTTTCCGACAACAACACAAAAAACACAACCAAAAAAAGCACAAAAGAGAGAGCCCAATCAAACATTTGAGCTACTTCATATACTTACCCTAATTACGCGCTGGATTAAATTATTAAAACACTAAAGCCGACGCGGATTTAGAATCAACAGCCGATTTCAACAACACCGACTGATTCGTTTCCATGTGTGTGTGTATATTTTAGTGGCTGTGAGTGTATCTGTGTGCGTGTGTCTGTGTGTGGCTATAACAGCAAACGCGCTGGCATCAAAGTCGCATTAAAAACATATCCATGAGTTACTTAAAATTAATCACTAACATAATCACTGTGATTTTTATTTGAGTTGCCGAGTTGTGCTCTCTCACTCTCTCTCTTTCTCACTCACTCTCGCGTGTGCATCAACAACAATAATAATAATAACAACAAGCAAATTGTGTGTAAACTATAAAAACGCGTTTAAATGTTTTAGCCACTGATTAGCAATCGAAAGTCATCATTAAAAAAGCAGCACACAAAACTGTTGCAACGACAATAAAGATCAATTTATCAATAAATTTTCCGACAATTTTCCAAGATTTATTGCCGACGCAACCCACGCGACATTTCGTCTCAAGATTTTCGCGTTAAACTATCCAAATGAAAGCAATTTGATTTATTGCCAAAGTGCACCACATTTGCCCCACATAAAGAGTGCTGCCCACTCTGAAAATCCACACGGAAAAACTAACAAAAGCTCAACAATTCCGAAACTGGAACCGACAACAACAACAACAGAGCTGACCCAAGATATCCCATAAGATATCCAGCTGCCGATCAGACGGCGCATCAAGTGGATTAATTTGAATTTCTTTCCGTAAACTAGAGGTGAGTTAAATTTAGATATTATAAATAGACTATAGATATTTTAGGAGCAAATTTCATAAATATTGTAAACGAATTTCAAAATATTTTGGTTTATTGCATAGAAAAAGAAACCTCCAGATGTCGACAATCTCAGTTGAGATAACTTCAAGTGCTAGTACTTAAATGGTTACTACTGCGAATTGTATCTTATGATATCTATCTATATATTCGGCGCTAGACAAGGCCCCGTTAGCTAAATAAAACAACAACAAACAGCAAAGCTCCCGAAAAAAGAACTCTATGAGCCAGCAATAAAAATAATAAGTAACTTGTTGAACAACGGCTTAAATGGCATTCAAATAATTTTAGCTGCACTCTCACGCCAAACATAAATCACGGACTCTATCTCATAATCATCATTCAGACAACAGTGCAACCATAAACTGTCTCACTTTCTTGGAGTACATCCAGAAAAAGTTTGGGGGCCTCTCTGGGCGTCAAGAGGCCCGAAAATGGAACGTTAATGGCAAATGCCAAGCGAAAAGCCATTGACGTCACTTAAACAATTAGATTTGAATTTGTATTTTGGTTGTAGTTGTTGGTTGTCGTTGTCGTTGTTGGCAAACAAAGCATGGAAAAAACCCCGAAATACACAAAGAGTGAGATTTCCATAAGAAACCAAATGCAGAAATGTACTTTTAAATAAATTTGTATAAAATTAAATAGAAATAACAAGACGCTAAGAACCTTGGTATAAAACATAAAAATCTTGGCACCTTTGCCTTAACTATTTGCTCAGCCACAAGACGCCCCCACCGAACCAACGATAACAAAACCAAGGGGGAACAAGAGGGAACAGCTGAGGTGGGGAAAAAGGAAAAAAAAGAAAAAAACATTTCTGGCAATAAACTGACATAAAATAATTTCGGGCATTCTTTGTCTAAGAAAATCATTATGTAAATACAGTCGAACTTCCCTAACTCGAACTTCCCTAACTCGAAGTCTCTCTAACTCGAACAAAATCGAGTGGCAATACAAAGCAAATTTCATACAATTCTACTTCCCTAACTCGAAGTCTTCCCTAACTCGAACTTTTTTCGTGGATAATGGTGATTCGAGTTAGGGAAGTTCGACTGTAAATTCTCACTTCTGAAATAAAAATGTGTCGTGACAAAACCCTAAACACAACGCAGCACAAAAGAATAGAGCAAATGAATTAAATTTATTGGCAATGTGGCAAATAAATATGCCACAAATGATGCCACAGATATTGACAACAATATGAATGCACTTCAATCAAAAAAACAAGAGCAAAAAATTAAATGAAAATCCCAACAAAAAATGTGACAATAAATAAATAGCAGAGCAAAAAAAAAACAGATACGTTGGGAGGCATAAATCTGTTGAATGGGAAATTATGTTTATTATTGTTATTAAAACAACCGCAAAGCAATTTAATATTACAGCCAGGCTAATCCACTGGGGATCAAGTGCAGATCAAGCGGCATTATCAAGTATAAATTTTCAATTTGAACGAAAGCGAAACCGAAACTGAATCGAAATCGAAAGTGACAAATCAAATTAAATTTAATAATTTTTTTTTTTAATTAAACAAGAAGTTTTTCTATGGAATTTACGATTGGAAAGTTGAGAGGTTTTGTTTAATTTTCATATACAGATATTTATTTAGTTTGCCCCTTCTTGATTTTGTGTAGTTCTCTCTTTACGGTCTACATATAATTTATGAAATTTTTTACAACTATTTATTTCGTTTTTGAATGCTTTTATTTTTTGTTATGATTGAGATTAGATAACAATTTATTGCAACGCGCGCGTTGTTTGGCTTTCAGCTCTGATAGCGAAATGCGAACAGTAAAAAAAAGAATTCTGTGAATAGTCAGCTCTTTTTTGTATTTTATATTCTTTTTTTTGGGGCAATGCCTTTGATTACTGAAGCACAGCCAGAAAATTGGCAAACGTTAATTGATTTACGAACATTTATGTCTATTTTTAGAGCACTGTCAGTTTTTTTGTAAAGAATTTATTAGGCGCCAATTGTCAGTAGTTGCAGCCCTGTTAACGGGAGTCCCTTGCCAAAATCAGCTCGACTTTCTACTGTTGTTGCCGCAATAAAAAATAATAATAATAATAAAAAATGAGAGAAGAGCGAAACAAATTCACAAAAGTGTAAATATTGTTACATTGATAAGCAAAAGCAGCTTGTTATCTTTTCAAGCTCTTTGCTCCGCTCTCTATCTATTTGTGTCTGTCTGTCCGTCCGTCTGTCTGTCTTTTAGTGTGATAACAACGTAGGTGGCTGAGTGCAGTTGGAATTTCTCAGTGTCTGGTGCTGTGTTGTTAACAATTTACGAGTCGCCTGAAGAAACTGGCAGCATCTGGGAAGCGCAGTTACAAGGCCCAGCATCTGACAACTGGTAACTGTTAACTGGCAACTGGCAATGTGGTATTAACCCCTTGACGTGTTTGGTGTTAAGTTGCCATTGCCTGGTGTTTGGGTTAAGCTCCTCACTGTTTGCCTTGATGTGATAAAAAAATAACAAAAAACCAAAAAGAATAAAGCGCTGCGCTGCGTTTGCTTTGCCACAGGTAGCCACAGATACAGATACAGCTAGATATGATTGAGATACCGATACAACTACAACTGAAGTAAATTAGTGATAACATTTATTTTCTTCACTTTTTTGTCTATTTTCAGCATCGCCGCGCGCTTCGCAGCCGCAGCAAGCTCAGAGACAGCCACAACTTGGATCTGCTTTCGCCACAACAGTTGGAAGATACCGGCCTCAAGACGACGACATTCTTGCAACACTTTAAGGACGTCGTCACGACGAAGTTCAACGGCAGGGACCACCATCTGCCGCCGCTGCATCCCGCGCATCCGGCGCACCAGCAGTCCGCGCTGCATCACCACCATCAGCCGCACCAGGCTGTCGCCCAGAGTTTCTCCACCATTTTCCCGACGTATCTCGGCATGGATCGCGCCGCCGCCGGCGGTTGCGGTGCCGCGGGCGGAGGCCTCGGCGTGGTGACCAGCTCGGCCACCGCCCTCGGTCCCGGCGGCATTCCCGGCGGCGGCGGTGGCGGCGGTGTCGTCAGTGGTGCTCTGAATGGTCTCGAGGCCATGTCCGCCGAGTCGACAGGTCTCTGTCTGCAGGATTTGGTCAGTGCGAGCACAGCGAACGGCGCTGGATCCGCGGGATCCGCGGAGAGCGCAACCACGACAAGCACAGCGCTGAGCAGCGGCAGCTCGACGGTGAATGGCGGTGGCAGCAGCGCCTCCGGGGCGGATCATCTGCACAGCCACCACAGCCTGCATGACTCCAGCTCATCGGTCAGCATCTCACCCGCCATCTCGAGCCTGATGCCCATCAGCAGCCTCAGTCATTTACATCACACGGCCGCCGGCCAAGATCTCGTTGGCAGCTATCCGCAGCATCCACATCATGCCGTCGTGCCACCGCACACACCGAAGCACGAGCCGCTCGAGAAACTCAGAAGTAAGTACCGAATAGAGATACAAACACATATGTATATCTATATGATGCACAGAAACTAATTTGGGGATCTCGGGATATAATCAAATCAAACGGTGTCAAAAGATCGATAATCTCGGCATACCCTAAGTCGATTAGGAAATACATACTTGATTCAAGTAGAATTTTTCAATTTCTTCTCCAAATATAATATAATATGTATGTTAGCATTTATAGGAAGTTTTTCAGTGAAATCAAATGTTATTTGTTTATCCGCACTTTGTGTTAATTTAACAATAATTTCCTAAATACATACTTAAAAATGTACAAGATAAAATGAAGTATTCTAAACTTGAATGTTTAGAATGGTTTATTTTTTTCTGTGTACTGCTTTCCCATATTTTCTGTTTAGTTTATGGGGCCAAGTCAATTTCGTGGCCAATTTGTTCCTCAATTTATTCTTTGTCTCCCCACATTTTGGAATTGGAGCTCCTTCTTTACGCCCTCTCAGCGTCTAACAAATTTACAAGTAATTAATGCGGTCATAATTCAGGCAGCGTCGTTGTCGTTGTCATTATACGCTGCGTATGCGTGATATTTGTTTTTCTATGTTGCAAGTTGTCTGTGTGTGTGTGTGTTTGGGGCTTCAACAAGTGTCCACATTCACATTGACTCGTCGTCGTATTCATCGCATATTTTTGCAACTGTCAGCGACAGCTGTCGTCATTTCAATATTCATGCATTCATTCACTCATTCATTCATTCGTGCATTCGTTACAGCAATCATTCACGCTCTCAATACTTGTACTTCATCATTCATGCGATGCTCGTAAATTTCTAAACAATGTGCAAAATTCCTGCTGGCCACCAAAGACAACTTGTCGCTGCCCCCTCAAGCCCTCTAACCCTCCATCCCTGCCCCTCCCTCAGTTGATTGTCAACATCCACGCCTCATGCATATTCATATAATCATTGTGTAATCATTAGCGCATAATCTTCATAAAAGCGTAACAAAGGCGACCCAAAAAAAAAAAAAGAAAAGAACATCTAAAGAACTAAACAAATTTCACTTTTGCTTCGCATGTCACGGCTAATTGAGCACCCTTCTGGCGTAGTGCCGAAGGCAACACACTCTTCCCAGTCCAATTCCCAGTCTCAGTCCCAGTCCAAAATATTCTCATTCCCATTTCCCATTTCCACTTCTGGAGTGCTTTGATGCTGCAGAGTCAGAGTGAGAGTTGTGAGGGTCGTTCGATGCCTGAAATTTGATATGTGCATTGTAGTCAAGTGTTTGTTGTTCCGTTTAGGCTAATTGTTATGGGAATTTGGCAGCGAAAAGACAGATACTCGGCATTTTTTAGCATGGGAGGTGTTACAGATGATTACTCAATTGCCTTCCGTCAGTCAAAAGTCATAGTCCTCTACCTAAGAGGAACTTGAAAAACCAAAGCAATATCAAAAAATGTACTAGAAAATAGGAAATTTTGGATCAATTTCATATAAAAGTAGACAAATAATACTCTAATCAATTCATATTTTTATTTCCATTGCATTTTAAAGCAATAAAATTAAGAAAGGAGCTTTGAAAGCACATGAATGCTACCAAAGATTTTCAAGAGTTTCGATATATTGCCAAAAAACTATTCATATTGTAATAAAAAACATTATAATATAGTACTTATTGATTAACTCGAAATAAAACTTCAAAAGCACATAAAAGTTTAAAACATACTTCCACTGAAGACATCTTATAAAAATACTGATAATTGATACTTCAAAATAGTTTTATTAAATATTAAAAATTAATTGTTTTAAAATATATATTTTTTGGAAGCACATTAAACGAGCTTTTATTACACAAGACTCATGAAAATAGGTTATTATTAGTTTTAATCAATATGAGATGAGCTTTTAAAGTACTAAATAATTAGAATTGTTGATTAAAGCTTTTAGTTCTATCTCCAATCAGCAAATGATTATAAACATTTGCATTATAATAAAATTTCAAGTCCTTAGTCAAAATAACTACAAAAAACTTTCAACTTTAGAAGTACATTTATGACTGCTCGAATTTGTATATGCCAAGGAACAAGTACAATATTTGTCTGCTTTGGCTAAGAGATTTGTTAGCTGTCTACTCTCTGCTCTCTCTGCTCTCAACTACGACCCATGCACCTTGTCCGGGTTAACAACCCTACCAACTTTGCACTTGGCCCCACTTGGCCAAAAACAGACGGAACTGAACAGGGGACACAGCTGCCTGGCCATTTATTTGCGTGCCAAAACAATTTAACACAAAAATTGTGCGCATTTAAAATATGCACGAGTGCAGTTATCCTTTGACATACACACACACACACCAGGACACACACTCACACATATATACACGTACCAGACAGGCTAACATTTAGAGTGGAAGTTGCAGGTGCGGTTTCAGCCAGGAGCAGCATGTTGCCAACAAATTTCACTCTGGTTGTTGTTGCTCACGTTGTTCTCGTTGTTCTCGTTGTTGTTGTCGTTATTGTTTACGCTCTTGTTTAAATAATGGCCACACAACGTGCCCAATGCCTGGACTGTTGCACATTGCAATTGGATTTTCAATTATTGGCCAATTTAATGGTCGCCCTGCCCCCTTTTAGCCACCTCAAAAACGAAACGGATTCTCGAAAATCAAACCACCTACACGGCCATTTGTTTGTGTTGTTATAAAATATTTAAGTTTTATTTGTGCGAGTATTTATATGTTTTTTTATTAGTGCAGTTTTTTATGATGCACACACACACACACCTTTTAGTTTCTCTTTTATTTCTTCGTGTTGATCATCATTTTATGGGTTCTGTGCGTGTTTTTATTTCGAATTTGGCGCTCAAAGGATTTCAAGTTCACGTACACTAATTTTCCGCTTTTCCGTTTGTCAGTTGTTCAGTTTTCAGTTCTCAGTCCGACGGCAAATTTTATTATGCATGCATCGCTGCAGCGTGTAAAACAATAAAAAGTTAATGCTTTTTAATACCATGGCTACAACTCTTTAATGTCGAAAGTGTCTCCCTCTTCCCCCTCCCCCTCCCCCTCTCACTGGCAGCTGGCCATGTTTTTTGTCCGTATGTCCAACAATCTGAATTATGTTGTCAGCAGCTGTTAGCCTCTAAAGAGCTTTAGCTTCTGCTCTATCAATCCAATTGAATTGCTTTCATTTTTATGCATATATTACAAATATATTGTATGTATCTCAACTGATCCTGTGACCTTAGACAGAGATATCTAACGATGACTAAGTACTTTCAGACATACTATACAAAGATCTACTTTGTTTACATCTTACAAATCTTAAAAACTAACAAATAAAACCTCAACAAACTGAACCAAAAACAAAACCAAAATCAGAGCAGTTTACTTTTTGGTTGCTATGCAAATAATACAAATTTTGTTTTGGTTGCGAGTCCTTTTCGTGTTTGCCAAGTTGTTACAGATACAGATACTCATACAGATTCAGATACAGATACACACGACAGCATAGATATGATGGCAGAACTATTTGCCTATGACAATGTTTGCCCTTGTGGCCCTTGATAAAATATTAAATTGCCTTGCCGGTTGTATCTAAATGTAACTAGCTGTATCTGTATCTGTGGCTCGTTCTGTATCTTGTATCTGTATCTGGAGTGCGAGAATTTTGCTGCTCGACTTTTCTTATGAAATCTTGTTATCTATTGTGCCTCATCCACGTATCATTGCACTTACGTTTGTTATTGTTATTTGTTTGTACAGTACAAAGTGTTAATGGCACGTGCAGCTCGAGAAGACGGAGAATATCTTACAAACAAGTTCCACTTGTTTAAGAAGCGAGTAAATGTTAATCGAAGCTACATTTTAAATGACGAATATATAATTACATATTAATCAGTTCGAGGAATAGTTCAAACTTCACTTGAAATTAAAAAAATAAATAATTATTGTATGCAAGAAAACTGAGCTAAAAATTATAAATTAAGCTAGTTGAAAATCTTAACATACACTTCTCAACATTCTCCGCTTTAAGCCAATTTGCAAATGATTCTTTAATGAAGAGTATCAAAATAAGGGACATGCTGCGCACATGCGACAAGGCCTCTTAGAAGATACAGATACATCTACAGCTGTAGATACTATAGATACATAGGCTCACTTTCACCTCAAGGATATGCTTTGTCCTCCAGCCTACTTTAAATTCAACGTGTGCCCGCCTGTGGGATGTGCTTGTACTTGTTTGTCAGGCCTTTTGCCTGTTCTCCTGGTCATGTCTCAAACATTTCTTTATGAATATAAATACACATTTTATCGATTTTTCTCGCCAACAGCCATTTTGTGTACAGTACTTTGCCTCGTCTTTAAGGCGCTTTAAAAATATATAAACGGTGTAATGGCAATTTTCACATGTCAGTGCGGCAGTGCTAAGGGGAAAATCTCTGGAAAATTGCGCACATATGTCATGTGGTTGGTTGGCAACTCAATTGTAATTGTAAAAACAGAAAACAGACAAAGATCGTAGTGCAATTGGCAAGCAAACACCCCATAAATTGTGAATGACCCCCAAAAGAACAGCCAATGGATAATCACACATTGCTGACGCCCACTTCACACAAACAAAGTTCTTGTTTTTGCCCAAGTCAAGAGACAGTCCAGAGAGTTGCAACAACTAAAAGACAAGGCAAAAACTGCCCATATATCAATCGTGGCTAGCAGACGGTAAGGAGACACAAGCTCTTCTGCCTTCTCTCTCTTTCTTTCTTACTCTTGATAGCACTGATTTCGTTTATATAAATTATAATGTCATTATGGCAACCAGTCAACCCCACCACCCAAATCTCTAGCCACAACTCGACCAAGACCGCAATTACGTCGCAACTGCAAAACTTACCAGAGACAGAGACAGAGTCAGAGTTTGGTTGTTTTTTTTTGCTGGGGCGGTAGTTGAATCTCATTTCCAGTGCCTCAGTCGCCTCTTTCTCATTATCCGTATCGTGCAATTTCGTAAAAATGTCGCATTAGAGATTATCTGAGGAAACAAACTTGCACGGCTGCTTTTGCCAGCGAGAAAATTGGGGAAAATGTGGAAAATGGACAAAATGGGCAAATGACCCAACGGCATCAACTTGGAGCCAAAAATTTGAGCTGACAGTCGAGAAAATTACTGAAAAAGGCATTGCAGTGGAAAACTACAACAAGATGGACAGGAAGTAGAGCAGAGAAAGAGTGTGAGAGAGAGGGGAGAAGGAAGGAGTCTGTTTTTGGTTGGACTGTTTTGGGGTCCTTCATGTCTTATCCTTATCTGCAGACCCTGGACTAATGAGCTTGCCTGATGTGGTCTGTCTCTCTGTCTGTCTGTCTGACTGTCTGTCTGCCTGGTCAGGAGGGTTGCTCGGACTTTGGGCCATGTCAATGTTAGTGCACTGATTTTTATGTGTACGTGTGTGTGTGGGCCAAGTTTTGGCTGCCAAGCTCATTATATTGCCATAACCTCAGAATGTATATTGTATGTCCTGGCCATTGTCATTGTCTGGCAACTATAAAGGATTAACTTTGTAAATTGTTGTGTGCTACTCGCCACGTATAAAAATTAACTTGATTTTTACAGCATTGCCAGCTAATTTCCAGTACCCAGAAGTTAGAATAAATAAAAGGGGGAAAAGCATCTTGAGGGTAACGTTTGCAATGTCAGCATATGGCCAAAAAACCTGTCGCATATTAACACTTTACTCGCTGTTTTGGCCAGAGCAAATGTAGCATGAAATTGGAAAAATATATTTTTGTATCTGAAAGCAACCGCAGCGTTTAACCCCTTCACAAGGGTATTTCTTAACCCCCCAGAGTGGTTTAATTTCGGCTACAATAAAAGCAACTAACTTGTCAAAATAGAGACAGCAGGAAGAGGGAAGTGGGAAGAGGGAGATATAAAGGCTAACGTCCAGGCCAAACTGTATTTCGATTCCTCTGTATGCTTTGTATGTTTGTGCCGAGCATCCCAATTCAACTGTCACATTAATCGTTTGTTTTTGGTCACAAAATGCTACAAGTAAACGGTTGGCATATTTTTCTCTTTATTTTCATCTTTTTTGTTTTTTCTCTTTTTTTTGTTGTGTGTCGTGTCAGAGGACGCGCTCTCGGGTCGTACGTTCTGTCCAGCTTCCTTTTCCCTGTCCATTTTCCCAATTTCCACAGGCATCTCGATCCTTTTGTCCTGTGTGTTTGTTTGTGTTTATTTGTTTTGGGTGTATCCTGTGCTTGGGTCTGGTCGAGGCTTGACAGTGCTGGCAGGCTGTATAATTTATAGCTGCCTTTGCCTTTGCCGTGTCGTGTGTCAAAGTTTTTGTGGAAAATGCTTATGAATGAATGCGACAAATGGCCAAATGTCTACCTTGTGTGTGTGTGTGTGTGTTTGTTTAGCTGGATATAAAAATCAAAATCATTGCTCAGGCAAACATTTATTTCTAATTTTTCTGCAGTTTCATATTTGCAGCATGATTAATAGTTCGCCGTACTTTTAGGGTGTGTGCATTACACACATATAAAATATTTCTATTGACTATTGTTGCCAAATAAAAAAGAAGATTTCTCATTTGTACGTTTGTTTAGTTAAACGCCTCTGCAAAATGGCCGAGTGAAAACTGAAAGCGACGTTGACACTTGTTGTCACAGCTCGTGACATGGCCAAAACGTTGAGTTGAATTGAGGCAACGCCCACCACTTGGCCACTTGGCCATATTGACACTTGCCACTCACTCACACGAACCTTGAAAACATTGTAAAACTCGGAAAACTCTGGGCAACAACTGTGGCTACAAAATGTCAACGCCAACTGACAGACGACAAACAAATCTTATTTTTTGGGAAAAAATCAAATTCAAATTAGTCGCAAGCGAAACGAACAAAATACAAGAAAATATTTAAACAAATAAAAATCACTGCGGTACGTGCTTTTCTCTGCGTTTTTTAGAGCGCATCGTTAAGAAAATATTTTTACATTCTTTTTGGAGGAGGGGCAACAGTTTAAGAAGTATCTGGGGATGGGGACGACGAGTTGGCGACCCATTTAACAGTCCGATGCTCAGGTTGAAATCGAGCACAGCAAGAAAAAACAACACAGACAACAGGCAACACCTATTAAGCAGCATTTTCCAATTTTCCTGTGGACTGAGGGAAAACATTAAAAAAGACTTGAGTGATCAATAGATATACATATCTGAAAACAAAAATTAAGCAAAAAAAACTATTTAAAAAACTAAAAGAGTTTTTGGAGTTCTCAAAAATCTGATAAAGTTTCTGCACACATTGCTGAAATTGGAAAAAATTACATTCATTAAAAAAAAAATTGAAATTTCAATATTAGAATAAGAATTTAAACTGCAATTCGATGACTTTTTCCATTCAAAAATTCTTCCTTTCGCTCCCCTAACTCCCCTAACTAAATAATTTTTCTGATGGGAAACTTTGTATTTCCGCCTATTGTAAATAATTTATAATTGTCTGTCATTCTGTGCTCTCTAAGGAATATTCCATATTCCAGCCATTATTCATCTCTATGATTTGCTGAAAATATCAATTAATAAGCCAAATTTTCTAAATTAATTTGGAACCATCTTAATGCTATTATTTTCCCAGTGAATTTAAGTGAAAGTTGCAGCGCAAGTGAGAGCATTGTCAACGGCATAAATTGTAGAAAATGCCGTGTAATTAATTGAGCTGCAGACAGCAGACACTTGCCTAGAGTCCGTATACCCCATTTGGTAAATGTCGACCCCTCGAATTTCACATAAAAACGACGAGAAACAGTGAGGCACCAAACTAATTGTTTCAAAATGTCACCGCGGGTGTTTGCAACCAGTCGGAGTCGGAGTCCCTGCCTGGCACCTTAAAAACCACATAAAACTGACAACATGTGAAAATGCCATAAATTATGCAACGTACTGAGCTGAACGAAGAAAGTCTATAAGATTTAGGTGCAATGGCCAGGAAGTCGAGACCTCGGCCATATGGGCACACACCTCATTCGAGGGGCCAGGCCAAGTATCAATTGTCTGGCCATAAATCTGCATTGGGAACATGTCAAAGTCGAACTAATTAATATGAAATTGAGCATAACTAACTAGTGTAATCATTGCATGCTAACCAAACTCATGCCTCATTTGATTTCCTTAAGATTTATGTTTGGGAGAGAAAGCAATTTTCTCTGATTATCTTTCAGCTTGTTGCGTTAAGTTCTCTATAATGTGCCTGGCTCCTTTAATGGCTTCAATTAATGACCCAAGTCTTGGCCTTTCTCTCAGCTCTCTGCTCTCACAATCTCCGACACTTGTGTCCTTAATCGAGCTAACCAAAAGGCCATTTAAAACTGATTCTACTGCTCCAGTGCCGTCGTATCGCATAAATCCTTTTATAAACGCATTTTTATGGTCTTCCAGAGGAGCAGCTTTCTCCTCTAGTTTGGGTGTGTCCAACTCGATCCCTCGACTTTACACAATTGCTTTAATACCTTTAAACCTATGTTAAAACATTAATTTTTTTGTATATTTCTGTGCCCTTTGCTGGTTTATTCTTTTCAGTTTGGGCCGAAACCGGTGATTTTCGTGATAGTCATAGCTCCATGACCGCCGTAGCAAATAGTTTGGATAGCACACATTTAAACAACTTTCAAACATCGTCAACATCCACCTTAACGAATCGAAGTCGGGATCGCAAAGATGGTAAGTTTTCAAGTAAAATTTGTGCATAATTAACATAAATTGAGAGTTAATTAATTTCGCTCTTAGAGAAAGTTTTTCTGGCAACATTAACAGATAGTATTTAAATTTGTATTTCAAAAACAGAGTCCATATTATAGAGGATTTCAAGAAGAGGAATGTTATGAAGTCAGATTAAAATAATCGATTTGAATGCATATCTGTCTGTCTGATTATCTGTCATTTCTTACGCAATCCAAAGTAAAGAGTTTCAGATGTACTGCTGATCTTAAAAAGAGATTTGTATATAAAGTAGATTAGTCGAATCTGAATCAATGGTACAGACCTCGAACTGTCAGAGGAGATAGCTGAATATATGTTGATGAAATTAGGTATTTATCATAAAATAACATTAATTTCATTCAATAAGATCTATAAGTTTATTTCACAAAAATATATCTTTATAAGTAATTTTGTATTTTAAATACAATTGCCTACTTCCAATTCGACAAATCTCAAATATTAATTAGAGTTTCGATCATTTATGTGGTTTAGTAATAAGCGTGGAACAGTCGACGCATAGAAAGAGAGGGCAAACCTATAGGTATAGAGGAAAAAAGAGAGAGGGACTCGTTACTGATTTTATACATGCGAGTACATTAGATAAGAAACATAATTTATTATAATAATTTTCTAAAGCATGGCCAATGGGCGTCGCTGGGTGGTGCGTTGCAGAGGGTTGGCGGGGGCGGAGGGAGGAGGGGGTGACTGGAGTGGTTACCTCTTGGCCTTTGTCGGCAAAATTTACTCACTCGCGTCGCGTTTAGTTTTCGATTAGACTGCTTTGATTTGCGACATGATGACGACGTTGTCGAGCCACCGAAACTGATATTTCATATTGGGGCCCAGTCATTTAGTTTATTTGATTAAGTTTTTCGGTGTTGGAACAAACAACAACAACAGAGAAAGCACGCCGCCATGATCGATGACATGCCGGGAACACACATTAACGGGTTGTAAATCTGGTAGCTGACCAAAAAAAAAACTAGGCTAGCTCCGTCGGCGGCTCCACGTTTGATGTTCCAAAGTAAACGGTGGGTGGTTGGGTGGTGGGTGGTAGGGGGCATGGCGTCATTTGAAGGTTGCATGGCAATAGCAATTAGTAACCCCACCAGAAATTGGGGGGTAACTGATTAGTCCGTTAAACTGGCCTGATGAAGCAGTGCAATCGTTGCTGCTGCTTTTTTCTTATCAATATCAAATTAATTACGAGAATCTGAAATGCAATTTGCCTTTACTTTGCTTTGCTTACAGGCAATCGCAGCGTCAATGAGACCACAATCAAAACGGAGAACATATCAAATTCCGGTCACGATGAGCCGATGACAACCAGCGCCGATGAGCCCAAGAACGATAAGAAGAACAAGCGACAGAGGCGTCAGCGCACACACTTCACCTCACAGCAGCTGCAGGAGCTGGAGCACACGTTCAGTCGCAACCGATATCCGGATATGTCCACGCGCGAGGAGATCGCCATGTGGACCAACCTAACCGAGGCCAGAGTCAGGGTAAGACATGATCATTTATTTATTTAATTCAAATATTTATTCTGACTGGGGACTGACAACCAATGTGCAGCCAAAACGGCAAGAGACAGAAGGCTGAAATTTTCACAATGGGCGAAGGATATTTTATAAATGAATAAAAATCGGATTATTGAGAAAATCATTTTACTTAGAGCTTGCAATAATTCTAGTATAATATAAATTTGCAGTGGGCCTATTAAATAATTTCAAGTGATCATAATCCGAGTAATCAGGATCTCATTTAATATTTAGTGGGACTTAAAAGATTATATTTGTTTAAATTAAAATAAATTATATTCTGTGGAGCTTCCAATAATTCAAATTTCTATAATTGCAATGTATGTAGCCATAACGGTAAGAGCTAGAAGAATAATGTTTTCACAGTAATCTTATTAAAAAACTTTACCTGCAAGTGGTTCAAAATCCGGGTAAACAGGATAGTATATGATTTTTTTTGACACTTCAATATGTTTATTTATGAAATAAAATAATAATTATAGAATTGGCAAATCTTCACATTCGTATAAAGGCAAAGGGATCAAAGATGGGGTAACCAGGTAATCATATCATACATTAATTGCGCAGCCAGCCGCAAATTGCAAACAAAAACAACAAGAGCAGCGATGAGTGCAACGTTGGCAACAGCAACAACCACATCAATTGCATTGTGGCCTGTGCAATTATGCGGCAATTACTGCGGCGCCTGCACTTCTCTTGCCTCCTGTCTTTTGTCTCTTCCCTCTTGACCACAGCCCCAAATGACCGCAATGCAACCGCAGCACGTAGCTGACACCAATACAAATACAAATACAGACTCACACTCAAACACACACACATTTGCTGATACGAAATGCCAGCGCCAACTCGTAAATATGTTCCCCCCTCTCTTTGGGCCAAAATAACCGTTTGAATTCGCGCGGCTTAAGCGTTCTGACCAAAAACCGCCGAGCATCCGCCATTTTGTGCTGAAGTGCAAATTTATGGTGCAGTCGGTGGGTGGCTTTGGGTGGTTTTGAGTGGCTGCAGTGGCGCAAAGTTGCCATAAATTGCCGCCTCGATTGCGGCTAAAACTTTGGCGCAGTTTGCAGTCCAGCCTGTATTGTTTTGTTTTGTTTTTTTTTTTTGTTTTATGGTTGTAAACTGGGCCGAGACCGCAACGCAGCAACGGGAAGGCTTATCAAGTGTTCAGCTGTTTGTACATGCCACGACAATTGCTACTGCTATTGACAGCCTCAAGGGTTCTATGGCCCAAGCAAACTTCAGATATACATAGAAGATATCAAGATATCAGTGAGGAGGAGGGGAGTGTATTGTATCTAGACAACACGCACAAACAGTTGTAATTGTTTGTAAACGATAGTTGGTAAACAATTGAAGAGTTGTATGCCTTTAAGTGGCGCCAAGGGGCAAATATGCTCCAGCAAATACAAAACCCGACCGATAATTTCGATATCATAGATATATGTTGTTGTTGTCAGCGACACTACGGCAGCAGATACAGATACAACTAAAGATACTTTTGTATGGGCATAGCTATAGTTATAGACAGCGCTTGATCGATGATGATCGTCAACCAGTTGATGGACTATGGCGACATTCGTTAATTGAACAAGCAGCAAGGCAAAAACGGGTCATTTATCGTTTGCCGTTTGCTTTGCAATTAGTTGACAAATAAAAAACATCTGCCAGATACGTTGCTGACAAATCGCTGCCACAATGCATTTTTCATGGTTTTTCTATGCAAATTTTTTGAACTCTCTGCAACAAAGTTGCGCATATGCCCAGAATACAGAGAACAACAAAAAATCCAGAATATACACTTGACAGCAACTATAAAGAAATTAGCTGCGGCCCACCAGAAACAAGTGTCAAACTTGGGGTGAATGGAAAAGTCGGAAAATGATGTCAATCGAAACATGTGTTGAGCGAAAAATGCATAAAATATTGATACAGTTTGTTTTATGGTCCATTATAATGATGACAAAAGGTTTGCATTTGTTCCTTTTTGGGGTGCACAACCCTCCAAAAGTATATGTATCCCTCAGATAAAATGCAAAACAAAGGCCAGGCAATTTGTCAGCGGGCTACGAGGGTTGTTTAATGAATTAGAAACCGCACGAGAATTAATGATCATGATCGCGCTGTCTTTTCCCATTTGACTGCAATAATAGCAAAGGCAATAAAATTTATCAAATATACAAAAGGATTACACACACACACACACACATATATAAATCTGGGTGGGTTTAAAGTTGTCAAAAAAAAACAGAAACTGAAATCAGCCCCGTCTTGACAAACAAAACGTTAGGCGGGTAGAAAATGTTGTCTTCTTGGATCTGGTTGTGCCTGATAGCTGATAGCTACTAATCTCAGGATTAACATGAGTCGGCAATTATGGCAATATGTTCCCATCTCCGATGCTGACTTTTTAATACATTTTAACATAACGGAAGCCTTTACGTATTTAATTCAATTAACAGTTACAGTGTAACCAACAACACAAACTCATAAAAACATTTGTTGCTTCGACTCTTTTATTTTTCTCTTTTCTGTTTTCTGTTTTCTGTTTTGACAACAAATCGAATATAGAGAGAGTTGCCCAATGGGGCAAGAGTATATAAAAAGCAGACCAATTGTCTGTTCTCTCTTTTTTTATGGTCAGGTGTTGGCAATGGCCTGGAAACAAACGAACATTTGTCTGTGTACTCGTCGTATAGGAAAACCATTTTGGTTGTGCCTCCATAAAAAAACAATGGCCATAAAGGAGCCACAATATGGGCCGTTAGAGTCGACGTATTTGGCGGCGATGTGTCTATTACCGGTCGTGTTTAATGGTGTCAAAAGGTTCTATAGTTGCAGCTACTCTGAAAATTGAATAGCAACAGGGGAATATTTTATATGTACCCTCTTTCCACTCTTTTTTTTAAAAAATGTAAATTTGTCGTCTGTAAAATTAATTCGCATTACTTTTGAAGCCTACATATCTTGCTTATATAATAAACTCCGAGAAACCACCAAAAACAATACAAAATTATTAAAAATTATTTATTACTACTCATAGCCATTTCAATAAAAAAGATATTCTGCAATAAATTTAGATAATTTATTTTTATTATAATTAAAATTTATTGAACAGAAAAAAGCTCCCAATAATAATTTCTTATTAGTTGTATTCCATTCACTAAAATAAAATGATGACAATCAGATTAATATTAAATTGCTCAAAATAAGCCATTAACATAGAAAAATGATCACATCTATCAATGCTTTCATAAGTTCTGGATTCTTTAGATTGAAGAGTCACTATATCTTAAAAAAAAATGTCAAGCAATTATGTCTGTTAGTTAGCTACAATCTTATAAAGGGTTACTAATCGTTGTGAGCTGAAAGTCGTATGCTTATCAATATTGCTAGCAATCAAAATTTTTACTTCAGTTTCAAGCGCTAACCCGGAAGTCGGTAGAAAGAGGGACAGCAACAACAACAGCAAGAATTAAGCAAATAAAAAACGTATTTAGCTGCAATTTGTGGCCATCAATCAAAATGGCAGCTCTTCACTTAGAAGACAGACCCTTAGAAATCAGTAAAAAAAAAAAAAAGAAATAATAAAATCCCAGTTCAACCCGTAACTTTTGCCACATGGTCACATTGGCCCATACTCATACTCATATTCCAATTTTCTTTTTCTACTCTCTGTGTTTTTTTTAACAACTTTACCTGATGAAGCGTTGCGGCACCAGCATAAAACATAGGAGAGAGAGTAGGGGCATTGAAGGGAGGTGTCATTTGCCGCTTTCATCAAAACCAATTAGGATTTTCTGCTTGAGTCAGCGGGTGACTCTGGAGTGTTTCATCTGCCCGTTGAGTGGAAAATTGCGATGGTTTTTTCCTCACTCGGACGTTGCCAATTTTTTGCTGCTGTCGTTTTATTTTTCCTTTTTTTTTGCTCCTGCAGTCACATCAATTTTCCATCATGCAAACGTTGCTTTTCCTTTTTTTTTTGGTGTGCCCAAACTTCAACAACTTGCTAAATGATACGTGAAAATGACAGTTGACGAGATCGATGACGTTAGTTTTGCATCACAGTCAAGCTGAAGTTGATGATGATGATGACGACGATGATGAGGATGAGAATGAGGATGAGAATGCTGCTCTGTCTGAGCGATGTACCTTGACAAATTGACACATTGCTGTAGGATATTGAAATTGGCAAAGGCTTTGATTTATGTGCTAGCCAAGTTGTGAGCAACTTTAACCAATTTCTTCCGTTCCCACGTTTCCCAATGCCAAACTCACAGTTACAGCTCAATTTGCGGACCAGAGTCAGACTCCGACTCATGCGATTTCAATTAACTGGCGCAACTAATTCGATTAAACCAATTACCGGGCAAATAAATGCGCATTAAATTGTTCACGCGACACGAGCCAAACATTTTCCACTTGCAACGTTAGTTTTGACTTTTCCCACAAAAACAAACACAGGACGTTTTTAGGCCTAGTTTTTGCATACATACAAGTACACACAATTCGAGCCGTGTTCTACGCGTGGCCGTATTTAGTTCCGGACTTTGAACCGGAGTGTTGCATGCAACGTGGCAGACCAATAAATTTCAACCCCAGCCGATTTTGGGCGTTGATTTAAGTACAATGTGGCAATGCGGCAACAAGCAAATGCGTTGCACGAACTGCCAAAAATGCGACTGGTAATTACCTGAACGTTGCAGCCACAATTTGTCTGGGAAAATTTAACAGCCAACAAGAAAAATTATGAATGCAACTTTAAACGTAATTTGCAAACTAAGCAAAGCAAATCTTTAAATAAACCACTGCCATAAGCAAATAAAGAGAAGGCAGTGGAAGTGGGAAGAGAATAAATATGTGGGCAGAGAAACTCATCAAAAATGCTGGCAACGTCTGCATAGCAGGCGCCTTTGTCATTTCCCAGATACAAAAGTATCTGCAAGCTGTAGTAACTGTATCTGTAGCTGTAGCTGTTGTATCTGTATCTGCGTAAACTTGAGCAATAAATTACAAAGTTGCCATTTTGTTTTTTATCTACTTGCTTTTCTCTTTTGTTTTTCTCGTTTTGTGTACTTTTTTGTTTGCAAAATAATTTTGATTTATTTTTTGTACCCCTGCTGCTGCTGCTTCTTCTGCTCTGCTTTTACTCCCACACACACAAACAACTTTAATGCGGTATACAGTTGCTTTTTTCTTTTTTCCTTACTTTTTTGGAGGGTGGCACGCTGAGTTTATTTATATAAAGCTCTCCATTAAAAAAGAAAGAAAGGCAACAGGAGCAGCGACAACAGCAACAATGGCAGTATTTATGTATATTTGTATTTATAATTACTGCACATGCGTATTACGAGTCGCCCTTTTGGCTATGGACTGTGAGGGGGTTGTCGGTTGAGGGTTGGGGTTGGAGTTGGGGGCTGGGGAACTTTGGATTTTGGGGGAGTTTTTCGCAAACGCGCGCGACAGACGGATACATAAATTTTCAAGTTGGCGGCAATATAATAAATTATGTGGCACGGCGACGCAATAAAAGAAAATGGCTGCCGCACAGCTTTTAAAACTTTAACTAACTTGCAACATCTCTTTCTCTCTCTGTCTCTCTCAGGTGTGGTTCAAGAACCGTCGGGCCAAGTGGCGCAAACGTGAGCGGAATGCAATGAATGCGGCTGTGGCAGCTGCAGATTTCAAGTCTGGCTTTGGCACACAGTTCATGCAACCGTTTGCCGACGATTCGCTGTACACTTCGTATCCGTACAACAACTGGACCAAGGTGCCATCGCCATTGGGCACTAAGCCCTTCCCGTGGCCCGTCAATCCCCTCGGCTCGATGGTGACCAGCAATCATCACCAGAATTCGGTCAACTGTTTCAACACTGGGGCCAGCGGAGTGGCCGTTAGCATGAACAACTCAATGCTGCCGGGGTCAATGGGCTCCACGTTGACCAACACGAATGTGGGCATGGGCACCGCCCCCTGCCCGTACACGACACCCGCCAATCCGTATATGTATCGCGCTGCCGCCGAGCCGTGCATGAGCAGCAGCATGTCCTCGAGCATTGCCACATTGCGCCTGAAGGCGAAACAACATGCCACCGGCTTCAGTAGCCCCTATTCGGCCCCGTCGCCCGTATCGCGATCCAATTCCGCCGGTCTGTCCGCCTGCCAGTATGGCGTCACCGATGTTGTCTGAGAAAACGCACTCGGTGCTCTGCTCAATCAGCATCAGCACCACTTGCAGCATTTCTCCGGCCAGCACAATGGCAATGCCATGCAGCATCATCATTTGACCGGCAACAACAACAACAACAACATGTTGCACGCTCACAACCATAACAACAACAACAACAATAACAACAATAATAATCATCTGCTGCTGGATCATAGCGATTTGGGTTTGGGCAACGGTGGAGGCGGAGGCGGAGGTGGCACGGACGATGGCGGTGGCGGTGGCACAGTGGGCAGCATTGATGACAACAACAAATCGCCGCTGGGCAGCAATGGGTTAATGTCTGCCGCTGCAACAGCTGGCGGTGGCGCCTCCAACGGTGGCAACGACAACGGCGACGATGTCGACGAGGAAGTCATCGATTGAGCGATTGCTTATTAAGTATATATATAAAAAATATACATATATAAATATATTTAAAGCAAATAAAAAAATATTTAAATCAACGTACTTATAACATAAATAATTAACAATTTGTTATTGTAAAACTGCATAAATCAGTAAACAAAAAAAAAACACGACAGAAAACCAAAAAAATGTAGCATTAAGCGTACTTAATTCAATTTTAGATGGAAATGTCGCATCAGCAACAACAACAACAATGGCAAACAAATTTTTTCAAAGAACAATAATTACATTTACAAAAAAAAAAAATAATAATACAAAAAAAAAAAAGAAACGAGAAACCAATTGAAATGCCAACTTTGTGGGCAGTTTTAATTAGTTGGCATTAAGCGCCAGCCAGAAAGGCAACAAAATTAATTACAAATTGATAATTGTGTTTTATTTTTGTGCCGATTAAATGCCAATTATGTTCATTTAACCTCCCCCCAAATACCCTACCCCCAAAAGTAAAAAAAAACTGAGAACATTAATGTATAATGTTAAGTGTTTTGTAAATATAAAGCAAATATTTAGCTATAGACAGCAAGCTGTATGTATAAGAAGATAAGCAAGTTTGATCTTAACTAAAAGAACTAATTAGCTATACCAAAAAAAAATAAAAACAAAGCAAGTTAAAGTTGTCTGCAAAATTGTTCGGAACAAATTCACCAATAAAACCAAAACCAAAATAAGAAAATAAACTCTGCCTATTCCCTAACCTCTTTTTGTTTTATGCAGCTCATATACCAAATACTATATATATATATAAAGAACGTATCAAGATCAAGTCAAATGAAAAAAGTGTATTGTAAACAAAATATATCAAAGACCGTAGTTCAGTTTTTAAGGAGTTGTCTAGTCGTATAAACAACCAGAGAAAGAATAATAAATGAACAACAAGTTGAGAAACTACTAAAAAAAAACTATTAAAATAAAACTAAATATAAATATAAATATATTTAATAATTGTACACTTAACATTATTAGTTATAGAAATTGAATCAAATGAAAAACAAAAAAAGAACAATAAAAATTATGAAAAAACAAAAAACAAAAACTCTGTTGTCAATTTATTTATGCGGATAATAAATGAGTTTTCGAAAATGTAAAATTAAAAAATCAAATTGTTATTTATGCAAAGAACCTGCTGGCAATTATTAATAGGCCACAGAGCAGAGCTGGAGTTGGACCCTGGAGACTTGGCCACTGTTGCGGTTTAATTTGATGCTTTTACCGAAGGTGGTGCAAAAATATCCATCCATCAATTTATTCATTACAATGAAATTATGTCGAATTTATATGCACCCCACCAACGCCGCCAAATGACAGAGGACAGAGGCCAGAGGATCGGGGTGGCGGAAAATCACCGCACAATAAAAATAATAATAAAAGGACATGCTCCTGCTGCTGTTCGTCCTGCTGCCTTCTGCCTGCTTTCTATGCAAAAATATCCCGAAATGCCATTGTCAGCCATGGGGGGTTGCTTTACCCTCTGACTGTCTTTGGCCTAAGGGTGAGATGGCTAAGGAGGCAGGGGAGCATCAAATTTGAATTTCATATGCTGACTGCCGCTCACTTGCCGCTGATTGAAGGCAGGCTAATAAAGTGCCTAGCCTATGAAGGGGGGAAAAGCAGAAGCAGTAGAACAAGAAGCAAAAGTAGAGAAAGAAAAACCCCGCTGAGTTAAGCGTCATTCAAGAGAGTGTGAGGGGGCAGAGACCATTTGATTTATTTTATTTCCCTTCTGCCCGCTGTTAATGTTTTAATAAGATTGATTTTATTGCGGCCGCTTCTCTGTCTCCGCTTTAGCCGTGTGGGTGTCAAAGGGTTAATAAGCTGCTGGCCTGCCTGCCTGCCTGCTGTTTAAGCACTTTATTAGTGCCCTGGCCATGGCCCAATGGCAACTGCAATTGCCATGCACGAAATTAGCAATTAAATTGCTTGAATAAACAGATAAACGGAGCATGGATCTTAGGATGAGCAGCAGCTGTCGAAATGCCAACTAAATTTCATTCTTTTGGGGGGATAAACTCAACTAAGAAACTTATTCGACTCGCACTAAAGTCAACTACTTGCAAACCTATTGAAGCCAAGTTAACGTTAACGTTATCGCCAACTCGACACTCGACACTCGTCACTCGGCAAACACGAATGACATTATTCTTTGGCAATGCGTAATTAACTTTTTGGCGTAATTAATGCCAAGTCTAATTATTGTTAATCATGCTCAGCCTGGCACAACGAGCCATATATATGAGCTTCAATTAAAATCAGCAGCATTTCAACTCAAATACATGCTCTTACATATTTACAAGGAATTGTGTTTGTGTGTGCTTGTGCATAGAATTAATGACAGTAGTTGATTTGATGGATTAATCGTGGTAATTAATATAAATTTATAGCTTTAAAAAGAAAATTTTTCGGAGTGTTATACTTTGCTATATATAATATAAATTTGATTGAAGGATTTTGATTTGCTGCTGCTGTTTAAAGCTTCGAAGAGAAGCAAAGCTTAGTTTTAAAGTTTCATTTATTTTCTTACCGTTAATGCTTTCCAATGCACTTTTAAATTGACTTGCTGCAAGTAATTTTAGGGATTTATCCATTTTAAGCATCTAAATCTAATATATTTTAGGTGAATCTCAAGCCCTATTATATTTATTTTACAGCTACTAAGCTGCTGCATTTTATGTGCTTTTAAATATAATTTTATGCTGATATTCGTTTACAGAGAAATAATATTTGATTTAAAGCTTCTTAAGTTGTAAGTTCAAGTATAACTTTAAGCTTTCTTGAGCCTTAAAATAGTTTTCGCTTCTTACTTTGCTTCACAGTCAGCGCCAACTCTTTTACAGTGGATTACATTAAACACAATTAATCAAAGGTTTGATTAAGCTGGTGTCATTGCATGTACTGTATGTATTCTTTGTATGCAAAACTTATGTAAGTATGTATGTGAAAGCTGCGCCATCTTGAAATATTCTTAAGACAAAACACGCACAACAAAAGACAACAACAACAACAACAACGCTCTGCTGTCAGCCATTACTTATTTGCCTGCCAGGCTTCCAGCTCCAAGTCCCGACCCTTTTCCCCTCGTGGAGCAATCAGAGAGGCAGTCAAGCAGCCAAGCAGCATCTCCAGCTTCTTCGACTCGTTGGCATCATTCTCCATCATTTAGTTTGTCAGTGTGCGGCAGTTTCATCATTATTATTCCTGTTTTCCAAATGTTGTTGTTGCTGCTGCTGCTTGTTTCCTATTGTGTTGTACACAGAAACTCGTCATCGTCATCATGATTTGTCTGTTGTTGTTGTTGCATTTGTGCCTTACGTAGTACTTGTCTTTCTTAACTCATTGCGTTGGCAATAAATCTTGGCTGCTCTTATCTTGCCACGCACACTTTGGGTCTTTGCCCTTGGCTTTCTTGCTGCCAGGTTTTAGCTGCCAGATATCCAACTCTCAGCCCAGTTCGTTCCCAGTAGTAGGCCTGGTTAAATGTATGACACCTGCTTAACTCAGTCATTAGAAAAGCTGCCGTCTAATGAGTCGCCAGATTTCTCTTTAGCTGAAATTTCAATTTGCAACACTTTTTACGATCAAATGTTGGGTCAGTTTTAGGGCTCATTAAATGCAAATGAAATATGGGCCAAAAGCCAAAATAATTCGCAACTTATAAACAAGCTAAGAAGAGAGAGGACAACAACAAAATAAAACGCATAAAAATGTGCACAATAAAGAAACCAAACTCTAAATGTTATTGCCTAAATGTAGACCCAAAGGAAGCGAACATATATACATATGTATATATTTATTTATATGTGTGTGTGTGTGTGGCTTGCTTTTATGGCCAAAAGGGCGCACATAAAACACGACACCATTTTGTTGCTGTTGTTGTTGCTGCTGATATTGCTATTGCTATTCGGGGGCCCAAGTTTATTTATTTCAAATTTACTTTTGGCCATTTTATGTTGGCAAATTTTGACCTAAAAATCATAAAAATTGTAATCAAAATGCAGCCGCGCACACAATTTATGACCAGAGAGCAAGAGCAAAACAATAGAAAGAGACAGAGTAAGTGGGAAAGAGAGGGAGAGAGGAAGGACAAGTTCTAATAACGTCTAAGCGCGAGTCCGAGTCCGAGTCCGGAAGCAGCAACCTCGAAGCTGGAGGCTCAGCGCTTATGGCTTTTTAATGGTGCCGTGTGTCGGTTTTGTGGCAAATAAAATGGCGCACATTAAAAGCATGTTACGAGGCGACCGAGCTCCAACCTCCGCCCGCTCCCTCTCCCTCTTCGAGTTCTCTCTCCCCAGGCAGCGAGCAATTGCATTGGCCCTGGCCACTTGGCCTGCTGCTAGTACAAGTATTATATTGAGGTCATGCATGGCAGCTCTCTCTCTCTCTCTCTCTCTCGCTGTCTCTATCTAAGTGTAAATAAAAAATACATAAAAATATTTTACGAGTTGCGGACTAAGTCAAGAAATTCTGCAATAAAAATGGCGGCAAATAAAATTGACAATATTGTCATGTGCGCGATTTGAAGACCGAACATAATGAGTAAATTTTAATTTACTTAAAAGGCATAAATAAAAATCATTAGAATGCGACAGCAACAAATGCTACTGTCTCCCTCTCTTTCTGCTCGCTGAGTGTGGAGCCAATGATTATTCTGGGTTTTGTCATTTCAATTCGCATTATCCTTTGCACTTATTTTACTACTTTGTGCGCTGCTGTTTGTGTTAAACAATCTCCCTTTTTACCAACACCCACCTCAATGTGTGTGTGTGTGTGTGTGTGTTGGGGTGTGTTTGCGTAATGGCGGGTGTGTAGTCGTTGTCGTTGTCGTCTGCCGAGTAACTCGCATTGTCATTGTGCAAATAAAATATGTCACGACTCGCCCACTCCAAAAAAAACACTGACAGTGCTTTGTTGAGCCCCTTTCCCCTTGCCCCTTTGCCCCTTGTACCTACCCCTCGCTTTATTCCTGCCCCGCATCGAAACCGAAACACGCCCCCTTGCTGTGTGTGTGTGTGTGTGTGTGTGTGTGTGTGTGTGTGTGTGTGTGTGTATCTATCTAACCTTTTGTTGCCCATTGTAGTCATTGTACACCACACACAATGAGCCACACTATCGTCTGCTTGTTTCTTTCCTTTTCGAACCAAAAACGAAAATCGCATTTATATAAACTTGAATGAATGAGCGTAGAGAATGTAAATTGGATTGGTGAAATGAATGCAGTGCAACTGCGAAAGACCCCAAACACAAGTTTATGTAATCGATAGAAAGTCATCCGATTAAATTATAATATAAACTACTCGGTGGGTGTTCCAGGAAACGTCTATCCGTAATGGTAACTGAGTTGCCGCTTTAACTTTCTGTGTATTTATAATCAAAGTAGTCAAAGGATATTTAGGATAGGCAGGACTCCAATAAATGCAATTCTTCTGAAAATATTCTTAATATTTCACTCAAACTATAATAGTTTCAAGATAATTTCGAAAACTTTTAAAAGACTCAGGGTTGTTCCAGAAAACATATCGTAATTACGTTCTTAGTCTTAAAATTTCACTCAAACTATAATAGCATAAGATATTTTCGAAAAAATTTAAAAGACTAAGGGTTGTTCTAGAAAACATATCGTAATTACGTTCCTAATAGTTTCAATTTCTTGCATAATTATTCAAGTTTATCCTTTCTTCTTTCTGTATCCTTTCCATTTAAATACTATCAGTTTATCAACGCTGCATTTCTGTTTCTCAATTATTCGGTTTTTAAGCCACATCCTTATCATTTTCCATGTTGGCAAAGCATTCACTTTTCACCTTCAACTAAAACTAAACAAGAGCTAAAATCCAAATCCATGATTTCAGCTACAAAATCCTTTTCAAATCTCCAGCCAGGTGAAAAATAACACATAAAAAAATACATTTATTTTTCATATTGTGTACATTTTTATAAAAATGTTTTACGAAAAATAAAGCCAATACACACAAGCGAATATATAAAAAATATATGTATAGTATTTTTAGGGTAACTCTAAAAGACATTTGCCGCTTGTAGTTCTCTCTGTGTGTGTGTGTGTGTGTCGAGCGCTTTTTGGCTAAATGCGAAATCGATTGGAAAACAATTTCCAATTTTTAAAGAATTATCGCCGCCATATTCGCGCGTGCTATACTAAATCACACATAAGCAACCTCTAAATCTGCTACCCGGCACTCACACACACACACACACTCACTATAATATATACACATATATATAGAGGAAACCTTTTGGCGCAGCTTTTCCTTTTTTCCTCGTTTATTTCTTTTTTATTTCGCTGCTTCTCATCGCAATATTTTCCATTTCATTTTCTGCGCGGTTTGGCTTTGGCTGCATGGTTGACTGAGTCCCGGAGAGTGTGTGTGTGTCTCTGTGTGTGTGTGTGTGTCGTTATCTTTACCACAATAGCAGAATTCCATACTCCAGTATTCATACATATTCATGTATACACATACATACATACATACTCTTTTATATAGAGAGACAACCCGCAGCCATTTGCTTTTATGTTCCTTTGGGTTATTGCACCTTTGACTTTGAGTTGTTGCGAGTTTTTTTTTTGGAACCAAACTCCCCATTTTTCGCCCCTTTTCGCCCTTTGTCCCTTTGCAGTCGCACTCGAATGGAAGCTAAGCAACCATTTCACATGTCCCATTTATTGTTATTTCGTTTTAACCAAGCGTGTGTGCGAAAGAAAAGCTGAAAGCAGCCGCAAGTATTTCCTAATCAGGTTTTAACTACTATGTAATGGGATTCTGAGACTTTGGCATCGTCCCGAAAGTCGGGAGCAAGGTGCCAAATCGTAATTTACATGGATTTCGTACAGATACCCAACGAATTGAATTGAAAGCCAGAGCAAAGCTACCGCTAATGTATTGTAGATTATGCCAAATCCCGCACAGTTTTTATGCCACACGCATGTGCATTAACAGCACATCTTACGAGTCGAGTGATGTTTGTGCCACATCCGACGACGAGGACACTTCCACTTTCATTTCGAGATCCTTCGCCTCTTTCTTCTTCTCCTTCTCCAGTTAAACGACACTGCTGCTCATGCTGCTGCTGGCACTGAAGTGGACATATCGAGCATGTCTCGACTGTCTTCGCTTTCGCAGACAATTGCGCACCTCGTAAGCCACATTACAGGACAACAGGGCCAACATCAGAGCAACTATGAATGCGGCAAAGATCAGCAGGAACCAGTGAAAGTAACAGGACATGGTCACAGGTCGACTCAGCCAGCCATTCCAACTGCCCGTACATTGCTCCTCCACACATCGACCAATTGCATTCCGCACACATCCCTTCGCACAGCATCCATTGGCACTGATCTTGCCACAGTTGGCCACCTCAGTGCCCGGCAGTGAGCAGTTGACAAACTGACCCGTTGTTGGCCCAACCAATTGGCCAAGCACGAGTGAAATCGCCAGATAAAACAGCATTATATCAGTTGCAGTTGCCAAATTGGAATTATCACGTCTTTGACTTATAACTACAGCTGATATACCATCCTCAATTTGGAAGAGATTTTGTCGAAAGATAGAAAATTGTGTATGCCAACAAGTCAAGGCAAGCTTTGAGATGGAGCTTATGACTGAAAACCAGATGTATGTAATTAAAGACAGATTATAAAAACAAAAATTTTTGAACAAAGCAAAACAAAATTATATACACAATAAATTTGGAGCCATGAAAATCTTTTTAGTTTTGGCAAAGCTATGAAAGTTTAAAGTTGATCTGATGCTTTACTAACAACTTTACAAGTCAAAGTCAGTCAAAGTAAGGAGTTGATTAAACGTTAAAATTCGAGTTTTAAAATATAAAATATCTAAGAAAGACAAGGAAGGTCGAAACGCTTTCTTTGAATAAAAGTAAAATAGTAAGATTTTGATTGATTTTACCTATTTCTATTTTAATCCCCTTTTTTTTAGAATAATTTGATTCAATAACAAATATTTTTTAGCTCATAAATTCTTTCACACTGGCTTCGAATTAATGGATAACTTGCAGGTATTAGATTTATGTATACAACAATTCTTTGATTTTTATTAGTTTTCTCATACATTTTTTTTTACATGACACTTTCTGAACTTTCGGCCCTCTCGTTTCACAGAGCGTATGAGCAGCATATAAAATAACAACAGCTATTCCGTGTGTTTCTTGGACTTGGACTTGGTTTTGTCATCAGCTTTTGGAGTGTATCTGGGCGGGGGTCTGGTGGGACCAGGATATCCAGGTGCCTGCATGAAGACCACATCAGTATCTGGCGAGTCGATGGCATGAGAGATCAGCTTTCGAAGTTTCTCCTTCTGCCGCTGTTGCCTGCAATTTCCAATGGCGCCGACCACAAGTGCAATCAAAGCTGCTGCCAACAATCCACAGAGTGCACCCAATATCGTTGAATGCAGATCAATGTTGACTTCCACAGTTCTCCGGTTGAAATGGCAATCAGCAGCCAATGTCTCCGGGCACAGCAACATCACGAATAGAAAACACAAAGGCAACGCGACTTTTGATATCGAATTGAAATACATTTTTGAAATTAAAAGTTCAACGCTTTTTTTGTTACTAAAGCTGCGCTCAGCTGCGACAATAGCTTTTATAGGCTTCATTATCGGTTCGTATATTGTGGCGAAGGAAATTCCCAAAACTAATAGGCTGCGATAAATAATATAATAATAATGATGATTCTCTTGGGGACTTAAAGGCATCACAATCAGAAATTACGAGCACTCATGAAATCGAAAACGAAATCAAAATGTTCCCTTTGCTTAGCTAACTAAACAGTGTAAAGAGTGTGACATAGAGAGAGAGAGAGAGAGAGAGAGAGGGGGTGGGGTGTAAAGGGCAAGAAATCCAAATCAACATTACAAAGTGATTTTAATGCAATTCGTGATTTCGCATAATTATTAAGTAAATAATTAAAATTTGTGTGCACAATACCGAAATGAAAACATTAATATTTAATGCTGCCCCCCAAACTGAGTGTGTTTGTATGTGAGTGTGTTTGTATGTGTGTGTGCTTGTGCCACAATTGTTGGCAGGTGCATGAGGCATTTACAGCTGGACTTACAAATGCTAATGCACATGCATCACGCCTCCTTCCGCCCTTTCCCCCTGCTCCCCTTCTCACACAACTAGCCACGCAAATAACTAATGCGTAAATATTAGCAAATGGCCAAAACGTTTCCCTTCCCTTTCCCCTTTCCCCAGGAACCTAAAACATATAAATTTGAGTCACATATGCAATGTGTCCGGCGACTCTGTTGTTGTATTTGTAATAAGCAATCAATTATTATTATTGAATTTAGGCGCGGTTTGTGTTGTTGCACGGAACGTGGGGCGTGAGGGCGGAGGGTGTGGCAGGTGTCGGAGGCTTGCCTGGTCAGATCGACTAATGCGCCTAATGAGAATTTAAGCATTTGCACCACCTTTCCCCCCAATGTAAATGGATTTGTAAAGCACACACACACACACATAACCTCAGTTGCGTGCACACATAACCTCACTTGCACAAGGTACAGTTGCGTAAAACACCATTAGATTTGAGCTCATTTAGACGGTTTTTGGTTTCAAATTAGTTCAAAGTATATAAATCTGTATTGCATTCCGCTAAAGTGGATATTAAATAAGTACGGCCTAAAATATGTTTAAGTAATTATGATATTAACTCAGCACTTTGTGTGGTTTTTGACTAGTTTGGCACGAATTTGGCAGATATCTAAGAGAGATTTTGATATATAACTAGCTAGCTTCTTGTAATAGTTTCAAATGAATGGCATTTACAATATTGAACGTATATATTTTATTAATATACACAAGAAAATAGTTAATAAAATTAAAGAAAAGAATCTGCAACAATCTCCTGAATCAACTTAGAAAAGTTACTTTCTGTGCTTTAAAAATAACTTACAGTCGAACTTCCCTAACTCGAATCACCATTATCCACGAAAAAAGTTCGATTTAAGAAGACTTCGAGTTAGGGAAGTAGAATTGTATGAAATTTGCCTTGTATTGCCACTCGATTTTGTTCGAGTTAGATAGACTTCGAGTTAGGGAAGTTCGAGTTAGGGAAGTTCGACTGTACTTAGAATGAACTCTGATCAACTGAATTTAGTCAAAGAATATCTTCTAAAAAATGTCTTGGCTCAACTTGAAAAAAATTTAACTTTTTTTATTTGAATTTGATTTAAATATATATTTTTTAGAAATCTGATTATCATAGTAAATTTAAGTCAGCCAACGCACATTCGCTGCCCCTCAGTTGCTTGGTAACTAAACCGATTCGAATCGCGTTAACGATAATTTAATTATTGGCCTGGCCTTTTGGCGCGGGGGCATTTGAGGCAGGCTTAGTTGCCTCACGGGTTGTGGCAAAGCTAATTGCAGCAAATCTGCTTTGGGGTCAGTTAGCCAGTTCCGTGGACAGTTATGCGGCCAATAGTCGATGAATTTGGCCCAAAGTGCGCTTATTAACTGTTAATTGTGCAAATGTGTGGCGACTTTGCATTGCCAGCTTGTGGGCCAGGTTAACGGGCAGCAAGCGGAAGAGACAGTAACTGGCAAAATGTTATCAAAGCATTTATAATGAGGCTTTTTTTGTGAAATTTAAGGGCACTGGCGAAGCGTCGACTGGTGATTTGCGTACGGCACAATAAATACGAGCCCGATTTTCAATACATTTTGCAATACATTTTCAAGATAACACTAAAAACACGCGCTGACAGCTCTTGCGATATGAGCAATAAATAAAATATTTCACAAAAAATAAAATAACAACAAATGAGATGGTCTAAAATCAAAAGAACTAGACTATGTGATACTCTGCAAGTAAAATTTAGTTATATTTTCTTTAACTTAAAATATAACAAAATATCAGGGGTGCCACAGAAATCGATTTTCCTTGAATTTCACTTAAATTTGTATAAAATTTAAGTGAAATTCAAGCGAAAGCGATTTCTATGGCACCATTGTATGTTAAAATGCAAAATGAATATAAATCTTAGAATTTAAATACTCTAACATTGTCGAAACTGGACTTTACTATAAACTATTGAATATTTAGCTCCGATTTTTATATCTTTACTTGTCATTAATAAATATGATTAAAGAACCTGAATTTAATTTTAATGTCAAAGGGGAATTCATCCAATTTTTTCTATTTAACTTTTGAATATTCTACTTTCGACTTTTAGGTTTTTAGGCCTTCATACTTATTCTTCTTTTTCGAGGGGGGATCAAAATACCTCTCTCGTAACCAATCACAGGGTATTGAAACTGTCAGTGTCGCTTTGCAATTCGACAGATGCCGATGCGGATACAGATACAGATACAGATACAGTTATACGAAATCCATATTGAAAATTGATTTAAATTTTTAATAGGCATTTTCTCTCTGTCTCCTCCAATCGACTTGCCCCTTCCACTCCCTTTCTCGTCCCGTGTGCCACACAACAATCTCTGTGTGTGTGTGTGTGCCACTATCTCTGGCTTTGATAAAAATGCAATGCACGCAACAATTGAAGGCTTACGGCAAAAGATACAATATGAAGCGACGGGGCTCTAGTTAAATATGGAAACAATAACGAAATGCCAAAATGAAATCGGGCAGCGAATAAAAGCGCGGGGTGGGAAGGAAGAAACTGTGGCGCCACACTTGCAAGTGCATGCCACATAACGTATGAATATAGTACCATATATATATGGATATGGATATGGATATATATATGTATTTCTCATGCTGTCAAATCATATTTTAATCTGTTTTGATTGCTGACTTTTGTGCAAGGGATTTGTGCAACTGCAACGGCAGCGGCAACAGCAGCGGCAGCGACTGCCACTGAATATGCAACATACAATGTCATGAAAAAATTGCATTTTATTTTAGTTAGCATGTGAGTGTGTAAGTGTGTGTGAGCTTGTTTGTGCATTTTCCATTTGCTTCATTTGATGTTGCCAAAGTTAAGCAGTAAAATCCACTTTTTACGAGTACACGAGTTGCTTGTTGTAAGTCATATGTAAATATGTATAAACATACATACATGTATGAGCATAAAAGAACCAAAAACAAGAAAAAAACACTGCTGGAATTTGTTATTAAAAGATAGCAAAGTCAACAGAGACGAACCAAAAATTCATGGAAGAAATCAAAGCTGGATAAAAACAAAAGTAATTTGTTTCTTTATATTTAAAAAATTGTAATTTATTAAAATTGAAAATCTAAAATCAGTTAAGTATGTGACTGTGATGAGTTGAGCATTTCAGAATGGAAGATGTAAAGAGATTTTTTAAAGGATTCTTTTTGTCACTTTTGTAAGTGTTGAAAGTATGCAAGACCGAAGTAATTCTGGAGATTTCTTCTTTTAATACAAAATGATTCCATATCTGAACTATTTATATAGTTCTTTGCAAGAGTGAATAAATACATATAAGTAGCAAAAAAGGAAGGATATTAGAAGGATAAAATTTTAAGAATTAAACTGATATTTAAATTCTTAGCTAACCTGGCTAGCTAACCGTACTAGCTGATACCCTAGAAAATACTTTAGTCGGAAACTTGCTTAGTTGTATTGAGTTTGCTCATCACTAGAACGCAGCTCCTCCTCCTCCGTCCCTCCTTTCATCACAGGGGCTTTGTCCAGTGACTTAAATTCGCATAACCATAGATGGCGCCACTGTGCACGCAATGACGACGACGGCAACGGCGATGACGACGAGGCAGCGCAGAGATTGTCAACATATTAGCTTCAAATTGCTAAAGTTCTGCGACTTTTGCTGTTGCCTCATTTTCTCTCGCATACACTCAAACCACATAAGTGTGAGTGCGAATGAGAGTGTGTGTGTGTGTGCGTGTGTGTGGGGTGCTGTTTAATGTGCTGTTGCCAACTATTTTAGCCAAAGCTCACACGGGTTGGCAGCAGCCTCCAATGTTGCCGAGGGAGCGGAAAGGGAAGCGGGTGATTTGCTTGCTCAGCTTAACAGGGACCAGCCCAGTAAATGTCCGTCCATTTCTCCGTCCCTCTCGCCGTCCGTCCGTCTGTCTGTCCACCGGCCAACGTTGAGCTACTTTGCTTGCGCTCGGTTGACATTCGTAAAATCTCAAAATCCCGAAGGTCGTTGCCAGGGATTTTCTCAGATTTTGTTAGATTTAAATGAATTAGTTGCGTGGCCGATTGATTTTTTGACCTTTTTTCGTTATTCTTTCTTTATTTTTTTGGCTTAAATTCGGACAACTGTGAGTTGGCCAAAATGCACTTGCCTCATGCCACTTACTCACTTAGCTGCAGCCCTAGCCAAATGAGTACAAATGTGGCTAACAAATGTGGCTCAAAAATAAATGACAACAAATTGTTTGTTTTATCGGCTAAATGCAAATAAATGTGCGCTGCGTTTAGCAAGTAATTAAAATATGACCAACCCAACCCAGCCTGCAGAATGAAATATGTCCAGAGAGTCAACAAGGAGCATGAGTATGCTGATCAGGATGGGACAAAGGACAGCAGGACAGCATCAGAGGAATGGCCAACGGTCGGGGCTTAAAAAAGCATCAAATTTCATATTCAAAATGGCATTTTACATGTTGAGCATAATTTATAAATGCACGCAGTCCGGCAACGACAACAACAACAACGACAACAAGGACAACAAACAACTAGTGGAATAGGCTACAGCCGAGTGAGCCCGACTGCTAGAGACCCTGTGCTTAATTTGTATTACACATCGTGCAGGAACAAAATTTCCAAGATTTGCATCTTGCGTTGTGAATGCTCTTCGAAATTTGATTTCGAATATATTATTGGTATGCAGATGCAGAAAAATGTCAAACATTCCACAAAGAAATTGAAAAAAGTTTTAAAAGTTGGACTTTTTTGAAAAAAATGTGAATTGTGTATTAAGTAAGTGACTGAAAGTCATTCATAAAAATTAATCGGCGAAAATCGTTTTCGTGAAAATCACGATTAAAATTTTTTGATATATTTTTACATCACTACTAAGTATTGTATTTTATGTATCTTTCTCTTAAATTTGTCTAATTTAAAAAATAAAGTTATTTAGATGAATATTCTTTTTTTATCTGTGTAAATAATTTATTTTTGTTTTTTTTTTTTAGTCTCTGAGATTTACATAGATTTATATGTTTAAGTTAATTGACTTGACCATTGATTCAAATCAAAAATTTATGAATCTTATGGTTTCCGATTGTTACATACATTTCGCTTTTGACAAACCTAGCAAGCGATTTATACATTTCAAGTACAGGGTCTAACGAGCAAGGACATGAAATGTGCTGCGGCTGCAATATTTTTGAAGCGACATTGTCGACACTCTGTGTGGCAGGCACAGCATCGATGGGGCAGCCACGTTGTCCTCTTCGTTGTCCTTGTCGTTGTCGTTGTCGTAGTTGTTGTCGTTGCCGTTGTCCATGTCCATGTCCATGTCGTCGCTGCGGACTCGCAAACAGCAAACAAGCCGCAGTTCCCCTCCTTCCCCTTCCCAGCCCTCCTCTCGTTCCCCTGGTAGTGCAATACCTGTGACTGTTCCTGTGCCTGTTACTCTTGCTGTTCCTCTGCCTCTCGCTCTTCCTGCCGCTTCCTGTGCCTTTTAATGGCCTCGTTGGCCAGGGCCAACATGTTGAAAGGATTGCGTCGAGTTATGTGTGTGTGGCTGCCACAGTTGATTGGCTGTTATTTTTGGTGCGCGAACTGAAATTTGCATATCAAAAACCTACAGAACGACAGAGAGAGACAGAGAGAGATATAGTGAGAGAGATAGAGAAAGAGAGTGAAGTATGCAAAGGACATGCCGGACCATTGTGTGTGCAGATTGCTGTAATAGCCCCCCAAAAAAGGCCAAGTCCCAGTCCCAGTCTCTCGGTCCGCTCTATGAATTTATGAACATAATATAAATTTATTTTTGCAACTTCTCATGTTTTTGTTTGGGCCAAAAATCTGCATGTGCGCTGCCAGCATACAAAGCCTTTCGACCAGGCCAGAATGCCAGAATGCAGCCAGCCAACCGGCCAGGATGTTGCAGGATGAGGCAGGGACAGCACAACAAAGGGATTGTTATATCATGTTGAATGTATTTGTGTGTGTATGTGTGTAACTTTGTGTGTGTGTGTGTGTGTGCGTATCTGTGTGGGTGTTGCATTTACTGTGCTTTCGAGCACGTTCAAGTTTATTTATGCGTATGCAGAATACTTAATGAAAATTTAAATGTAAAAGTTACTCGTAGATTGCACTCGCTTCAGATGACCCTCCTCCATCCCCCACTCCCTTCCCCTCTCCCATACCCTGCCTGCTGATACCCCTCGAAAATGCAGCTCAACTGAGAAAAATGTAAAGTGTCTGCACTGACCGGACAATCAGTTAACTCGTAGTAGTTGCATCTCTCCATCTTCAACTTTGCCACTTAAATTAATGAAAATTACTCTTGCATGAAAAGCTTGAAACTTTGCCCAAGTACAACATAATTCCAGTTATTTAACATAGCCTATTTTCATATAGTTAATGGCTAAAATACAATGCTAAAATTTACAGATATCTAAATCAATTCATTTTAGAGATGTAAAAATATTTCGAAAAAACGACAGCTCGATTTTGGCAAAAACGATATTTAATCAAAAATTTTAAACTGCCTTAACATTGTCAAAATTTGTAATTTATTGTATCAAAATTTTTTTAATTTGGAAAATTGATTTTTTTTTTTGTGTTACTTTTTCAAAAACTTCAAACTTAACTGATATTCTAGCGGAATTTTAATTATACCTATACTTATTTTTTTGTCTTCTGATTTGAAACTGCATTAAAATGTTATTACTTTGGAACTTTTAATGTACTCAATCAGTTTGACTAAATTTAATTTAAATTCTTTTTGAACAATTCGATTTCTTTCTGTTCCCATTTACGTACAAATAAAATAAAATATATTGTAATAAAATAGTAAGTCTTGGCTCTAAGCTGGGATAGAGCTGCTGTGTCCAGTTGTAGCTTATTATGCAAATGCGAATGCCTTCAGACATTTTGTTACTCCTTTTAATGTGAATCTTTGTCCAGGGTGCAGACCCCTTTGATTCCCCTTTCTTCCCCTTGTCACCTTCACGAAAGAGACATTCGATTTAGATGCAAATTCATCATATAGCCAGACATAATGCGCTGACCAAAGGAAACAATAAAATAAAGTAGATGTTTAATGTGATTTTAAGACTAAAAGATATCCTATACATTAAAGATAAAATTAAAATATCTCTTAGAAATTTGAGAGAAGTCAAGCTGAATATCTGTTGTTTATATAAAAAATATATGAATATTAAAATAACAATAAGTAAAGCAGCAATATTATACCCTTTTTAATCTGCATTTACACAGTATAAAAACCCGCCCAGGCAACACATTTCAGAATTGAAATTATATCCCTAGTCCATTTACTGCATAATGTGAGGAAAAAAATCACTGCTTGAGTTAAATTAGAATCTCAGCCGAAGAAAGTTAAATAAAACTGAGCTGAAACTGCCTCCTAATTCTCCACTTAAATACAAAAAATGTAAATATGTAAATGCATAACTCAAAAATCCAATTGCCATAAATAAAAACAGCTTGCTGCAAAACCAAAAAAAAGAAAGCAAATGTAAAGAAAAACTTTTGCCTTGTTGGGAAATTTCGGTAGCGGAAATTGAGGGAAGGGGGAGGGGAAGGAAACTCTGGATAGGCAACCAACTCGTAACTCCATCAAATGATGTACAACTTAACACATTTGCTGTATAAATCTTGTTCTCGCAAGTCGAGTTATTCAAAAATCGCTTCTAAATTGGCTACAATGTGTTGCTGTTGTTGCTCTGATTTTTATTGTAGTTGTTGTTGTTGTTTTGTGGCATGTTTTGTTTTGCTTTGCAGTTTTTTGTGCAGCTTTCGATTTGTGTGTAGATTTCGTGCACATTTATCTTGGGGCAGCTTATGGAAAAAGTTATGAAATATGCGCACGAGCATCGCACAAATTGTCTATGAGCCCAAAGGGGGTTAGGAAATGGGCAAAAGGGAGAAAGGGAGTAACAAAGTAGAGCTGCAAACTTATATGTATTGCTCTCTAGCTATGCCACTGGACTCTGTGCCTGCCCCGTGCCACATGGCCCTTGCCACTGCTACAACAAATTGTCGAAAAGCTGTTTTTTATGAGTGCCCACAGTCATTCACAATCACATTCTCACTCAAATTCCTATTCACATTCCTATTCCTATTCACATTCACATTCGCCAACTCATTCTCATTCGCATTCGCATTCTCGTAGTGACGTGCAAATGTACTTGACAACAGATTTTTCACCCCTTTTTCAGCTGAGCTGCAACTTTGAATTCCGACTACTTCTAATGATGGGCTTTAAGCAACTTTTGTTAGCGATAAATCAACTTTAACTAGATTACTCACAGAAGCTCTCGATTACAACTGTGAGAATTTAATCAAAAATTAACAAGTCATCATAATAGAATGAATATATTAAAGTTTATTCCTTTCTTACAAAATAATTCTATATTTAGTTTTTATTAGGTAACAAGCATTTGAATACTCACTCTCTGAGATAAATTTCGAAAATTTATGGCCTTTAATTGTTTAGTTTGTATTAGTTTGTTAGCTCACAAATTATTATATTTTTATTAAATGATCAAAATAATCAATAAATGGATATTACAACTGTAAACTAGACCTAAACTATTTTAATGTTAGTTTCAAAATGTTTTGAAAAAATTTGCCCAAGATTTTAAGTCGAATAGTTTCCATTTTAAGCACCCCCTAATGTCTTAGATTTAATATTATATGTTTTGTCTAGTTTTGTAAAAAAATTAATAAATTCCATTATCACATCTAATGCCAAATTTTATATACTTTCTATGAACACAAATGAGTTCAAATATAAATTATCAAAGCTCTGAATATTCACAATATCAGCTATAAATATAAATATTTATAAATTAATTCTTTTGGGTTTTTCTGGATTTCACTCCGTAGCCAAAAGGAATTCGATAAGAAAACCTCGAATGATGATAACAGAAATTGTTGTGCTGTTAGAGAAAACGATGTGTGTGTGTGTGTGTTAAAATTAAATAAAATTAAATGTATATAAAATTAGGTTAATGCTTGGCAGCAACACACACACACAAAAAGAGAAATAGATTCAGTGGCTGCTTTTATTTTATTGCTATGTAGATGAAGCGAGCAAGTGTAGTAACAATGTCCTGTTGAAGAGAAACGCACTTTGCCACATACGTAACAGCAGCTACCCCCTCTTCCTATCCCCCTCCCCTCATGCACACCCCTTGTAGCCCAAAAAATAAAATGAGACTTAAACAGGACTTATGGTTATCTGCGCATTTTATGGATATTGCGCTCAACTGGCAAGCATTTGGCCTGCTTTTCAATGTGGCAAGCATGGAAAATAAATGAAGTTACTTGCCAGCCATATGTTTGTTAAATGTTCTATGTAAATGTTAAGAAAGCACTTTAATTTCACAGAAAATGGGGCAGAAGCAGAAGGAGCTGAAGCTAAAGCTGGCAAGGACATTAATTTAATGGTGGCAAAGTGAATGAAAGTGAAAAGACTTTCAGCCTGAACTTGATTTGCTTCTTTTGGCATCTGTTTTTCTTTCTCTGGCTGTAGGAAAAGAAACCAATTAAGAGCAAATAAAATGCAGCCAAATTATGAACTGTATGTGAGTGAGAAATGCAACGCCAAGAGATATTTCCCAAAATAAAATGCTGTAGAGCAGCAGTGCGAGTTAAGCCTAGTTAAGCCCACAGCCATGCTACATGCTACATGCTGCATGTTGCATACAACATGCTGCTGCTGTTGCAGTTGAAAATGCAACATTCGAAACTAAAAACTGCTCCAGCAGCGACAACGCGTCGCGCCATTTGTCGCTCGAGCTAAGCCCACTTAAGCCCTAAAAAACAGGGGAAGTTGCAACAACAGCGAGAGGGGAAGGAAGTTGCAACAACAACAGGGTAAGAAGCGGCTGTTCGATTTGACTTATGGGTTCATTTGCTCGACTGTCAGAGCGTCAGAGACGAGTCCAGTTGCCAGTTTTGGCTATTTATAGACGCTAGATGAAGATGCTTTGGATTCTGGAATCTGTAAACTGTAATCTGTGGCACATCATCATCATCAGCAAATGTTGCACTTGGAGCTGATCAAGTGAATGGATAGACTGTGGCAGGTTACAGCCAAGTGTGCCACAAGTATCACTTGATAATCGACAATTTCACGCGCTGCCACAAAACGCGTGTGCCTCAATTGTTTCATCTAAAATATGAACAGAGATTTGCCTCGAAATTTCAATTTTAGAAAACAATTGAGGCATGTCGACAAGCAAATTGCCTCGTGAGCTGCCTCATTACGTCACTGAGTTGTGGAGCCCCCAAGTTGCATGCCACGTAATTAGAAATTGAAAGTGGAAAATGGGAAAGTGGAAAGTGGAAAACTGCTTGCCCCGTGCTCGAGTTTACTTATTAAGCCTGGGATTACGAGCTGCCAAAGTCGGCAGCTGAAACGGCATTCCTATTCAAATTATCTTTCCTTTTTTTCTGATTTTGGGGGTAGTTCATATTTGTTGTCATAGCGCACGCCTTAATTTTCAACAACAAATATTAGAATATCAAAAAAAAAAAAGAAGGTATCTTGAGCTGGAACTACGCATCAGTGCATGAAACGTGGAGATGTCCTGGTCTTAGTCACGAAATCTTTACAGCTGTTAAGAGTTGTAACTCTGATGAAAATTGGATTAGGATGAGTTAGAAAATATTATAATGAACTTGGTTGAAAAGTGAAGGAATTTGAAATAGTTAAGGTATAACAAGATTTAGCACTGAGTATTCTAGATATTAACTTTTAAAAGTCTAGTTTTTTATTTATGTTTGATTTAAAAAATTAATCAAATAAGAAAAATAATATACAGTCGAACTTCCCTATGGAATTGTTTTTTTTAAGTCTTGTAAAAGAAACTAAAATTTTATTCATTTGTAAATACATTTAAAATTTCAAATTGTTCTTGTTATGATCAACAAAAACTGAATTCGGTTTGTTTAAGACCTGTCGATATCCACAAAAATCGGTTTTTTCGTTCATATGCTGTATCCAGAAGAAGCTCCCGACTCTAATGGCATCATACTTAATTTTCCATTTTTCAATATAATGATAACTTTTTTTGCTGAGATACCATATTTTTCAGCAACTTCATTTTTTTGTTGTTCAATTAATCAATTTAATAATTAAAATAATTTTGCGCTGATACTCTAACAAAGAAGTACATAAAGTACGTCTTTCCTGAAGCTAATTCAATATTATATATCCAAACGAGCCGGAAACAAAGCATAAAATAGAAACGAAAAAGAATTTATTAAAGATTTTCCCAAAAAAATCGACTTACAGAAGCACGGGCCAATATTTTTGTTTGAGTTATGGACAAATTCAACTTATTGAAGTTTGAGTTACAAAAGCAGAATTGTATGTAATTTGCCAAGTAAACGCTTTTGCCAACTTGAGTTATAGAAGTTCGAGTTATGGAGGTTGGACTATAATATAATAGTGATTATAATAAAAAATGTAATATAATTCTTGTAATGTGACTGTTCTTGAAAATAAATCATTTTGAATAATCATAAAAAATTTGAAAATTCATATTCTACATATAAATGTCATATATTGAGTTGAAAAAAACAAAGAATTTGCTTTAAACTTGTAATTTAAGCGTAAGAAAGAGTAGTAAATTGATTTAGCTTTCTGAAACAATTATTTAATTCATTTCAAACGAATCAATACCATTATATTTATTATAATAAAGAGAAATCAAGAAAAATTCACTGTGCCACATCTGAACTTTCCACATTGGACATGCTCAAGACCTGCAAGAGAAATCTCAAGTGCGTCCATTAAAACATCATTCGTTTCGCCATTTTGTTGTTGGTGGTGCTTGTGCTGGTTTCTCTTATTGCTGCCTGCCTTTTGTTATGAACAGCAGCAACAATAACAACAAAGACTCCAATGTACAACCCCCAAACAAACTGAACTGTGCTTTTCCCCCATCAATGTCCCCGCCCCTGAGAGTCTCATACTCTCTCGTACATATATTCACCCACACACCCCTTTAATTATGATTCAGTGCACACAAACTTTTGTTGCGTGTCTTACGTTTTGTTGTTGTTATCGTTGTTGTTGTTGTCCTTTTGTGCTAACTTTTCAATTCCTAATTATAATTAGAGAATCGGTTGTGTTCATAAATATTAAAAAGGGTCGGTACTACGTAGCTCCCACAGTGCTTCACTTGTTTGTTGTTCTTGTTGTTGTTGTTGTTGTTTCTCGACTGTTGGCAACGACATTGCATGAATAATTAACTCAAGTCTTTATGGGGAACCTCCGCCTCCTATACTCTCCTCTTCTTCTCCCCACTCCTTTCACTCGTCGACCATTGCCATGCGCCATCTTGTTTGGAAACAAAGGCACAAAAGCAACAGTAACAACAAGAACAACAACAACAACAACAACAATGAGAAGTGCTCCAAAGATGTGCGGCGGCGACATGTCATGAATTTACTTATGAATATTTGCATTTTTAATGTAATTTGTGCGATGCGCTTGCGAAATTGCCATATCGCTCGATAAGTCCAAAAGTGCTGGACATCATTACATTTGCCAAGGCTAAAGTTAAAGTGCAGCTTTCCTAGCTGATTAATAAATTAATATAACTCTTTAAATAAGTTCTTAAGCCTAATTATTTGTGCTTCCCCCAAAAATATATTTTAAATCATTCTGTTACTGTTATATGGCAGCACAAACGAAACGCAGCGAATACACAAACCAGCACACAAATTGTTAATTACTCCACATGAGTTTAGCAAATACACAAGCCTTTATAATAGTAACTGTTATATTTATAGACATTACAACGCAGCGAATACACAAGCCTTGGGCTTTCGTTAAGTATATAAGCAAAGTTGCACACCATTTCACAAAGTATAACAGTCAAGACACCGAACTGTTAACGCTAACACTGCTGTAAAACTGCTGTTAGTAAAACTCTCCCCTCCTGAAAGTATGTGACTTTTTCTTTAGTGCCGCGCTAAATTTGAACTGAAAAACTGAAATTTTCTAAAATTAATTTAAAAAAGCTGAGAATTAATTTCAAAAAAACAACAAAATCCAAAATTAGGTAAAATAATTAACTTTATTTAGAAATTGGTTTTGGTGGCAAAATCGAGAAAAAAGCCCAAAAACATTGAGAAATAACAGGAAATTTGAGAAGCAACAAATGTCAATAAATCGAGAAAAATTCTATATGTCTCTGACACAAATTTCAGAGCTCTAGCTCAAAAAACAAAAAAGTTGACGTTTTCGGCCGAAAAAATTGTTCTCAAAAATTTCAGAAGAATTTGGACGTTTTTTGAAATTTTAGCGACCACTTTTGTCACTTGTATTACGCGTGCAGGAGCGAGCGAGATAGCGCGCTTAACAGCAAGAATGATGTTAATGTTAATGATGTTATGATGACGCCGGGCAAGTAAGTTGTTTGAGTTTAGTAGAACAAGTGCGCTTGAAGGGAAGAGAGTTCTATTTCGCCGATTTGCCAAAATGCTGCAATCCTTGAGCGGCATATTCGAAGTTACTTGGGAGGACAAAGGGAACAATAGAGTTTTCGCTATGTGTGGTGAGTTTTAATGGCCGCCTACCAGCTGTTTGTTTTCTGACTGAGTTTAGTAGAAAAAGTGTGTGACGTGCGCGGACCGAGCGGAACAGCGCGGACGAGAAAAACAAGCAACAATACGAAAACGTAATTCTGAATTGATGAAAAAAGGAGCCAATTTCGAAAAAATAAGTGCCATTGCGCCAACAGGACAAAAAAGAGCCAATTTTGGTGCAAAAGCGCCAATTGTGGCAACCGTGTTTATATATTTTGCATTAATATATTTGAATATAAAATAAATTTAACCAGATTCAAAATTTCTTCATGGCCATAATAATAAAAAAAACCTTCTTCATAAGTCGATTGATTATCGTTACATAAGTAAGTTAACGGGAAACCCTAACTAAATAATAGCATGTCTGTGTGTGTATTTCTGTATGTGTATGTGTGTGTGATTGTGTGTTTTTTTTTTTTGTTTGTTTTTGTACATAAATTAACAATATCGCTACAACTAAATATTAGTTAATTCTTAGAGATTCTAAACTATAAGTGTATATACATTTGACAAGAGAAGTCCTTGGAGAGAGATGTCCTGTCCGTTAGGAGAGCACGGGTGCACTGCAGCCATTGTTTAAGCGGTACTCGGCATACACAATGCCCGTGTTGTGCCAATGATAGAAGGCGGCGACAATGATCAGATGCCACCAATTGTGCGAGTGGCCAACAAAGTCGACTTTGCCATTGAGCCAACGCTCTGGAATCTTGGCGGCATAAAAGACAAATGCCACCAGACAGAGCCCATACATGATGACAATGCGTGGCACCATCAAACCGACCAACTCATGCTCCAATCCTCCCATTGCCACTGCCCAGTGGCCCAGAGGCAAGATGCCGTAAGCAGACCACAACAAGAGCACAGCAACCTTTCCATTCATCGACACGTTCAACTTTGGAATCTGCACGGCGATGGCCAGACCAAACATGCCCAGCGCTATGGTCGAGTACAAGGTTCTCAGGAACTGCAACATAATGCAAATTAATCAAAAATCAATCAGAGATTAATCCAGAAGAACACACCGTATGGCACCAGAAAGCATAGTACATGCCACTTATATAAATAGCCACCAGGGATAGACATATTCCTAGGAAATCCACTGAGAGGAACAGCTCGTAGTGCTCCTCCGAGCGACAGGAGAATATATGATAGATGGCCGAGAGCAGCATGCACAGACAGAAACAGACGAGCAGACAGACGACGAGCACCTGATCACTGAATGCCGCATGCTCGCGCAGAAACTGAAAGTCGAAGATCGTCAGGCCAATGAAGAGGATGCAACCAGCCAAGTGGCTCCAGATGTTGATCTGCGTTGAAGAAAATCAATTAAGAATAAAGCTTTAGATTAAGCTTGTATTGATAAAAGATATTTTAAGCAATTAAAATTACTCTTCTGTCTCTAATCTGATCTTACAGGCAGTAATTATTACTGCTTTAAAGTAGAATCCTTCTTCGATAGAATCGTTAGTATCGATCACTTTGACTTACCGTCTCATTGGTCCACCAGAAGATGCTCTGCAGGCACAGCTTGTTGGAGAGGAATGTGCGATATCCACGACGAATATACGGATTAAACTTCAAGTGAGTTGGCGCCTATGATAAGGAAAAATAAGAAGAATAGGTCAAAGACCAGTTAGTTTCTTATGGCATTACACGGCCGATTGAAACATCAAATGCATATCGAATGAGGGGCATTGAAAAATAAAGAAAACAATGACAATAAAAATAATAGAAGACTGACCATAGAGCGAGAAACCTTTTGGCCACTGGCCACAAGCCAAATTAAAGTGCTCAAAGTCTCAATTGCACAATTAAACAAATTATTTAAAAATTAGACAAAAAAAACAAATGTCTTTGAATGTTTTTTTAAGAAGCTTAACGAAGCGTGAATGCGCTACAATTTAAGTTGAGCTTACTACTACATTAATGAAACTACTGAGTAACTCAACGAAAGTTCGTGTATGTAGGTGAAAGAATAAAAGCTTTAACTGTACATACAATCGAGATGAAGCTCGGAACATCTACGATCGTTATTGCTTATAACATAACGAAGCGACTAAATTAACGAAACTACGAAATTCCTTAACGAAAGTTTGCATTAAATTAAATTTTCAAGTCAATTTTCATATTGAAAGTGTTTTTAAATTCGCTAAGAATGAAACGCTACTACTTTTTTATCAGACAAATAAAAAAAAATTAATTAACATAACAAAGCTACTGAATTAACGATACTCTTGAATAGCCAAACTTCTAAAAAACTTAACTAAACTCCATATTTGCAACGAAAGAAAACTTTCACTGTTATTAATTTGAAGGTGAATTTCGGCAACGTCGCTTTTGGTCAGTTTTATTAAAAAAGAAGAAATTTAACGAAACTTCCATATTTTTAGAACGAAAGAAAGCTTTTACTTAATTTATCTAAAGGTGAAGTTCGGCAACGTCGCCTTTGATCAGTTTTATTTAAAAAGAAGTGAAAAAAGAGTGTTGCCACTCTTCTTGTAGCGTCTTCTTCATCTACAGTTTCTATGCGGGTTTTTCTCTCTTTTTTGGTCGGTCTTTCGGTTAATAATAAAATCGACCTTGATTTAGTTCGCTATGGTTGTGCTTGTGGCTGTCGCTGTGGTTGTTATTTTATTTATTAGTTTTGTTGCTATTGTTGTTGTTGTTTTCGTGCCTATTTGTATTATTTGGCAATTGTTGCCACGTTTTGCATTTTTCGGCGTTTTGGGCCTTTACAACACGCACTCGCAAATAAATTGAGCATACATTTAAAGCAGAGATACTAAAATATGTATGTGACTATAACAATGACAGTAAACTATAGTTGAATAGATGTAAATTGAATGCCAAAAAGATTTGGCCTTTCTTAACCTGGCGTTTGTCAATTAAAACAGCGACAATTGACTTTGAATTGATCGCAAAATATTAAATATATTTGATTGTACTTACATCATCAAAGTTGCACAGCCATTTGAGTTTGGACAACTTGTTGTCATCAAAGTCTGGGCCATGTCCCAGCACATTGGGCTCCTCATTGGCCGGAAACTGATGCGCACTGTCCGTGGTCAAGTCTGCCGTTAGTTGGCCATCGAGCTGAAAGATCAAAGTCGATAGAAGAAAAAATAAAAATTAGTTAAAGAAGTTCAAAATTAACAATTAGAAAAAACGTAATTTGCATTTTGGCTAAAGCTTCCGTCTTTGCGACTATTTTTATGCAATTGTTGTTGTCTAACTATTAAATAGATACGTATTATAAAATTGCAGCAAACAAAAAAGAGGAAAATAGAAAAACAACAACAACAGCACGAGCGAGACCCATATAAATATAAATCCCCACAGTCAACAACAACAACAACGTTGGGGGCTTGACTTTAATTTGTTTATTCAATTTCTAATACAAAACAAAGATAAATTAGATAAAGCAAATTGTTGACACACGTGTAGTGTTAATATGTGTAGAAGTGTGTGTGTGTGTGTGTGCTTCAACAGGTTGATGACGTTTTGTTTACACTTGCAAGATGCATTTGTTTTGTTGCATTCTTGATTAGCTTTCGGAAAAGCTTTTTATGCACCTATCCAATTTGGGAGTGTACAGCCAATAGGAAATGTTAGTACTGTGATCAGCTGTTAAAGCTGTTGAAAAGTCACTTAACGTGGTTTTTTTCAACTATAGTGAAAATAATCTTAAATTGTGATCTATAATAATAAGTATTAATAAGTATTTTTGATATTTAAATTAAAGAAGTATACTAAATGTGAAAAGAAGCCAAATTAACTAGATTTTCCTATCAAGAGTTGAAGCTTTCTAATAAAACAAATTTTAAATATTTGAACTATTATAAAAGAATAAATTCCACTTGATCATTGAATAGAAATTCAAATTTGTAATTTTAAACAATAATTTAAATACTTTTTGCTAATTTTTCCAAAATAAAATTTTATTTTAAATCTAAAATCTTAACTCAACTGCTTTCAAGTGTCGCTAAATAAAAAAAAAAACTTCTCATATCATACCAGTAAGAAAGTAAACAATTTTTCGATTTCCAAGTATCACGTCTGTGCATACATATAATTTGTTTTGTTTAATAACTGGCTCGAGTTTCAATCTCAATCATTAATTTCCAGCTAATTTCTTGTATTAACATTTCACTTTGAGTGTGCACTCATGATTGTTTTCCAGGTAAACAAACTGAACAGCAGCTGGAGTAAGAGCAGCATTACAAAGTGCATTATTAAACATTTTCAAAAAACTACAAAAAAAAAAGCCAAATAGAATTACGAAAAATTAAAATAAAGCAAATGTAAAGCTAAAGTATTTTTGTAATGCCTTATTGACAGGGCAAATAGATTTTTAAGGCAAGTCATTTACAAACAGGATGTGCAATTAAATTTAGTCATTGACGTACATACGATATTTCGTAATGTTTACTAAAGTCTGATCTGATCAATGCACTAAGGTTTCATCAGTTGAAAAACGTTTCAATTTCAGTCGGTCTTACATTTTTCTTTTTGTTGCTGCGCCCATTGCGTTTCAGTTCTGTTGTGGTTGTTGTAGTGGTCGTTATAACTGTGGTTTCCATTTTCAATAGCTCTTTTTTTTATCAGTTAGTTTTCAAAAAGATCACGATTGCAACAGTCAAAACTTTATCTTTGTATGTCTTATCTTGTGCAATTTGCTACAGATGCATGCTTTTAATTTCGAAAATATTTCAAAACTCAAAATCTGTTTACTTTTTATTATTTATCACTTTCCAACTTAAAAATTTTATCAACCGTTTCGTTGAATAACTTGAACGAAACTGAAATCAACTGCATGCAATGCTCATAAAGCTAAACAAAAAGCTGCAGGCGAAAGCTCGCTGACGCTCGATCGTGCAGCAGCCGAGAGAGCGAGAGTGCGTGTGAGAGCGCGAGAGCGCAACTATTGCAAAAGACTCAACAGAAAGCTCAATCAAGCTTGAGCAACGCGTCGTTGGGCGACAGACGATAGTTATGCGAAATTTCGTTGAGCCGGCTTTGGTTTTCGTTCGTTGTGCAAGTGCTTTTTTGTTGTTGTTGTTGTTTTGGTCCAACTATAATGATGTGGCCAGCCCCCACCTATGTTATATAACTGTCAACAACAAGTGCGTCGTATGCTGAGAACTGCACACGACAGATTTTACAACAATAAAAACGTAGGCAGATTTATTTTTGATTCAAAAGCGACAGAAAACGAAACCAGTTTCAATATCAGCTTTCGGTGAACTTCAGGAATTCCGCGTGCGCCGAACTTTCGCAATGCCCTCGAGACAAACACACATACAGACCTTTATAAATATGTATGCATTTATGTAAGCTGACTACATACACATATACACATACATAGTTGCTGCTCAGCTTGACCTTGACTTCATTTGCAGCACTGGCTGTAAGCTCAACTTTTGCTTGCAAGCTCATCTCAATTGCTCTCTCTGCACCATTCTCTATCTGTCTCTCTCGCTCATTGGGCATGTTGCCTTGCGCTTGAATTCGCAATGCACGTGTTGTGCTCGAGCACTTGTGTTATCAATCAGCCGTTTCTTATCACTCACCCAGTTGTCAGCATCCTTTGCCGCTTTGCGATTGTATGCGTCGCTTATATCACAGTCAGCCAAAAGTTGAGGCGACCCAAGACTTTCATGTGGACGTGGACTCATCTATTTGAAATGGGAAATATTTTTTATATTCGTTATATTTAGAAGCATCGGTTTCCATTCGCGGTAAAGTGTGAAAATCGAGATAAGCTGCTCTAAAAAAAGAAACAAAAGCTCGAACCGGAGAGCGTTGCCATGCGACGAGGGCAGAAAGAAAGCTACCAAATCTAAATGTATGCAAAAAAAATAAATGTTTAACCCACAGACGAAACCTTTGAGCTCCAGTTTAATTAACCCATAAAAATTAACCGATTCAAATTGTCTATTTCTCTCCCGCTCACTCTCTTTTGCTCTCATTATAAATGCATAAACTCTTATTCGTCTTTCCACTGTTTGTTTACATAACCAAAATTGTATATGACATTTTCATCTAGCGCAGAATTTGTATCTTCTCTTTGTTATGTGCACGTGCAAGTTTAATTTAAATAAAGAATGCAATAAATCAATTGGAAAGATTTTCAATTTCTTTTCAATCACTTGGCGAACTTAAATTGATTTTGATTTACATATGTATGTATGTATTTGTACACTTGCAGCATACATTTGTATGTACATATGTTTGCTTGTGTGTACATACTTTCTGATCTAGTTGGCCACACAGCAGAAATCTCACTTTGCGCAAATTTCTCACGAGCCACTCGCGTGGCAGCCTAAAAGTAAACTGAAGACAGCAGCGGCAACTGGGGCAAAGATGTCCCCCGAAAAGATTGGGAGCCAAAACGAACACAAAGTACCGGTGAAAAGCGAAAAAGAGCAACGCAGAGAGAGCCAAAGCGTTTGAGAGAGCGAAAGAGCGCGTGCACTGATCAACGAAATGAACTATCGATTACACATTTCCTATGCTTTGTAGACGCGCCAGAAAGAGAGCACACGTGACGTCACAAACTCACTCGCCAATGGCTAACGACCATGGATGTGACGTGTGCGACGAGAGAGCATAAAAGCTGTTCATGCTTCTTACACATTACCTCTGTCCATGAAGCAATAACATAAGGTCTCGTCCAAGGTGAATTTACTAATAAGGTGACGTTGTCACCACAGCTGCTCTCTTTCGGGAGTACAAACATTTGACAGTATGCCTGCAAACGTTGTCTCTGTCAGCTCTCTCTGAGAGCGGAGAGAGAGAGGTGAAAAATTGACTGTAGCCTCACCACATCGGACGACGTCACCTTATTAGTAAATTCACCTTGGTCTCGTCGGCTGCAGAATCGTTCGGCTTTTGTCCCTTCACGTACAGCGAAGTGCTCTCTATCCCTTTCTCTCGCGCTGAATATCAGTATGGTCAAGGGACAGCTTTTTGCCGACGAGACCTTATACTTATTACTTCATGCCTCTGTCGATGCTTCGATTGTTAATCGCCCGCCGAATGAGGAAGATGGGAAAAAGCTTCACCACAGTTGGGCAGCAGCGCAGTCGGCGTCAGCGTCGACGTCGCAGCTGTTCATTAATTGTAGTCGCTGAATTGATTAAATGTTTATTTAACATGCTGTGGCTGTTGCCAGCTTCTGAAAATATACACTTTGGCAGTCGTTAAAGCCGAGCTTGCTTTTTTTTTTTTTTTCATTTGTGCCAGTTCTTGCCGTTACTTTCTTTCAGCGTTCGCTGCGCTACGAATTCGAAATGCCCTTCACATTGACCAACATATTTATATTTCTTTGCTTTGCTTTTGCAGCTGTTGCACATTTGTTACGCCCCTCTTACGTACATATTTATAACACTATTATCAATGCTACAATTTAGCAATTACATTTTAAATTTGCCTTTAAACTATATGTATCATTTTCTTGGCTGTTCTTGCGCAAATTGTTTTTGACGTCATTAAATGTTTACGTAAGCTTTACAATTTGCTTGAGCCCTTTGTAATTCTTCGAGTTTGTGTTTTAATTTTAAATATTTATAGATACTTACCATATATAAAAAATTTTTTTGTTTTTATATAATCTAGGCATATAAAAAAACCTTTAGATCGTTACGAATACGAATTTTATAGATATTTATCTATTCAACTATAGATCAATAGAGGTAAATCTTCATAAATAATCACTAGAGTACGTCAATTTGTATGAAATACAAATAAATTTCTTTTGATTAGGGTTTTTAGACAATCTTCTTAGAATTCGTCGTAGATTAAGATTTAATTTCAAGTGTAATTTCAAGTTACTCTTATAAAAATAGAACGTATAAAAACATAAATATTTCATACTACCGCCAAAGATTTTAATCAAAAAGAGTTAAATCATCCTAAATAAATCTCCAATTTGCAAGACCCAAGCAACTTTTACAAATCGATTTATTTACTTGATACGTTTTCCATTTTTAGTTTATTATAGTTTAGTAGAAATTATAAAGCCTATACATACATATTTATATACGTAATAAATGAGTCCTTTAAGCCCTATTCTCATATCCATTCAATCTATCGAAATTCCCACTGCAATCGGCTGAAAATAATCATTTTTAACGCGTTCGTCGCTTGAATCTTTTGCTAAATTGCTTGCATTATAATTTCATTTTTAATTATAAATGTAAACATTTAAAAAACCGATTATCCGAGTGCGTGTTCTTGTGAGAGCAAGAGGTGAAGGGGGGTAAAAAGAGTGTGCAATCCGGCGTATGCTTAACGTGTGTGGAGCTAAGGCTAGCAAATTTTCTATCGCGTTAGAGAATTGAATTTTTGTAATTTTTATTTTTCCGGTTCTTTAAATATAATATAATAATAATAATAATTTTCCAGCTGATCTTTATTGTAGTTTTGTTTTTAAACTTATTATGTGTGGGATGCTGTGTTGTTGGTAGCTGTCTCGCTTTAAATGTTGTTTTATGCTTACATAATTTTCTTTTGTTTTTCTTTTTATTCAGTAATTATTATTAAATTATTTTTCTCTTCGTGCTGCTGCTGCTGCTCTTCGGTCAAATAAATTTGATATCAATTTGACAGTTGTATCTGTTGTTGTTGTTGTTACTGTTGCTGTTACGGTTGCTGTTGTTGTTGCTGCTGTAACTGCAACTGCTGCTGCTGAAGATGTTGTTGTTGTTGGTAACATGCCTCCGTTCCACTCGTGGCAGCTGCTGTTGTTGCTGTTGCTGCAGCTCCTTTTGATATTGTTGCTGCCTCTTGTTGTTCTTGTTATTATTGTGGTCAACATGGGAGCTGTTGTTGCTGTTGTTGTTGTTGCTGATGGGGAGAATGCAGCTGTTGCAGCTGTAACTATTGTTAAATGTTATCTTTGTTGCTCTTGTTGTTGTGTTTGCTGTTGCTGTTGTTGTTGATGTTGATGTTGTTGCTTTCGCATTTGCATTTGCTGTTGTTGCTGTTTTATTTGCTGTTGCTGTTGTTGCTAATTTTGTTGTTGTTGTTGGACTGTTGTTGTTGTTGCTACAATCTGGAACGCATCACATAGCATACTTCCTAGTCCACTCCCGTGCCAGCTCATTGTATTTTTCCCGATCAGTTTTATATATTCTGGCAATCTCTGGAACAAGCGGATCATCTGGATTGGGATCACAGAGTAGAGAGCAAATTGATAATAAGACTGCAAAGAAAGAAAACACAATATTCAATTAGTAAATAGAACAAATTGTAAAACTCGATTTCAAATTACCTTTTGAAATAGTTAATGCTGGCGACCACTGAGATCTTAATATATCGAGGCAAATCGATCCATTGCTGTTAATGTTTGGATGGTATATGCGTGTTGTAAAGGCCACTTTTGGTGGCTTAAAAGGATAGTCTGTTGGAAAATGTATAGTTAAGAAAAATACACCTCCTTGGTAAGGGCTGTCCGGCTGTAAAACGAAACAAATTGCACAATTATTAGTTAAATATTTTTAAAACAAAAGACTTCTTATACTATCTGTTGAGTCTGCCTTTCGATAAGTTCAAAACGATATAAAGCTTTCTTCGTAGTATAATCTTTATGGACAAAATATATCTATAAGATATCTATATCTATAAGATATACAATAAAAATCATTGCCTAAATATTTTGACAAGACTTTAGTGACTTGCTTAGTAAATCAAATTAATGCAATGTCATGTTTAACTCATAACAAGATTTTTCTAAAGATAGTACATCTATCTCTGGAGTTCTCAAGATATTTGTATACCTCTTAAAATAGCTCTCAAGAAAATAAAGACAACATATTTTGATAAGATTTGACAGACTACAATAGTTACTTTTCTTAAGATACAATTTAGTTAAGATACAATAGTTTTTTAACAAACAATAGATACTTTCTTAAGATACATTTTGGAAACATACTATTTTTTTCTAATATAAATAGTTAAATTCTTTACTGTTTAGAAATTCGATCCGTGTGGTTCTAATAACTGTAGAAATAAGAGTAGCAGACAGACATAAAAATTGATCTAAACAACAGTTTAAAATGTCTAACAATTCTCATTTCGTTCTCAAAATGTATTGAAATTTTAATACAAAGGTATGTGGTTTGGTATTGATTGATTGGCCTAAAGACTATACTACGTTCTATTTTAAATATATAATTGATAAATTGGTTGAACAAATCCAAAGGTGTAGGCAACAACAACAAATACTATAAATAATTAATGCATTGCACAATTTGCAGCTGATTCTTCGTTAGTCTTCTTACCGGTCCCATTATTGTAGCTTGCCAGTGAAATACTGTAAATAAAGAAAAGATTTATACATGAGTTTTATTATTTAGAAACTGCATTAAAATTAAATATGGTAGTGTGAAGAACACTGACAATATGGCAATATGCATTTGCATATAATAATCACCAAAGAGACCTCGAGGCTGCACTCCCCTTTTGGGTGAACAGACTATGCAAACTCATTACTGAATCAAACTGCATTTGGGTGCTCATTCTATGCTCGCTCTCTCAAAGCCGCTCTCTTTGTGGCTTAGCTCTCTTAGCGATAGACTCGAGAGTTTCCTCAAGCGCGCCCTTCCTCTCTCTCTCTCTCCTCGAGCTATCCGAAAAAGAACAAAAACAAACAATTGCCAAAGAGCCTTGGCACCGACTGCTGGCAGCGACGTCGCTGCTTCGCTGCAGTTGGCGTTAGGTTTGGCGTTGGCAGCACAGCTCTTGCCTAGCATGTCGTCTCGCTTTGGCGCATTGCTAAGAGCCGTTGGCAGCTCTACTTGCTCAATGTCACACAGCAGAGCAGCTCTTGGGCTAAAAATTGGGCCGGGGGGCCACTTAACGCTCCTCTCTGCGGTGACAATGGTTGTGTGTGTGTATGTGTGTGTGTGTGCATTCAATACAATTACAGTAATTTTATTTGCACAGAGTATACGGTGGAGTTTCTCCGCATTACTCAGAAAGAAACCGCGACTATAATTCCATTTATCGATAACAATTGCGGACACCAATGGATTTTAATTACAATAACAGTCAATTTCGATTGTATAAGCTCCCCCTCCCTTACTCACACCACCCACAGCCCCACCCCGTGTCTGCAATTCTTTGTTAAAGGGCTCTTATTTTACTTTCCGCATATTTATGGGTTGTGGGGGGCAAAGGGGGCGGCAAAAGAGACGAGACGAGAGACTCGTTGCAATTGTTTATCGCCACGTAATTTCGTATATTTACTTTCCAGCTGATAAAAATGAGCTCTCTGATAAGAGCAAACAACGGAAACACTGCGTTTCATTGCTCATAAAACGTGTGTGGATAATGTCAGAGTTTCAAATAATAAGAAAACTTCAAGCGAATTGGGACTATCTAATTATCTGTATAAATTGCATGAATATTGAGTTATTAATCATGTGGAAAGTGAATAATATAGATAGATTTAATTACTAATATTCCTGAATATTTTAAAGATAAATACAGTCGAACTTCCCTAACTCGAAGTCTCTCTAACTCGAACAAAATCGAGTGGCAATACTAGGCAAATTTCATACAATTCTACTTCCCTAAGTCGAAGTCTCCCTAACTCGAACTTTTTTCGTGGATAATGGTGATTCGAGTTAGGGAAGTTCGACTGTATTTGTAATTTTTTTAGGTCTAACTTCGCTTCACAGCCCAGACATAATCTTCCCTAAATAAATACAAAGATTTTAATAGTTTTCAAGTCATGCTTGCAATGCGAAATTTGAATTATCTTATCTATCCCGATTTCTATACATTACAAAAGTCGCAATTTCAATCAAAAACTCTGACATAAGTTAAACACAAAATTAATGAATATTAAAATCGATTATTGCAATGTTTTCACATTTCACCGATTAGTAATAATATTTAACATATGGCCTACATGATTTAATATTCGATCATAAAATTAAAACAAAAAAAAACCTGCCTTATTCAGCAACTGTGTCCAAAAAAAAAACAACAACTTTAATTGCCAGCGATTTCACTTTTAAGTGACGTCATTTAGGTGACCTCCTTAACCGTCGACTCTTGGCTTAAATGCGTGTGTGTTGAGCAGTTGAGCAACGGGCACGTAACTGTGTTGCAGCTAATTGCAAAATTAGAACCGTGCCCCCAAGATACAAAACCAAGTCATGACGATCATGAATAAAAAGAGACACGACTCGATTCGATTGAAATGAACATAAGAGACACATATACATATATGTATGTATGTATGTTGTGTATATAAAGCTGTCAAGTCATGCTCTGCATCTATGACGTGACAATCTAACTTGACTATAGATATATGCTAAATATTTATAGAATAACAGGAGAGGGAGCTACAAAGAGAGAGCGAGAGAGAGAATGAGGGCATTCGAGATTAGACCCATTACATAATACAGATGATTGATGGGGACATTAAAGATGAGATGAGTGGATGATTGAGGGGGGCGTGTATTTAGCCATTTGTCTGTTTGTACTCACAGTCATCTCCAACTGGTCCAGCTGAACATTGTGCAGGTGGATCTCTGCCCAGATCTTGCAGTTCCTGTGAACAAAAATGAAAATAAATATTAGTTAAAATGCATATTTATAGTTTAATATTATTTATAATTTATAGTGTTATAATGAACTTAAAACTGCGCTAACTAATCCGATATTTATCAGTTTAACTTTTAAATATATGCAAATATTTAAAAGCATTGTTCATTTGCATTTCCTTATCACACATAAAAATATTTATATTATTAAAATATTTTAAAGTCGCATTTCTTAGTCAAATTTCTTCCGCAATTTCTTTGTTTTGGTCTCCACATGCACACACACACACACACACATACATACATTCAGGCACACAACAACACACACACGTTTGCAATGCAAATGATGATATTAATTTTAAATGCACAATTTAAACAGCATTTTAAAACAGAAAATTATGAAAATTTTGCAGCTAAGAGCACAAAATGCGAGAATGACGCGAAAATCAAGTTCGTTGGCCCGAACGAAACGAACCAAAAGGCACAAGCTCGCCTGCGCTCTCTTTCTCTCTGCCCCGTTTCACACGCTCGCGCTCGCTCGCACTCATCGCAACAGCGACACGCACACAGCTGAGCGGCTGTTGTCCCCGCCCCCCTGCGCCCACAACACATCACAGCTGCCAACTTGGGGCGCAAATACATTGGTGTAAAGTAAACCGGCAAAAAAAATACAGAAAAAAGAAAATGTAAAAAGAGATGAGCTGTGCGAAAGGTAGAGAGTGACAGAGAGAGAGAGCCTTGGCACTAAATACAAAGGGGAAGAAAGAAAGGTAGAAATTTTAAAGCGGCCTCAGCATAAGCATCAGCTTTTGTATACTTGTGTTATTGTTGCTTACTCGTCTCTCTTTGTGACGTTTGCTACAAAGTACGCCCCCTCCCCACCGACACATTTCATTTGCCGACGGAACAAGCAAAAGTAGAAAAAAATATGCGCGACGTATTTCAAAAATAGCTGGCGACAACAACAACAACTACAACGGCAATTGGGAGACCGTCGTTTTGCTCTCTTTCTTTACGCACTTTCGTCTTGTACCTGTTGAGCAAAAAATAATTACAACAATAACAACTAGACGAAGATGAAGACCAAAGAGGAAACTGTTACAAAACGGAAAACGTACGATACATAAACGCCAAGTTCGAGGGGACTTTCATTGCGGGCCCCGACGGCATGAGTCATGAGTTCGTTTGCCACAAAGGCAAAGCGACAAGTGATTGCGTTTTCTGCTTTATAATTAAAATGAAAACAAACTAACGGACTTCTACCATACACACACCCATACAAACAAACACATACACATGCCTAGATCACTGAGAGAGCGAGAGAGGCCGGCTCAAAACAGCGTGTCTTTCTTTTCTTTTATGATTTTCACATATTTCGACAACAACAAGCATCGCAATCGGCGAAACCTTGAGAGAGAAGACATATATAAAAGGGAAGGGGGAGGAGTTGGGGAGCAAAACAGTTAGTTGCTAATTGCGTGTTGATGCATTACATAAAAATACAAATGCAAGAAGAAATTAACATTAATTCATTTGGTTGTAAAACTGGCTTCCTCATTTTCACTAGCATTTCATTTTCATTTCATTTATATACGAACAAAAAAGTTTATAATAAACAGCGCGAAAGGAAAAATTCAATGGCCATGACGCTCGCTCGCTTCGTGACGCTGCTTCTGTGGTGCTGCTGCTGCTCTGCTGCTGCTGGTGGTGGCGACGTCAATGCTAGCGTCGCTGCTCTTGTTGCTCAAGCGACCAGACAAACAGCAGACCCCAACACCAAAGCAGATACACAATTTCCTAGACAATATACATACATATATGCATATAAATAAAGACATGTGAAGCGTATTAACAACAATTTACATATTTAGCTATATACTTGTACTTCATTGTAAAATTTGCTAAATTGTAATTTTTTCAACTAATTATTGGTTCTTTGCATGCAGCAGCGTTTTCCAACACTTTATTTAGTTGCCATTGCGCACACACATACACACACACCCTCTTAGCACTGCCCCATTCGCTTTACTTCAGCAAGTAAGAAAGAGTCAAACACACTGTTGGCCAGTCGACCCAGCAGCTGCCGCCGATTTTTGCCATTGCTCTTTGGGCGTCTCATGGGGGTGTGTGAGCGAGACGGCAAAATTAATATGCTGTGTGTGCTGACAGTGTCTGTGAAAAGACTGTGTATGCGCATATGGATGTGTGTGTTGGTTGATGGGGGCTATGACGGTGAAACCGGCAGCACTAAAATCGAACTTTAATTTGAGATTTTTAAATATATATAAATTTTATATTCAACTCTTTTAAATGTAAATATAAAATCGATCACTCGTTAGAAATATAGGGAAATGAATAGAGGCAATAACTGGACAGAAACGGAAGCCACGACATTGGCATAAGAGCGAGAGAGCTAAAAAGCTGCCCAGGCAGAGGCAGCGGCAGAGGACAGCAGATGAAGCAACTAACCGAACCGAATGGTGAATCAAAAACACACACACCAATAAAAATGAACATGCGACTCTGGCTTGACTGCAATGCAGTTTCGTTCGTTTGTTTGTATATTCAATGAATCAAACTAACTATTGAGACAAGGACAACGAGGAGGAGTGAGTACTGATTGTTGCTAGTCACTGTCAGACACTTGAGAAATAATTATCAAAATTGACTTTGCTGTCACACGCACACAAATACACCAATGCAATGTGCATATATATTTGCATGTACGCACAGGTACATATTTATATATATATATATATGCTTCATTCTATGGATGTGTGTATATATGTAATAGGCAGCACTATTTCTGAATTATCAGCGTCAAAAGTAAGGTTAGGTTAATTTTATACGCTTTTTTTTCTTTCTTGTATTCGCCGTGTTTTATTTTTTGCTGGATCTTTCTGCGGCGCTGGCAGCGAACACCAACAAAATACACACACACACACACACACACACAATTCAAGACGAGTGTGTGTAAGTGCCCTGCTATACATATACACACACACATATGTGCATACATTAGCGTGTATTGGGTAACATAGCGGAGCCCGAGAGCGAGCTGTGTGTGTGTGTGTGTGTGTGGAAACATTTCTGAGACTCTGCTGGCCAAAAAGCTGCCCAGATGACAGATGACGGCGGCGATGTCCAGGTGCCCGGCTTGCATGCAAATACACATAACCACCCGCACATATGCACTCGCACTCACACATGTACATATCAAACTACATGTGTAACGGAAACGACGACTAATACAAATACAAATGGCCGTACACGTTGTCTTGCCCTGCACTCACACAAAGGACAGTAGTTATCCTTCTATTTCTAATTAGAGTCAGCCACAAAAAAAGCGTGAATATAATGAGAGACAACGAAAACTAGACCTAAACTTGTTTTTCTTAGCTTGTAATTAATGCACGTCGTCATCGCCCATTTTTCCTATGCTTCTTTTGCTTTTTGCACGTTTTCTTTCGCTCACGTATTCGGTTCGTTTTTTTTTCTTTTCTTTTTCTTCTTTGTACATTGCCGTTGTCGTTCCCTACGTTTCACATTTCTTGCATAAATTTTTTTTTTTGTCGCACAGAAAATTTCTTCACTGTTTTTATAATACGAATCGAAACTTTTGCACTTTAGAAATGCATGCTAACCAACAAAATGCTTTGTACAATTTCATTTCATTATTTTTTTTCACATACCTTATTGATTCTTTTTAACGCCATTTTCTGATTGAAATTTGATTTTTCTTGTGTGTGTGTGTGTTGGTGAGTGTGTATTAGTTGTACGTTTCTTTGCTTGTCGATTAATTTTTGTTCTTTGTCGATTTGCACGAAACGAGAAATTGGTTGTAAATTATTGAAAAATGCTATAGAAAAACCAAACGAAACACAAAAGCTGCGGTAGGCTTTATACTTTTCTGTGTTCTGGCTATTTTCTGCTCAGCTTTTCTCCGAATTACAGTCCCTTTTGTCTAGAAATATTGCAGCACTGCGAGTAGAACGGCGCCCCGACGACAACTACGGCGACGATATTTTTTGCTGTTCAAAGAGCCGAGCGGAAGTGAGAGAGACCGACACGATGACGAACAGCGGACAAACGAGTGACGTTTTAAAGTGCGCGAGTGCGACAGAGATGAATTTAGTGTTCAAGTGTCTTGGTGTTGTAAAACGTATGAATATTTCCAGCACTCGTCAAAAGAGGAGCACAGCTACACATATGTTGCAGTTTACTGTCTGGCCAGATCGATACTATCTGTGGAGGGCAAGACGACAAAATTAATACATGTGGCAACTCTCAAAACATGTATAATTTAATTGATGAATTATTTAATTTACTTACTTTTGTGCAAGAACAGCAACAAATGAGACAGAGAGGAAAATGCTTGTCTATTTATATGTGTAAAAATTTAGCTATCGAAAGCACACTTAAAAATTCCAACCAACAAAAACTGTTTAAACCGGCGGCGATGCAATTTGTATGTGTATGTCCGCTGCGTTTTCTGTCTGCGCGCACCAAGTGCTGTTAGCTAATTCTTTTTATGATCACACAACGTGTTGCTTGCTGCCGGAATGTTTTTACTGATGAATTTTGAGGGAGTTGTGAATTTAATGTTCAAACCAGCTACTCTGTTTTAAGCTTTGACGTGTGAGGAGAGCAGTTGCTGTAGCTCTATAGTCAGCCTGTTCACGCAAGGAAGCAAGATGAGTCAACTGACCTTCCAGTGTTTACCCAACACTGCGTTTGTGACACCAATATTACCACACCACTTAAAAGAGTGCGGCCAGATTATTATTCAGCCAACAGAGTGGTCTTTAATTAAATATAAATTTAAAAAACTTTAAATTTAGCAGAATCGTTAAGTTTTGTAAATTAAATGTTTTTTATTTTAATAGTTTGGTATTTTTTAGTACTTGATCTCAATAGAGATGCCAGACTGTACCAATAAAAATACCTACTTTTTGGAATTGAAAATTAGAGTTGGGCTTTTTAGTTCAATTTACTGAATAAGTTCAATCGTTAATTTTCAGTCGGGAACTAAATCAGTCATTTAGTTGGTCATGAACTGTGAACGATATGGTTTCTATTCAGTTTAGTGATGTAATAAAACATCGATGCATCGAGCATCGATGTTTTTATAGCGATGTTTCTCGATTTTTTCCGATGTTTTTGTAGATGTCGATTTATCGATGTTACGTGGCGATGCATCGATGTTTTGCAAAACGTCGGTTGCCGCACTTTCAATTCGCTCTTTTCGCCGCTCTAGCAGTGAGTTTATAGTAATTTGGGCAGTGTTTGCAATGCCTAAGTGAGTAAATTCATTTAAATTGGTCGGAGACACTATCGCTACAAGAAGGCTTACATATGTCTTTTCAAAGTTCCGATCAAAGAGCCTTCTTGATGTTTGTGTTCATACATTCAAGATAAAAACTGTTTGAAACTTTAAAACACAATTGAAAGCATACGTTTTTAAGAGAAAATGAGCTTTATTTAACTAAGAAACTCTATTTTTCTTCTACAAAAGGTATGGTTTTTAAACATTATACATACATCGATGCATCGATGTTTCGACCCGATGTATCAACCAACATCGATGTTTCGTTTTGAAAACATCGATGAGCATCGACATCGATGTTTCCACTCAAATTTACATCACTAATTCAGTTGGTTATGAGCGATGAAAGATGAATAGGTCATTCTGATCCCTTCTTCAGTGGTTTATGAACGAATAGGCTACCACTTCAGGACTATCTTTTATTTTTTTGGGTTATATTTATAGCCTGGCTTATTAACTAACCATTCACATTGTTCAAAACTTAAAAATATATGAAATTTAAGCATTGTTATATGAAAATAAAGAAGAAATTGAATCCGCTCGCGGAACTCTAGGTATGTAATTCTAAATGTATCTCTCTTAAAAATTTATTTTTAAGAAAATTAAAGAAATAAGTGACCAACAGCGATATGAACAATTTAGTTCATGATTGACTGAATAAGTTCATTCGTTCATCTTAATGATCCGTTCATTTGAACTTTTTCAGAACGAAGCGACCCATAAAAATAAGCATTTCTTGAGTATTAAAATTCAGCCACACTTAAACTGTCTGCAAATTTAAACAAAAAGAAAATTAAAAGCTAAAATTTATATGATTTAATCAATTCGGTTATGAAAATAACAAACGCAACGCGTCCGTTTTGCACGTTTCAAAGCGACAACACGTTTCGTATTCTTTAAATTGCCGTGGCACCGCTCTTGTTCCAGTTTTCAGTGTTGTTGTTGCTGCCGATTTGCAAGGCGACAAAGTGCTCGCGTGTGTGTGTGTGTGTGTATGTGCTTGAGTGTGAGTGTGTGTGTTAAAGATAATTTAGTTAGAGGTCATTTCTATGCGTAAGCATTTGCAACATGCGGCAGCCAGTTGATGATAGCGGGACAGTCGTCTTGATATACACGCGCCTCAACAACAACAACAACAACAAAGGACGCTTGCAGCTATACGCCCACGTCCACGCCCACAGTCAAGCGCGCAGCAGCAACGCAAGCTTCATTTTATAGTACGCGGAGTCATGCCAACAACAACAACAACAAAAGCAACCAAATCATCAACTGAGGAAGAAGAAGAAGAAAATTGCGATACGCTAATGGCGTCCTTAACAACAAAAACAACAACACCAGCAACAACAACAGCCATGCCCATAACAAGCGAACAGCTACCACCAACGTCGCAGCCTCAGTCGACGCCGGCTGCGTCGCGACCGCAACCAACATTGGAGTCAGCTGAAAATGCACAAAAAATGGCAGCGCCAACGGCGCGGCCGACGCCAACGCCCACGCTGCTGCCGTTGCTGGCCTCGGCCGCCGCCTGCAATAAACAGTTGCTTTTCTGCCGACGCTTTAAGGACGCCTCAGCTGGCGCAGTGGACGGCGCTGGATTTTTGCGTAATTTCAACTCTTTGCCGCTGTTCGTCTATGCGACGTCGCCGTCGACGCACGCCAGCTCAGCCGATGGCGTCGGCGTCGCCAGGGAAGCTGCAGCCGCAGCTGCAACGGCATTCACTCAAAAGGTAAGCCGAAAATTTCATTCGCTCTCTCGCTGTCCTTTTTGCGCTCTCTTTGTTCTCGAATTGCGTAATTGATCATTTCCGTTGCATTTTATTTTTGCTTTGTTGTTTTTTCTTTGGTGAGCGACAGAAATGTTTGGGCGCAGTGGCAGAGGATGGGCGAGGGGTGGGAGGGGGGTCAATCGTGTCGTATCTGCTTTTATAATTTATTATTATCTGTTTTATGCTGGTTGTTCTGCATGGCTGACAAAGCTTTGGCGTCGCGTCTCTGCACTTGTCGAGACCCCTCCCCCACCCCCAACCCCCCTCGCACTCTGTCTCGCGGAAATTGCTGGACTTTGTAGTTCTTGTTGTTTTTGTTGGATATCTAACCGCTGCAACGGCAACATCAACTTGATCGCTCAACTCGCTCCATTTTATGTTCAATTCGTGGTTTAAGCGGCCAACAAAATATGCGTTTTTAATGTTAATAATAAAATTGTTTTCGTTGTTTTTCTCTCTTTTTCATTGTGATCGCTCAAACGTGTCGAGCCGTCGTCATTAATGAACCCAACAGCAGTCAGCCTGAGCGTAACTGTGCTTTTGTCTCGTGTCTGTGCTTGTGTTTGTGTGGGGGAGGCGAATGTGCAAAGAGGGGAGAGCGTGCAATATGGCAAGTGTGTGTGTGTGTGTGTATGTGTGTGCTGCTTACAGGTGCAGCCATTGACTGACATCCATGTTCTCCTATTGTTGTTGTTTGTTGCCCACTGCGGTTCTCTCTTACTCTCTCTCGCGGTCGTCTCTCTGCTTGTGCAACGCTTCACTTATGCTATGCTTGTTGTTGTAGTTGCAGCTCAGTGACTTGTGACGTGCGCGCGCTGCTGCTCATAAGCTTCATTAACAGAAACTCAGACCAGAAGCCGCAAAGGCTTTTGCCAATCGACGCCATTTTGTGTGTGCTGCTCGCAGTCTGCACCGCTCTCTCGCCCTCTCTCCCTCTCTCCTTTGAAGCGTCTTCTTGCATTCAATTTACCGCACATTTTGGAGCTTTTTTGTGATCAACACAATGGATTTATTTTTTTGACACTTTCTACGGATATATTGTGTATTCAGCGCCCTAATTGAACTGTGTCGTAGGCGGGCCATTTCGCCTCAAATCTCTTTCACTCGCAATGCAATTACCATCCATCTGTGCATCCCTCTCCCACTCCCGCTGTCCGCTGTCCCCTTGCGGGCGTTGTTTACACTTCAAAATTTAAATCAATTTTGTTTGTGATTGCGGTTTAAGTGGCAGTTTACAAGCGTTTGCCGTCACCCAACCCTTGTCTTGTTTATGCTTATTGCAACCATGTGTGTGTATCTGTGTTTGTATCTGTATCTGTGTATACATACATATATATTTATCTGTGTGTACTTGTATCTTTATCTGTTTGTGTTGGAAAGTCTCAAATTTTCAATGCGCATTTCGAATGAATATAAATATACCATAAATCTAAATGTTTCATTTTTTTTTCTTCTTTTCTTCATTTGCTTTTTATTACCCATATTGTGACAATTGTTGCGGCCACTTTCCATCTTCAGATTGTGCACAAGTTATTTTTATCATTTGATATTGTATCGCTTCTTCTCCTCCCTTGGGGGAGATCCAAGCCCATCCCATTCCCACGACTGTTAAGTCTTCTACTCTGTTTACATCTTTACGATCAATATTTGTGTGTGTTTTTTCATATGTCGAGCATTGATTTCTTTAATTTAGAGATAGAAGTATATGGTTGAGTCTGCGTTGATTCCTTCTTATTGCAAAGATGTTTTTATTTTTAAGTAATGTTTTTCTGAAAGCTTTGCACGTATGTATAATAAAGCTGCTTTTATAAAGCTCCGTAAAGCTTGTAAGTATATTAAAGCTAGGTTTCGAATCTTACAAGCTACTAGATACTTTTTATATATTATTTTTCTTTATGTTCTTTGATAATTTTCCTTCTTTTATTGTTGGAACTTTGCAAGTGCATTAAAGCTTTTATTAAATTAATACTCAAGCTGCTTAAAGCTGCTTAAAGCTTGAGTATTAATTTAATAAAAGCTTTAATGCACTTGCAAAGATCCCACAATAAAAGAAGGAAAATTATCAAAGAATATAAAGATTTGATTTTTTTTTTGTTTGATTTTTGCTTTTATATTATACTGCTTTTTTGGGAGCTTTTCAAAGCTTGGCTTTTGAGCATCGAAGCTCTCCTGTTTTTAGGGAGCTTTACAAAGCTTGGCTTTTGAGCATTGAAAGCTCTCCTGTTTTTATAGGAACTTTAAATGTGCATAAAAGTAAATTTTTAATATAATTATTAACCTTGCAAATTTTTGAAAAGGTCAACTTTAATTTTATTTAACTTTGCTTGTTGTCATATAGCGATAAGAAAACGTGTAGAAAGCAGTTAATAGATTACAAATATTTTATCCAATTCCTTTTTTCGTTTTGTATTTTCCGTCCTTTTTATGCTTTGTTGATAATAACATTTATTGGAAATAGTATGCAATAAAAATGTTTTAATGATTTGACTGAATAATTCCTTATCAAATTTCCATAAATATCAAATCAAACGCGTGTCTTTAAAGGCCAGAAGTATATTTACTCGTTTCTTACTTTAGTCTTATTCCCCTTAACCCCCTCAACCCCCCGGAACGGGTCATTGATTAAACGTTCTAGAGCTTTGCGTTGTCAGCGTCATGGCAACATTGTTTGTTGTTTGTTGTTTCTGTTGTGGCGCCCTTGTCATGTGCTGCCACACGTATTCTCTCTCTCTCTCTCTCGTTTATTCTCACTCACTCTGCTTCTTTAGTTGCTGTAATTACGCAGCGAGATAAGCTGCAAGTGGACAGTAGGTCAATTCTGAGTGTCTCTTTAGTCTTCAGTCTCTTTTGTCTAGACGAGGCGTCACTTGCCTCATTTGCTGCACTTGTTGTCGCTTCTTTTGGAGTTGCAGCAGCGCCATTATAAAAAACTAATGACTTACTTGGTCAGTTTGTTTTGTTTTCTATTCTCTTTCTCTGTCTTTTTCTTCTACCAGTGCATTACCCTTTGCCACACTTTGTGTGGCGTCGGCAAACTTCAGTTGCATTTGAAAAGCATTTAATTACCTGTAAATTGATTAGTTGATTTTTGTTTTTTGGGCATTTGTTTACCTACAGATTGCTTGAAAAGCTGCATAAACAAATAACAATAAACAAGCAATTGAAGCATTAGAAGCACTTTTTTTAAATGCTACCAAAAGATACAAATGTATCTTATGCAGCTGTCTTTGCTGTTGTTGTTTTGAAATGTTAATGTTATTGTCGCTCTTTAATTGGACTCGATGTCAGCTCTCTTTGCATTCAGCGCATTGCACTCAATTCTGCGCTCTCTCTCAGTCTAGCATGGTTAGTCTTGGTCTCACTCACTGTGAGTCATGCTAAGTGTTAGCATATGCTAGCATTAGTTTCACTCAACTCTATGCTCGCTCTCTCGCGATCTCTCTCACTGTCTGTTAACTCGCGCTCTTTGAGCACAACTGCTTGTTAACATAGCTTTTGAGAATAACAGTGCTGCAAGCGACTGTCAAGACGAGGAAAAAATGGGGAAAAAAACTAACAGCTGTTGTTGTTTGTATTGTAAAATTTGCCGTTGAAGCGTGCGGTCGGTTTTATTGCGAACGCGCTTCGTTAAGTTGATTGCACTGAAAGTATCTGACAGATACACGCGTCTTGTATTTTGGGTGCTGTTGTTGTGCTGTTTATTGTGCGTTTTTATAAACAGTTGTTTCGTTTCGATTCGTGTCGTTTACTTTTTTTATGGGTATTTTTCAACAAGTTGGCAACTTTGCCACTGAATCATCAACGTTGTCACTGTCGTTTTCGGTCTCTTCGAATACGAGCTTCGATCGTGTTCTACATTTTCGTCTGAGCAATAAAATTAACTTCTTATTGAGACGCACACACACACCTACACACACACGCACACATAAATCGCAAACTGAAATCGTGTGCTGCATCTTCCTTAAAACCAAAGTCTGTTTAGTTCCAATATCTTAATTGTGCATATTACGAAATGCTTCCCGCAAACCGGTCAACACAAATATACATATGTATAAATCTATCTATAGTAAAAAAGTGAAATTTTTGTGAATTTGTTATGCAAATCTAATGCGAAATATTTTGCAAGTGTGACCATATCTAAGATACAACAAATTGTAGATACAAAGATACAACTCAACATAGAGAAATAACAAATAGTTAAAACCAACAAATAAACATCAAAACATCGCTGCTTTCATTTGGATTAATTGAATCTTTTTCGAGGTTTTATTTTGCCCCGCGTCCAGGCTACAAACTGAGACCCGTTTGTAAATGAGATCAACTAGATAAATGGTGCGTATCTTGAAAGTAAACTAAACCAAGCTCAGCTCTCGTATCTAAAGCGATAATAAATTGAAATTTTTTCACGTAAATTGCGACGGAAGTCTGAAACGATTTCTTGATAAATGTGAAATGGAAAATCAGAATTAATATGAATAATGGGCTTATAAAATAGGCTGCGATTGTAGGTGTAATAATTTTTGTATCTTTAAGTTTGTTTCGTAAAATGGAAAACAAGAATAGATTAGAATAAATAATCGACTAATAGAACAAATAAACTTAGCTTAGTTAGATAAATAGATACACTTTGTATCTTTAAGATACTTTCATTAATTTCTAGTTAGTTTTAGTCTTAGGAGACTTGTGGATAATAAATTGAATACAATTGAGTCTCAACGATGCATAGAATATATGGATATATTTGGTATCTTTAAGATACTTTTATCATTTCCTATTTTAGCTTCAGTTCAGTCACCTTTTATCGTACCTCTCCCTCAATTGCATTTTAATTAAGCATTTAAATAACAACTTTGACCAAGTCAACTTCTTCTCTCTTTCTTTTTCTCAACGCTCTGTCTCCCTCTCGCTTTGTCAGACATTGTTTATCTTGTTAATTAAGCAGCAAACTAACTACTGTTTAATTTTTAATTGTTACTACACACACTAATTTGTAGCTTCTCCTTTAAGTCTCTTTCTATTTTTTTTGTTTTAAATTCCCCTCTGCATTTTGCTTGGTCATTTTGGTATGGAGCTCGGTTATTATCTATCTAACGTCCCACAACATTCATTGTATACTTCAGTATTTCTTTCTCCCTCTCTCTCTGTCTCTCTTCTCTGCTTTGTGTGACATTCATTCTCCATTGGGATTGATTATGCACGCTCTTAACTCGCTGCATGTCATTTCCATGCGGGTCTCGAGTTTCGAAAGCGAACAACAGAAATACATACTCCCTCCCTCCCTACTTCTACTACCTTTCTCCCTCACTCTTTCACTCGTTTCTCTCTACGCTACATGGCAATTAATTTATAAATACGAATACGAATACGAGTGCGAGTTTGAGTATCTTTCGAGTACTCACACTCTCTTTCTCTCTTTCTATAGTGTGCACAACAACAACAATTATTTATTTAACTTTTTTTCTTTTTGCCTTTTTTTGTGTTGTTTTCTTTGTTTGACTTTTGCACTGTTGCTGCTGTCTTTTTCACTCTTTCTTCATTGTTTAATAATTCAGCAGTTTTTTGTTTTTTAATTTTTCTGACACAATTCAATTGTTGTTAAGTTTACTGGTCAGCTGAAAAAGTTCTCTTTACTAATTTTATTGGCTAATTAAACACTCCCCGTTTTCCATTTTTTCCATTTTCCATTTTCTATTTCCTTCAACTTTTGTTTTCTGCATTTTGCTAATTGCTCCAAAATAACTGAAAGCAAAAATTGAGAGCAAAACTAATTGAAAATCGTTGTACTTACGAGATACGTTCGCATGATAGATAGATAGCAAAGGGGCGGGCGGTGGGCGTGGCCAGGCCACAAGGTTGGCCTGAAAATGGTAAATGGTAAAGATACACGTTGTTGTTGTATCTCAATTCCTTTGTTTCGACTTGAAATCAGTTGGCTTAAGTTTACTCAGAAACTACCATAAAGAATGATTCATTGGAAATTATGGATTATAATTTTGCAGTTAACTTTAAAGTTGTTGCCTTTTATATTTCCCCATAAATTTTTATTTGTTTATCTTGTGAATTCTCTTTCATGTGTTTACAGACAGTTTTCAGTTGATTTCGTTGCATTTTCATTGATCAGCTGTTTATTTTTATAATCATTATATCTCTTTGCCTTTGTTTTGCTCTGATTCATCATGCGATTTGCAAAAATTAAAATTATAATAATTATTATTCATATTAAGCTAATCTGCATGCGAGCTGTTGCTCAAAATACAGGTGCAAAAATTTATCTATGGCTTGGCAAATGTATCTGTATCTGTGCCTGGGCTTATAACGCTTTCAGGTCATCTACAGTGAGCTTTAACCTTGAAGGTTAACACGTCCAATGGTCACATATTCATTTTACACTTGGCAACACAAGACAAGTGTTGATTTACACTGTCAAGATAATTATTTGGATAGGAAATAGTTACAAGTGTGTTTTAGCAGCTCTCGATATTGTAAATATCGGATAGTTTATTTATATAAGCAAATCTCAACATATTTTTTACTAAAAGTTAATAAAATTACATTTAAATCAAATTTCCACTTGTCTTAAAATAAATAACATGTTGCCTAGTGTTGTTATTGTTCTGCTATTGTTGTTATCTTGTCTTGAGTTAAACTTGCGAAATTTCACACATTTTCAATGCGTTCAACCGCCCACGAATCCCCCCTTCAGCTTCTTTTCTTCCTCCTTCTCAACTGTGAACTGGAACAGTTGGCAAATATAATGCACATTATATTTTATGATTGCCTTAATTTATTTTTATTTATTTGCAAATTTTTTTATTTATGTTTTTTGTGGTTCTTTGTATTATATTATTATTATAATTTTCAATTGTCATGTGATTTTTTTTTGGGTTCATTTTTATCACTTAACTTTTTGTTTGTTTATTTATTTTGTATGCTATTTTTTCGTTATTGTTGCCACGTTGTTGTTGTTCTACTTTCTATGGCGAGTGGCGATCGCGTGGGTAGTTCAAAGAGTTCGCAACGTAAATCATCATAATTTCGTAATAATTTCATTTAGAGCATAATTGCCATAAATAAGCCAAATTGCAATTGACTCAAAAATCATAATCAAAACACGCGCACGAGCCGCCAATTGCCAATTTGGCCGAAAGAGGAAAGAGCTTGAGAGAGAGAGGGGGAGGGGTTGGTAAGAGGGGGGGGGAGGGGGGGGAAATCGTCCAAGTCGTCGGGGCATAAATTGCGCTATAAAGCGGACAATTAAAGTTGCAGTCAGTCAACAGCAACAGCAACAAAAACAACAGCGACAGCAATTCAGCAAATTGGCAACACTTTCCAATTGAAACGACAAGTAAAAGTGATCTAGTTCGCACTGATAGACTGCAAGTTACTCTGTACATCGGAATTAACTAAAAAAAACAATTTTAGATATTTGAAAATTGCAAAATAATAAATAATCCACAATTTTGAACTCTCTTATCTTCCTTTTTTCCGTATTTTATCATTTATCATACCCTTTTCTATCACATTAATATCTACAGGGTATACGAAAAACGAGCTGAAGTCGCCGTGTCTTGGTTATTTCGATTGTAATCGCGATCATTTGATGATTTTGCAATTTTCGACAGCAAATTTGGGTTAGATGAGCGAGTTATCATTGGTTGCCCCTCCCTCCCATTCTCCCCTCCTTATGCTCACATTCAATCAGACATTGCTGAATTCGCTGCATTGCTCCTTAAGCTTACTCCTCACCTCGCCTTGCTGAATTCGCTGCATTTGTAGGAAATCGTTGCCTGCGGCGAATATGTCTAAACTGTTTATTGAAACAGGCGATCAATGTAGCGCATATCGTTCCCCTCTTTTCTCTGTCTCTCAATCACTTTGCTAACATTTTCGATTTCGCTGCATTTGATACTCATGCTGCCTGCGGCGAATCTGTCAAATGCATTGTGTGTTGAGATGTGCGAGTTATCAATGTTTTGCGCTTCTACATCACAATTGCCTTGTTCCTCTCTCTCTCTCACTCACTTTGCTTTCCGTAGTTGAATTCGCTGCTCTCGCTGCCTGCGGCGAATTAGTTCAATATGTTTGGTGCTCTGCTTGTTCGGAATGCGGAAATATTGTTTGCTGTTTGTTTGTCTATCTCTTTGTTGTTGTTGTCGCTTCTGCTAACTTTATTGTTGTTGTTGTTGTAGCTGCTACGTGCGCAATTTTTGCTTTTCTTCTCGATTTTGCTTTCTGCTGCTGTTGCTGTTGTTGTTTCGTTTTGTTTCGTTTTCAACAGCTCATAGATACGTCGGCATTTTCTATGGTGCATGACATTAAAGTTTTAAATTTAACTGCAAAAACTGCAAGTCGCAAAGTCGCCGCCAGTCTCCCTATTTGCCATCTCCCTCTTGTCTTTTGCCTCTTGTTTCCCCTACGGCAATCGTCTCAATGGCACTTAACCCTTGTGCGCACAATTGAACTTTACCAAGTGCGTTGAATTGTTTGCAAAAGTCGCGCCCTACTTTCCAACAGTTGAAAATGAACACACATTGACAGTCGACACTCGTTACGATGAACTGAGCACAGGAAATTGCTTTTGCATAAGTTTTCAATTGATTTTAAATACGAATAATTATTGAAATATTAAGAAATTAAATAAATGAGTTTGACTGTGAGTTCGTTTTATTGTGTATTTACTGTGGCCAGCTGCTGCTGCATTTTCATCATCTGCTCAGTTTGCCACCCACTTGAGTGTGAAAAAAATGCGCATACGCCGCGTGATACCGGAAAAGTTGAATAGCATTTGCCTCCAAGCGAGATTGCGAATTGCGAGTTTTAGGCGATCGCGTGCCGTCGTCTCAAACAACAACAAAAATCACAACAACAAATGACACAACAACGGCAACTGTCACAGTTGGCCATACACTTTCATTTTAAGAAAAATACACTGATTTGGTCAACAAGTTTGTTACATTAAAAAAAATTAATATATTTTTTTGAGATGAAAAATAATTACATAGTATTCATCAAAATAATGATTCAGTAATTCCAAATATTTTTGTAAGATTTATAAAAACAAAACCAACAGTACTAAGAATGAAATTAATTAAATTAAATACAAAAAAATTTGTAATTTCGTCAAAGAAAAACATTCAAAATTCAAGATTAAATATTAATACATATATATTCCTAGAAATATAATGCTAACATTATCATAGCAATATTTCTGAAAATTCTTCTAGGGAATTAATTATTCGACAATCAATTATTTTGATTTTGTGCTTCGTGCAAATGTCAAAAGTGTGACAAAGATTTCATTGACGAAATGCACAGTGACATGATTCCACGTTGAGAAAGCAACAACAACTTCACATGGATGACCCACTTACAAAGTGGTGCTGTGGTTCTGTGGTTCTGTTGTGGCTCATCAACAATCTGTTGTTTGTGCCCTTTAAGCTGCAGTTGAATTCTGTCTGCAATCAGCTTCCAGTTTTCTTTCTTTTTTTCTTTCTCATTTCATGTAGTTTGTTTTGCAGATTGAGCACGATTTAGCTTTAAACTTGAAAATTTGTAGCTACATCGCTCTACATGTTTTCCCGCAACCTGCTGAGCTACGTGGGAAGACAGACAGACGGACAGACAGACAACATATGAGGCTAAAAGATTTCACAAGCCTGGTCAGCAAATGTTTGTAGCCTTGAAGCTGTTTGTTTGTTTGCCCCTTTGATTGATTGTTCGACTTTAATTTAGCACTTAAAGTTAAGGAAGCAGCGTTTAAAGTTTTCTGTAAAACTATCTTTAAGCTAAAATTATGCTTGTATCTTTGTATCTATGGCTACTATCTATCTACATACACAGCCCTGTGTTGGCCAACAGCAAAACAAGGCAAGACACACAGTAAAACAGAAAAGAAAACCACCTTGCGCATAGCACAGTTAGTCATTCATGGCACACACAAACACTTCGATACACTCATTCAGATACAGATACTCGCACTTACAGATACATGCGCAGAAAATACGGATATCTGGCCGGCACAGCACACAACAGTTAACCAACACAACTGCCAATTGTTAACCCAAATGTGCTGCCAACTGAGTTACGAGCCAGCAAATGGAGTGGGGAGGGAAGGGGATCAGGGGAGGGGGCGAGGGGAGTTCCAGTGATTGGCGCGCCTGCTCAGCGCGTTGCCAACTGATTTGTTGCGCATTGATTGAAGGGTAAATTACAGGTTGCCACATGCGATTCGATGCGATTTTGAAGCCGCTGGCTTTTTTCTTGTATCTGCAAGATACACATAGATACAGTTACTCACTTGTAGCTACTTTATTTATATATTTATTTTTTAAAGAATTTAAGCTCTAACTAATTTGTTTGTATTTTTTGTTTTCGCAATTGCTTGCAAATTGCGTCACCTGCTGCCAGCGATTTGGCTAGGTTTTAGCCAAGTTTTTGTAGCCATATTTGGGCGTTCCCCTCACCAACTAAATCTATATATATATGTGTATGCGTGTGTATCTGTGTCATGTTGTGCGTGTGTCTGTGTGTGTGTCTGCTAATAACTGCATATTTAATTCGATTTCAATGCTGTGTCAGCATTCAAAGTGGGCTGTCACGTAATTAAAGTCACATAAGCATATGAAATTGTTATTATAAATATTTTCGTTTATTTCGGTCTACGCATTGGCATTTCAAGCGCTCTCAAAATAGGAATAGTATTAACGTCAAACAGAAACCGGCAAACCATGCAAATAGACGTCAACCTGAAACTGAAGCTTCAATTATGACGCACTTCATTTCTGGCTGTCCAAAATTGAACTGGTTTACACTGAGCTCATTTTGTCAAATTGAATTTTAACTTTTTTTTATTTTATCCTATTTTTCCCCCTATTTTTTAATGATATTCTGATGATGTTTTAAGTGGAACTCATTTATTTGCACATTTCGTTCGACACACTTAATAAATCGGCTTTTATGTGCAGTTTCATTTTAATGGAGTTTTATGCTAAGCCCAAAATTAACTAAATATTAAGCTATATATTAAGCTGAAGTTTAAATACGTGTGTGGATTGCAGGCCATCTTCGTTACTCAACAATAAGATACTTGTTAATTTAATTGTAGTCCTCTTTACTCCTAAATTGATCTGGTGTTAATCGTTTCTCGTCAATTCGCTACTTAAAATTGTGAAAGATTAAGATACTCGTTACTCTTCAATTTAAATTACTGCAAAATTGTTAATGAACCAAATGATTGAGACGCTCGTTACTCCATAATTTATTAATCTCTTATCGCTACTCAGCAATTCGCTATTTAGTGCGATGTAATAATTTCACACTCGATACTCGTTCGTAGTAAATATTGTGAAATGATTAAGACATTCGTTACTATTCTAATAGTAAACGTTAAGAAAAAATTGAGGTGTTCATTATTCTATTTATTAAGCGTTACTCGTTTAATTGCTACTTTCAATTGCATGATCTAGTTTGTATTAAATGCATTAAAACAGCATGAGGAATTTAGCATTTTGGAGCTTCCCAGGCTATACGTTTATGTAAGGACCCCAGGGGTATTACGACTGCTAAAAGCAGTTAAAAGCAGACAGAGAACCTACTGTTTCACCTTTTTTATGACATCCAAAGGCATTGTGGCAATAACAAATACTTTGAACATTTCCTTTTAATTAATAAGTATCTCATTCGTGTTCTCGTTTGCTTGTATCGCTTTCAAAGCCTTTGGCAGAAAAAAACTTTATGGTCTCATCATAAAATACTAAAATGCGAGTACAATAAAAAGCAAAGACAGCGATGCGGATATGATGACCTCATTTGGAATAATGTAGAGGTCGGGCAAAAACACAAAAACACAAAAACCAACAACTAATTGGAGAGCCAAGTTAAGGCAGACCTGTATCTAAGTTCGCACTGTTCTAAGAGTTCCCCCCTCTGATTACATATAATACGCTCGTTAACAAAATTAAACCACAAAACAAAACAAAAATCAACAGCAGCAACAGCAGCGTGTTGTCATTATGGCCAACACATTTGCCAATTGGCTGAATATGTGTTGGCTTTTTGTTATTTGTATTTTTAAATAATTGTTGCAATCAAATATAATTACAAATGCATTGAAATTGTCCATTTGTGTTGTGTTTCCTTTTTTTGCATAGCAATTACATAAACACAATTCAACACACACAAAACTACAAGCTACAAAAAGAGCTCAATTATTGCAACTTGCAACGTGCAACAACCAGAAGAAAATCTTCATGTCTCGATGCGGTAACATGCCTCAATTTCGGTTGCCGAACATTATTATTATTACGAGTATATTTCGCATTTTTTTTTGTTGTTTTTGCTTTCTGTTTGTTATTGTTATTGTTGTCAGTTCAAACGGCAGCCGGCCACAACAATTGATCATTTTCTGCTGGCCAGAAAAATGAAATGAAAAGCTTCCAATATTGTTATGAAAATGTGCGCTGAAAAATGTAGCAGCAAATTTGTTGTGATTTGAATACTCTTCAAAGAGACTTTGAAAGCTCGAGTTTCTGGCACTGGGACATTTAAGCTTAAGAAGAAGTGTGAAGTATTAAAACAGAATGAACAGTATTTGATAGAATAGATTCTCTTTTATTAAATAAAAATATTATGGTACGAAAATCTCCACTTTACTTTTTTTTTTATTTTATTTATTTTCCTAAATTGTACCTGAGAAAATGAATTATATTCAACTGATTTAATAATCTCTTGTTGATATTGCATTTCCTTTTGTAGATAACGCTATCGATGGGATTCCCACTTAACGATAACAATATTACATGCTCATTATATCGTACTTTCATGGAACTGAGCTAATGTTTAATTTGCGTTTGATATTTAGCAAATTTTTTTTTATTTAATATTATTTTTATTATTTGTATTTATTTTTTATAATTTGTTTATTATGTGCAATTTTTTGGATATTTTTTCTTCATTTTTCGCTGAAATATTTTTGCAAATTGCACTAGAATTTCATTTAAAGCCAATTGCAATCAGCATTACAAACTTCAGGTAACCTTTTTGGGTAAGGGCATGAGAGACAAAACAACAGCATCAACAACAGCATTAACATTAACAATAACAACAACAACAACAACTTACAGCCTCCAATTGCAATCGGGCCAATTGTGAACTGTGCTAGATGCAGTGCAACAGGCCAGAAGTGCAACAGGGCAGAAGGCAGAAGTGCAGGCCTTTTTTCCCCCGTTGACTTCGCCACTTGATTGTCTGGCCCCGTTGATGTTGTAGTTGCAGTTGCAGTTGCAATGTTGCAGACTTGGCTGACTTGCTGACTGGGTGACTGCTTAAAAACCCATCATCAATGGACGCAGCGGTGTCTCGGCTAACTGTAATGTCGTCAGCGTTTGTTGGCCGACTGTCGACTGTCGACTTGCCGACTGTTTGCCAGTTGCCAGTTGACTGTTTGACGACGCCATTATGAAATTGCAACCAGTGGTAGGTGGAAGTTAAAAGGAAGAAAAAAACAGATGCAAAGTTTGTTTTGTCTTGGTGGAAGACTTTTCACCTGCCATGAAAATAGGAGTCAACCCACACCCGCACCTATTGCCCCCAAAAGAGAAAAACCCACTGACAGTGACTGTCTTTCTGTCTGTCTGACTGTCTGCCCAGCTGTTGCCACCAGTGTTGAATGTTTGCACTTTCGTATATATAAAGTTGAACCCGTTGTTTGCTCGATTTCAGGCGGGTTTCCAATTTTAAATTTGTTTTTCAATTTGATTTCGGTGCGCGCAATTATTGTGAAATTAAGATGTTTTATGCCGCTTGTGTTTTGTTTTTGTTTGTTTACTCGCTTTTTTGCTTTTACCTTTGAAATTGTAATCGGCAAAAGATAAAGATTCGAGTATTCTGTGGACACATGCGATTAACTTTCTACCATTGTTGTTGTTTTTTTTAGTCAATTCAATTTTTCTATTTTTTCTATTCTCTGTGTGTGAATTAGTATTATTTGGCATGATAAGATATTAAGACTCGGTGCGCTAATTATGGTTAGAAATTTTCAACTTTTTAGCTGACACACAAACGAAAAAAACAAGATAGTAGAAAGAAGCAAAGCAAAGCACATGAAGCTGTCACTTTTTCCACAAGAAAAATCTGTAGCAAATGCAGCACAGCTGCTGCTGCTGTTGTAGAACAAACTTTCACCCGAAAAAGCGACAACAACAACAGCAACAATCACACCACATGTTGCAACTGTTTTATGGCTTGAAATTCACACTCTTAATTGCCAAGCTGAGACCTAAGCGTGCGTGTATCTGATAGATGCAAGTACTTGCAACACACACACAGATATACACACATACTTGTGTCTGTTTATCCGATGGGCTGAAGCGCAACGTTGCCACTGAGCCGGCAATTTGATGCCTCTTTACGCATCTCTAGACATACGAGTAGAAGTAATCGTTATATAGAACGATTATTATTTTCTTCAAGCTAAACAACAATGAAAGAGAAAATTAATAGCCAGCTTTGTTGGTTGCTGGTTGCAATTGGAGCTTGCAGGTTAATTAAGCACATTAGCAGCCCATTCAGCGCACAATTTAATGCCCCTTGGAAAATATTATGGATGTCAACTGGGCCATGATTTATAGTATGTCCACAATTTGATAGAAATACTAATTGCAGCTGAAGTGCATCAACGTTGTGTTGTGTTGTGATAGATACTCCTATTATATTGCGATAGAAATTCCACATTCAACTCACGTACGCTAAAGATTGCAGAAAGTTTAAAGCTTCGAATAGAAAAACAAGGCACGCAGAGTTTTTAAGTCAAAAGTGCACTAATACTAGCATAGCTTAACGTTTACTGATTGCTATCTATAACTTAATTAATAAATATTTTTAATTTTCTCATAAAATAAGAAGTGTGTAATATTTAATTTAAAAAACTGAAAATATATATAGAGTGAAAATTTGTAACAATATAAAAAATATTTTTTAATTTTTATATTATGATAAAAACAAACAATAAGAATTTGATTAAAAATAATTAAATATTAAAATGAATCTTTTTCCAGAAATTATCCTATATATTCAGATAATGTTCTTGCATCCAATTCACGATTATAAATCTTGATCATCACATTAGTTTAGCGATTTTCAAATCATTCACAGCTGAAAGTGTTGGAAGTGCGTTCGTTCATGAGTCAGTTTTAGGTTTTGCGGTCGTTGCAATTGAAATGATTCGCAATTGGAGCTGCAACAATAACAATAATAATAAATAAGTAACTACATACAACACCCACTTGCGGTTGTCATCCACATTCGAGATGCGAATACACACGGTACTAACAGATACAGATACAGATACAGTAGATAATTTTCTAGCGCTTTGCGCTCAAGTTAAAAAATCGCTCGTGAGTGTAAATTGTGTTAAGTTCTTTTTGGCTTTCTCAACGTCGCAGTTGGCTTTTTCCCTGCTGGCTTTCTACTTTTTCCCGGCTGCCTCAGTTCTGACTAATGACGTTTTGGTCCCACTCTCAGACTGACAGTCTGTCTGTCTTTCAGTCTGTCTGCCTGGATTGCCATTTTGCTTGTAGGAGGAAGTTGCCCATTGCTCTGCAGCTTATTTCATTTGTTCAGTTTGTTTGTTGTCTTGTCCGGCTGCGTTTCTCTTACAAATTCTGGAACGTCATAGCATTTTTTCGTTGAAACCGCTTCTTTTCTTAAAATTACACTCACACTCTAATGATAACACTAGTTTACAGCCAAAATGCAAAGTGAACCAAAGTATTTTTTTCTTATGGACATTGGCCTTCTAAACACGAAAATGGCACTTAAAATTTTTTTCATGGAAGCGTTTTCGAAATATTCGAAATTTTTCGAATTTTCAAGGTTACTCCAACACTTTTGAGTATATTTCCATTTCTACAGATCTGATTTGGCCGAACAAGAACTTAAATTAAAGGTGAGTTATTTCTCTTCAACTTTTGTCCATAAAGTATTAAGATCGGTTTAGCAGTTCAGGTGCTAGCGATTTTAATAAGTTCGAAAATGGGCGTTTTTTGCGATTTTTTGAGTTCGAAAGCTAACATATCGTCCTGGAAAAATTATAAATCATAAGGATAAAATTTTTTTTACTCATTTATCGTAAAGCCGATACTGTTTCGAAGAAAATAAGGTATAGTTTATGCAAATCCATCGACAGATGGCGAACTAATGCAGCTTTAACTGGGCCAAAAGTTGTGGATAATGCTCGCCTTTGCCCTTGCACATATACAAGTGCGTTTGGTCGCTGCATGTGAGTACCGCTACAATCGGTGTTTTGCTGGTGCTAGGTGTTTCACGTAAATATGCCATACTTCGCCATCTGTCGATGGATTTGCATAAACTATACCTTATTTTCTTCGAAACAGTATCGGCTTTACGATAAATGAGTAAAAAAAATTTTATCCTTATGATTTATAATTTTTCCAGGACGATATGTTAGCTTTCGAACTCAAAAAATCGCAAAAAACGCCCATTTTCGAACTTATTAAAATCGCTAGCACCTGAACTGCTAAACCGATCTTAATACTTTATGGACAAAAGTTGAAGAGAAATAACTCACCTTTAATTTAAGTTCTTGTTCGGCCAAATCGGATCTGTAGAAATGGAAATATACTCAAAAGTGTTGGAGTAACCTTGAAAATTCGAAAAATTTCGAATATTTCGAAAACGCTTCCATGAAAAAAATTTTAAGTGCCATTTTCGTGTTTAGAAGGCCAATGTCCATAAGAAAAAAATACTTTGGTTCACTTTGCAAAAAAAAGTTTTAATTTTGTAAACTAGTGTAATTAGCGGGGCATTATTTTCCCATTATTCTTTTGAAAGTTTTTTTTTCACATCACAACAACAACAACAATAATCCGCTTGGCCGGCCAGCGTTTCAGTTAGTGCAATTAAAGCGTCATTTAAATGGGCGTGGGAGCCAAGCCCACCCAATTTACAATGTTTTTGATAAACAAATACGTATACGTAATCTGAATGCATATATAAAATTCCCTGTCCTGATATTTTTTATCGATTTAACATTATCAGTTGTAAACTCAGGTGTTTTTTCCTGACACATGACAAATTATGCGCTACACATTAGTTTATTATTTATTTTGTTGTTTTGGCCAACAGCATGAAATTAAATTGCGAAAAATTTTTTAATTAAAACTACAAAAGCCAAAGCTGATGAGTTTTTTTTGTTTTTGTGGCTGCTGCTGCTGCTGGTTCACAATTCAATTAAAATTAATAGCCATGCATGTTATAAATGAGTTGGAGTCTCTCGCGGGTTCAGTTCAATGGCACATTACGCAAAATTCAAAATGAAAAAATAATAATAATAATAAAAAATAAATACAAATCTCGATTCAAATTCAAACTGCAACTAAGCATCTTAGTCTCATTGGTTTACTCCAATTTACTTGGATGGGTCTGGCCAAGATTAGCTGAATGAGTGTTGAGTTGTTGGCCAGTTGCTCTGTTTGCTTTTGGCCTGGCTTGCGCTTTGTTGCTGCTCTGATGAAGACAACATCAGCAACAACAACAGCAACAGAAACAACATGCCACATTGGCCAACCCGCAACAGAGTTGTGGTTGCTTCTTCAGCTGCTGTGGCTTACGTGTGACGGCGGCACGCTTCCGACTTTCTCCAGACACACACACACACACACACTCAGAGAAATACACACACATATACATATACAAACATATCTTACTCGCATTTGCTTTGGCGCGCTATAACAAATTCAGTTTGCTGCTGCTGCTGTTGCCGCTGCTTTTGGCCTGCCTAATGATCCATCCGTGAGTGTTTGAATTTCATATGCAAACCGGCCTTATGGTTGCCAAATTGAAATGTGCGCAGCTCATGCCTTTTGTTTTATGCTCCCCCTCCCCCTCCACCTCCTTATCCCCTTAGTACTGTTGGCCATTTGCCAAAATGTTGGCCATATACACGCTAGGGTTTAAGTTGCTTTTTTTGCTTCTGATATATTTGCTGTCCAACTGTTGGCCCATGTCTTTACTTAAGTCACTTTTTCTCGTCCAAACAATTTGTAAACTTTTCATACGTTGCGACGTAAACAAGCTACATATTACGGCAGATGTCAGAAAATTGGAAATCCAGAGGGTGTTACATATTATCTATATGTTTGTGTCTGTATGATTTTTTATGTTCTTTCTTTATAACAATGAAAGTTTTTTAGTTGAAAGAACTTCTGTCTTCTTACTGTCTGCATCTTGAAACAAAAAGGGATCTTTTACTTTCCTATGTGTTTGGAAACAGGTTTAACAAATAACATTAATGAAAATGTAAAATTAAATGAACACCTAAAATTACTTACATTATTTACATACGAAACTCAACTTTTTATCTCTCCTAGAATTGATGAATATCCAAAACTTCAAAAACTTAATTGATATTTGTGTAAAGCATAATTCGTAATCAAAATTATGTTCACAAGTCTTTTAGTAACTATTAAATGACTACAAATGATTCTTAAATTATTTTAAGTTATTTCTAATTTTATATAATTAACTATGAACTTGTAACTTAATTTAACTTATGTAATGTGTTGATTTCATTCTTATCTTTGCAGGTGAGTTTACAGTGTGAAATTGCTAACTGTTTTGTTTGCCTGTCTGTCTGTCTATCTGTCTGTGCCCCATCATCGTCATCATTACCATTAACATCACTATGATGATGATTGTGATCTTGCGGGTAAGCATAAGAAACTTGTTTAACTTAGAACAGCATCAAATTGGGCAACGAAGCGAGACTTGACCATGAGAGGATGTTGAGTGCCTACATGTGTGTGTGTATGGTGTGTGTGTTTGCTTATTTTGGCCATGCTGCGGTTTATATGATTCAAGCGAATTGTAAAATATGTATGTGCAATTATAATAAATTATATTCGCGTGGATTAACGAGTTAATGACGGTGTCGGGGCTGAAAAACCATAAGAGCGCGTGTTTTTAATTGTTAAATTGCTCAAAAGAAAACGAAGCAGCAGCAACAACAACAACACAACAACCGCAACACAGCAACAACAAGAGATGTCTGTGAGCGGCGCTTACCAAATTTGTGTCATGCCCCAAATAAGACAAAATCCGCACAATCCGGCTAAAAGCGGCAACTTCCCAACGGATGTGGCTGCCCGGCATATGCGGCGTATGAGCAATTTTGTACAAAAGATGCGACAGCGGAAAGCGACGACAAAATGCGGTTGGAAAAATTGAAAAATCGCAAAAAAAAAGTTGTGAAAAATGAAAAATTATTGAAAAAGATGTTGTTGCATTGGATGCTAATGTATTGGCCAGGAAATCCATGAATAGGCATTGCCAACTTGTTGTATGGCTATATTTAGCCAAGTTATTGGCGTTGCCATGTTAACAAGTTGCAGTCGACAACAACAGCAATAACAACAACTGCGACCTAAATTTACCGTAAAATCCATGAGAAAACTGTTGTCTTAGACAGCGGGTGACTAAAAGACAGAGAGAGAGAGAGAGACAGAAAGAGAGAGAGGTTTAGAGAAGACGATTCTCAGTGCGTTGCAAATGCTTCTCTTCGTCGTCTCAGGTGTCTGCCTGCTGTGCAGCTGTCGCTGGCAGATGCAACAAGTTGCCAGCCAACGTCGCCAAGGTCATCGTCGTTCAACGTGGCCTGCAACAAAAACAGCAACAACAACCTACGAAAAACAACAACAACTTTAACTAAAACAGCATCCACAGACACGACAACATTGCCTTTTTAACTGTTTTTGGTAGCTGCTTTGCTTTTTATACCCTTTGGTAGGGTATCACAATTTAGTCACAAAATGAAATCAAATTAAATAAATATGTATAATATATATAAAAATGTGTAAAGCATTTAAGGAGACGTGGCAGACGCATAAAGTATATATATATCAGTAAGACGAACTGAGGTAATAATGTTTTGTTGTTTACCTTAATAAATCTTGTTACTAGGACTAACTTTTTGTTTTCTAAGATATCTTAATCAATCTTACAAACTATGCACTTTGCCTTTTTTAAACCTGATTATTACATATTAAATCTGTCAATAACTAAACTTGAGTGTATTAAATTTTCGGCGTGCCAAACTTAACCTTTCTTTCTTGATTTTTTCTCTACTTCTTTTATTTGTTTCTTTTTGTTTTTTGTTTTTTGCTAGTCTGGCTGGCCAGTTTAGCCAGTTTTTGTGTACTGTGTACTGTGTTGTGTGTTGTTGTTTGTGCTTCGCTTCTTTTGTATATGCTTGCCTCCGTGCTTGCTGGGCTTCTTCATCATCTTTTTGTGTGCTGTTCTGTGTGTTGTTCTTGTGCTCGTATTTCATTTTTGGGGCCGCCGTTTTGTTGCCTGTTTGCTGTCCATATGGCGCCGTTAAGGTATTAGCCATCACATCGCCTGGGAGCGCATTTAAAGCGGAAAATTTATGAAATACACATACAGCCAGGCAGACTAATCACTTAGTATACAATTTCACAATAAATTATGCAAGTGCATAACCTTTTAATAAGTCAACGAACCTGACAATTGACCGCGCCGAATTATCATCAACTGGACATTTTCACTGTCAGGACAAGCCCAAAACAAAAAGGAACTATAAAAAAGCAAATATTCACACATTTGCACACCTGAAAACCCACTGAACTGTGGAAAAGTGTGCGATAGTCAGTGGCTAAAGCTGTGGTCTGTCAACGCGACGTATACTTAATATGTATTTCCAGTTATGGGCGGTCGGACGCGCTTATCGATTGGCATGAATATTAGACGATGTCCTCATTTACAAACACACGCACAGACACCCAGACACACACATACACAGAAACAAGGCTAGGCAGCCTTTCGAATGTGTTTGTTTGTGTCTGTTTGCTTTTTAGCCAAGTTACTTCTGCTGGTGCTGCTGCTGCTCCTGCTCACAACATGCAAACAAGTCTTTTATGGCGCTTTTCCAGTGACAGTGCATCACATGGCCATGTTTGGTTATCTTTAACTGTTTGTAAGCCAACGGAGAGTCGCCAAAGCCAATGTTGCATTTTTTATTTCAGCTGATGCTCGTCGCCGTTGTTGTTGTTGTTGTTATCAATGACGCCGGCTGTTGAACAGGTTTATATTTTAGTTTGATTTTTTGCTTTGCACACAACTAATTAGCCAACCGCATTTTTCAGTCAACATTCGCTAGACATTGAAATAAAATTAATAAAATTCCCAAAGAAAAAGGCAAGATTGACCTCATTGGCAGAACGAATCTCCATAAATGTTAGGTAAATTGATTTGTGTGTAAAAAACTAAAAGCTAGAAATTTTTAAATAGGATGAGTGATTTGAAAGTCCAGACTTGTTTATCTTAGTAGAAACCCCTGTTTGGTTTCTCCAAGGCATCGAAAACGTTCCTTAAATTGTTTATCGACAGCAAAAAAGATATTTATGCCAATAAGAATAACCTTAATAAACTGTAAGAAGTATAAAAGTTAAAAATAAATTGTAGTTAAATCACAGAAAGTTACAATAGAAAAAATTATCTTTGTAAAATTAGATTTTTTGGCACTTGCGCTGAATCGATATAAAATTTTAAGCTAAACTACTACTTTAATCAAACAATATTACTATATAAGGGTTCCTGCTTAGTAAATTTTCATCACCTTGACATCAGCTAATCACTTAAATTGTTTTAATCTTTAATTGTTAGCTACATAAAAAATAGCCAGTCTAATTGAATGGTCAAATCAAAGCCAATGCTAAAAGCAAAAACCTTCAACTGGCTTCTTGAATTCATTTTCATTTCCATTTCCATTTGCTGACAGCAGCACAATTAACTAAGCCCAGAAAACATTGAGACCGCTGTTCAATTGCCAAAGCGATTAAAGTCGCTCTACGGCTGCGCCAGCAAACTAGGCAAATGCCACTGATGGTAACTGGGATTGGTCTCCATCGTCATCGTCATCCTCATCGTTGTCTTCATCATCATTATTATCATCATCTCATCATGCCATAGTAATAACAACAACAAGACCTTCTGCCCGTTCTCTGGTGAAGGTAAACTAAACTAAACGGTGTGGCGTCGGTTACATAAATGCTAATGAAAATGCCGCCGCCTCATTAGCCTGCGTCTTATGAATACAATTACAATTACAACAACAAAAATTACAACTGCAACTGCAGCTAAACGAGCGTAGAATAAGTGCAATTCATGCGGCAAGTGTGCTATAAATATGAAGTAGGCAAGCCATCAAATTATGAGTGGCCCTTCACAGATGCGGAAGAGTGTTGCAATTGAGTCTAGTCGACTTGCAGATGCACTCTCAAACAACTTTTATGAATAAAAATGGTTACAACAGTTACTGAGCATTTGTAGAGTTAACTTCTTAAATTTGCAATTAATTTTCTCTTAATTTTTCTTTTATGTACTGCTCTCCATAGTAGTCAGTTGACTTATGTATGTCAAAATATTTCTACAATTAATAATAAGGTTCGATTTTGATTTCCTGACTTCAATGGTCACTTGAATCATGTCGAGTTGGGTAATCTATACAAACAAAAAATGTTACAGCAGCAGTTGAAATTTCAAATTAAAAATTGATTTACATTTAATTTCGAATTTGATTATGTGGTAATTCCTGTCCGTTCTACAGCTTGTTTGTAATGGTATTTTTCAATAGTTTCTTAAATTAACAATCGATTTACAATTACTTTTGACTTTTATTATCTTGTTAATTTACTCCACGGTCACTTGATCAATGTCTAGTATTTCTCATGTGTTTTCCATGGTCATTTAAATTTAAACCCATTGTTTTACAACAGTTCTCTTACAATGCTCTGTGATGATGAACCATTTATAAATACCTATAAACTTCTCTTTCAACAACTCCATGGTCAGTTTATTGCCATAATTGACAGTAGTTACGCAGAGTGTATACTTATTACCTGCTCAACTATCGACTATCGTGCACACCCTTTTGCCACTGTTGTCTGTTGATTAGTCTCAGTAGACCACATTCTAAGCGCCATTGAGCAACTCCTCTTGACTTTTTAATTAGTTGAGTGAGGCGACCGTAAAGTTGGCTTAAAGCCTTTGATGTTGTTAACTTTCTAAAAATTCTGTTTTCTGGTAAAACGCTACGTGATTTATGGTTAACATGGCAAGATTATTGCTCACTCGAATTGGCCAAGCCAGCGGCTGAGATTATGACAACTTCTGGAAAATCGCTCAACTAAAATACAGAGAAGCGCAAGAGACGAAACCTTGAAACCTAAACGATGTTCAATTGTTTGATTTCTGTTGCTGTTTCTGGTGTGGCACTAAATTGGCTTAATCTTTTAGGCAAATCTAGCTGAAATAGGAAGAAAAAAATAACAAGCAAATAGCTGCCTTTTGGATTTACAAATTGGCTGCGCTTTCAGTGTTAATGGCCAAGTAGTAAGGGCCACAGCTGGAAGTCAGGCAACAGAAAGACCAGAAAGCCAGCAACAACAACAACAACATCAATGTAATGAACTGTCCCCCCTTCAGTGCCCCTTGTCTCCCCCCATCTGCCGTCAACGTCGCACAGTGGGGCCATTGCTGATTTTACTTTGCAAAAATCGTAACTTTTGAACCAAATGAGATAACTGAATAATTTAAATGGCATATAATAGATAACTCTTCAAGCTATGAAATAAATGCTTAAGAAAAGTGCCACGCCTCCAAGATACTTACTTAGGGGCTATCAAAGTTAAAAATTGTGAAATTTGTGAAAAAAATAAATTTTATGGCACCTAAAAATAAACATTTTTTAAAATTTTTGATATTTTTTGTTTTATTTTTAAGGATTTTATATTTAAAAATTACATTCAAAAAATTTGAAAACAATTTTTTTTTTTCAAAAAAATTTTTTTTGTTTTCCGGTGTGAATTATCAGAATTTCATATGTTGACATAATTCCTATAACATCTATATGATTTTGTAGTCCGATTTCAACCAATTTGACATATTATGAATCTGGGAATCTGGGATAGTCTTTTATATCCAGACCAAAATTTGTTCAAATCGGACAACTATATCATATAGCTGTCATAGGAACAATCGGTCGAACTATGGAATTATGCCGCGTGTTTTTATCGTGAGGTTGCATTAGTTTTTTTGATTTCAGGTAAAGCGGTGCAAGTTGGTGCAGATAAAACTATATACGTTATTTAGAGAAATGATATCTGAAGGGTTTTAAGTCTATTTGATCCCCAAGGATTTTCAATTTTTTTAGCTATGGGGTACCAAAGTAAAAAAAAAATTCCAAATCAGGTGTTTTTTAGGGCAGCAGGAAGGAAAAAAAGCATAATTATTTTTTTTGGGGTGAGAGTTTGAAAAAAGTAATATAAGCATTCGATAGAGAATTTTTTAAAAATTAAGAATCCAAAAACATTTTAGAATCAAGTAAAAACTGTGTATAGTACAACCTTTAAAGGTTGACCCATTTAAGCAAAATTCTTAAAAAAAAACACTAGATTTGAACTTTTTTCCCAATTTGGCACCCACCCCATAGCTAAAAAAATTGAAAATCCTTGGGGATCAAATAGACTTAAAACCCTTCAGATATCATTTCTCTAAATAACGTATATAGTTTTATCTGCACCAACTTGCACCGCTTTACCTGAAATCAAAAAAACTAATGCAACCTCACGATAAAAACACGCGGCATAATTCCATAGTTCGACCGATTGTTCCTATGGCAGCTATATGATATAGTTGTCCGATTTGAACAAATTTTGGTCTGGATATAAAAGACTATCCCAGATTCATAATATGTCAAATTGGTTGAAATCGGACTACAATATCATATAGATGTTATAGGAATTATGTCAACATATGAAATTCTGATAATTCACACCGGAAAACAAAAAAATTTTTTTCGAAAAAAAAAATTGTTTTCAAATTTTTTGAAAGTAATTTTTAAACATACAATTTTTAAAAATAAAACAAAAAATATCAAAAATTTTAAAAAATATTTATTTTTGGATGCCATAAAATTTATTTTTTTCTCAAATTTTACAATATTTCAACTTTGATAGCGCCTAAGGGAGTATCTTTGGGGCGTGGCACTTTTCTTAAACATTCATTTCATAGCTTGAAGAGTTATCTAATATATGCCATTTAAATTACTCGATTATCTCATTCCGTTCAAAAGTTATGATTTTTGCAAAGTAAAATGAGCAATGGCCCCACTGTGCGTCGTCGTGTGGCAAAAGCAATTTAATAAAGCCATGAACCTTGAGCCAAGTAGACATAGAGTACATTGAAAAACTAAGCATAAAACAACTTTTTTCATTTTTGTTGTTGCTGGCCATTATTCGTTTTGGCCTGGCCTCTTAGTTGTTATTATTATTTCGGGGCTGCCTGGCGTTGAGCTTGCCAAAAAAATACACAAATTTGCGTACCAACTGTCAACTGAAAAACTGTCAACCGTCGCAGTGGCAACAAATGCAAATAGAGTGAAAAACAAAGTCAGACAGACCGTCAGACAGATAGACAGACCGTCAGACAACCACATGGCAAACAGTGTCAAGTTTAAATATTTTTATGAGTGTCAAAAGTGTCGCGGCTCGGAGACAATATCTACAAGTTTAGGCCAAAATGAGGGCCAGCTTGAGAGTGTGTTACAATTTTTATAAAAATACCCAAAGCCTAAAGCCATTATCGATTGAATGAGAATGTTGAACGACGTAAAGTCTAACAAAAAAAAAAAAAAACAAGTCGCAATTGTTCAATGTGATTCAGCAATCGATTTTTATCAACGTTTATTTGATTGCAATGCAAACTAATCGGCATTTAGGCTTTTTCCCTGAATTACCGAGCTATTTATATTTCTTATCGTGCAATGTTGGAATTTTAAAATGTTATCGAGGCTTTGATGATATTGAATATCGTAAGGTATTTCTATTAAAATGCGCTGTTGGTCCCCATTGAGTGATGTGTTTTTGGAGTGCCCTTGTTTGACACAGAAAGGCAGCTTTAAAAGAACCGGAAAGCTGCTAAGTAACTAGTTAACATGGTTAATCTTACTTAAAGCTGACCAAGCTGACTAATTAGCTAAAAATATAGAGATTTGCTTAAAAGAAATGTCTTTGTTTAAGAGCACAAAAAGCTGTTATGTAATCAGTAAATTATTCTTTTTAAAGCTGGTCAGGTAGACAAAGTAACTAAGCCATAAATGCGAATCTTGAAAGAAGCTTAAAAACCATATTAATGTTTTTGCACATAATTATTAACAGATGGGTTAGACTAATTCACTTATTTTCCTGAATTTTTTACTGAAATAGCATTTTAAAAGCACATAAAAGATCTTCAGCGATTAATAAACAAAATTAATCCCTGAAATAATATAAAAGAGATGTGGTAATAAATTATCTTTTTGCTTGACTTATGCAAGCAGCTTTGAAAGCACTGGAAAGCTCTAAAGCAACTTATAAATACAAATTAATCCTCCTTAAAGCTTGACGAACTTGACGAATTGGCTAAACAAAGAGATTTCGCAATGAAATGTGATTGCTTGACACGAGCAAGTAGCTTTAAAAGGAGCTTTGAAAGTATATAAAAGTTGGTAAATAAAATGAATTCCACTTAAAGCTAGTCTGGTTCGACTAATTGGCTAAACAGGGTGATTTGTTAGGATTGCAAATGATTCATCGCCCAATCTTTGCAGCTTTTGCTTAGCAACTGCTACTTTATTTATTTTTTTTTTTGCGCTCTCTTTGTTCCTCCCCCCCTCTCTTTCTCTCTATGGTTTTTTTTTAACGTTTCCTGGTATCTGTAACTGCTTATCGTGTTGGGCTTAGCTGTTGACACGAGTTGTATGGCTAACGAAATTGAAACAAACAGACATTGAAACAGGTGGAAATCTCGTTGGGTGTCTGGCATGTGTCATGCGATACTTGAGAGACGTAAATTTAGCTGTCTTTCTTTGTATATTCGTAATAATACAGACAGACATTGTACGTATGCAGATATTTGAGAGGTCTTTTTATTTTATGCATTGCATGTCTAGCCAATTAGAGAAGCGCAGCCTTAGCGGCCTAATTAGCCAAGTTTGGTAAGCTGTTAGTATCTTGTGGCCTTCGACTGAACCTTTCGATTCGACGATGGGCAATTATATTGCAGGTATTGTGGTGTCAATTGGTTATGCCGCCGTTTCTATTTACAATTGCCATGGCAATACAATTGGAAATATTTTTTTTTTTTGCTGTGCAAAGATTGCAGCGCTTTATATCCTGCAGATAGCGTAACTGCAGTTGGAAGTTGCAAGTTGGCCTGACTTTCGCGTCGTAAATGCAGCAATTTCGATTTCAATTTTTGAGCAATTTTACCATGACCTTTTTAGCGTACATAGTTATACTATTGGCTGGCCAATTGTTTGCGCCATTAGCCAGGTGAAAAGCAAACACAAATTGGTGCTAAATTATGCCGGAACTCAAGTCGTCGTCGCATCGAAACGATCGAAACTATCGAACGCCATATGCGAGATTTCTATTTCTTCCAACTTCCTATAAAAGCAAACTTACATCATGTTGTGCTCTCGATTGTGTAATAAAGATTGGGGAATTGGAATCTTAGATTGAAAGAGAGTTGACTGAACTCGTAAATTTCTTGGCAAATCAATTAAAATGTTGAAGCAGCTGTTAATCGCCGAGATCCTTTCATTTTGCAGCCGTTGCACTTTCATCATTCAAAAGATCCGCTTGAGTTGCACAATTAAATCATAATGCGTCTTGTTGTTGTCTTGCGGCTGTCACAACAATGTCGGTCGATCCTCCTCTGGAGAGGGGAGTGGATGACGCCTATCGTCCGCCTCGGATCAGAAAGTCGGCTAATGAAAATATTAACTTTAATGAAATTAATATTTCAGCTGCTCATTTTTTTCTTTATATACTTTTTTTGCCAGCTTGTTGGCTGCTTAACGTTTTCAAATTAAAAAGAAATGCCACTCGTAGTTGGCCAAGCGAAAGTGTTGGCCGTTAATTTCCACTACGCATTTGGCGGTGCGACGCGTCAATCACTTGACTTTGACTTTGACTATGATTCGTGGCCCGACATGGACTTGCGGTACTTTCGAAACTCATTTAGCATGTCTTAATGAAACTTAAATAATGCTCCAAATAAGTAAATGACAATCAAGTCTTATTATATGCATTTAAAGTCATTTTAATGATTGTCCATCATGTTCAATTTATTTATATGTACTTGCAAAATATTGTTGTCTTTTAGTAACTGCTTTGCCTCCCCTCGATTGCCTTCGCTTATACATACATAGAAATCTTACAACAATTGCGCCCTTCAATCGAGGTTGCAAGCCAACTGACAGCTTTGAATTTGTTGTTGCTGCTGTTGTTGTTGTTGTTTGTATTATTGTTGTGGTTGTTGCTCATTCGCCCGTTTATAATGTAACCATAGTGTTTTTTTCTTTCTTTTTGCCAGACATGTAATTTTTTCTTCTTCATAATTTGTTGTTGCTTTTCCCTGTACTTTTTTTCCGTCCTAAGTATAGAAGTAACACTATACTTTAAGCTAACACCAGGCGTTGTAACTATTATAATGCATGGATCAAGATGAGGTTATCTTAAAGTCAAGATAAGTTAGTAGGCGTGATTCAAGTTCATTAAAAAGCTTTTAACTCAAGTATAGCTAAGTATTTAAATGAACTCCCAGAATAAGATGAATAAAAATAGGATAATGGTTTATCAGAATTACCTTTTAATATCGCACGTTGTACAATTTATCCTAATGTTACTTTTTTTTTTATAAAAAAAATTGAATTTTCTATAATTTAAAATGAGTTAAATGTAACCACATCGTAATTAAGAAATAATTCTAGGCTACAATACTATAAATAAATAAATGATCTGTACGTTTAAAGCTAAAAGTTCAAATATGAACTTACAAGTCTAGCTTTAATGTGCTTTCAGAATGACATCAGAATTAAATTCCTTATTAATTTTCTTTCGATACATAAATCCGAAATATATTTTATATGAAATTTGTAATAAAATGTTGTCAAAAAAAACTTTGCTATACAAATGGTTTAAAGTCATGTCCAGACATCTTCTTGGTTTCTTGACTTGTCTTGTGTGTAGCTTGCAATGTTGCAAGCATCTCCAACCCACGTTATTGTCAACTTTCAATTTTAAAAGGCGTCAAAAGCAGCTGCAACAGCTGCTTGCTGGCATCGGTTTTCCCTGCAGGAACAATCGCTTTGTTGTGGTTAGCTCATTGGGTGACTTGCCGCTTCCCCAGATGCCACCGCAGTTCAATGCGACACGTCACAGCTCCCTCTTTTGCCTCCCGCAATGATGATAATGCTGTGGTTAGCTTTCTAGAGGAGGGACGCCCTTTTATATGGCCCTGAAGCGGAACAGGCAAATGGCCAGTCACAAAATGGGAATTACAATTGCATGGCCATTGTTTTTTTTTTTTATATTTTTGTTTGTTGTTTTTTTGACCAGAGAGTGCAATTGCCGGCCCTTCCGTTAGTTTGGGGTGTATAAAAGTTTCTGGTAATAGCCATAGTTGGAGCCACAGTCAAAGCCATAGCCAAAGGTAAAGCCAAAGTCAAACTGTTCGATGCCGCACCGATAATAAATTTTCCTTATTGTTGACTGCCCATGCTGTTGTTGTTGTTGTTGCTGCTTTATGCACACAACATCATCATAATAAATTTCGCCTGATGTACGATGCGGTTGTTGTTGCTGTTGTACTTTAATAAGCAAAGTGCTTGGGCTGGTCGCTTGGATGGTTGGTTGGTTGGTTCGTTGGTTAGAGCCGCGTTTTCAACCTGGCCAATGGCCACTGTTTTGTCCAGTTGGCCGCGCCAACCTGCCAGGTTTATTGAACCTCATCATCATGATTAGCATTATTATCATCAGCGTTGGCAGCGTCATCAGCTGATTTAAGTGTTAGTTGCCGGCTATTTAAAAACTTTTGCTTTATTTATTAACTTTACGCACGTCTCTTGCAGTCGCTGTTGTTTCTCTTGCTTGTTGTCACTGTTGTTGTTGCATTGTTTTGTGGCCGTGGCAGCCACATTATTCAGTCCCATTCATTTGCATGCGTCAACATCTTTTGTGACTAAGCGCCGCATTTCCGCCTTCGCAACGACTGCCAGATACCCACTAATTTTAGCTTTTAATTAATGCCACAACTTGAGGTGTTAATTAAATCAGCAACCCGCCTCGCATGCCTAATAACTGGGCTAACAATTGCATCTAGTTGAGTTGACTTTTCTTTTGGCAATGTGTCACACGTGAAGTGGATTCCATTGTAATGTCATTGCATTAATCACATCATCATCCATTTTAATGATGGAAAACGTGCCATACTCAGCTCACGACATTTTCACAATCAAATAATTGAATTAAAGATTATGGCAAAAACACGTTAAGAAATTTATAAATATAGTATGAAATCTTGATGTGAGAACTGCGTGACAATGTGACGTCATTGGTCAAAATAGACAATTTCACTTTCATTAAAGAAAAGCATACAACATTTGTCAAGCATAAGAAACAACAACAACAAAAAGTTCACTGATCTTTGTTGCTCGCTGTGGTTATTTATTGTTGTTGCTGTTTGTTGCTGTTTTTTGTTGTTGTTATTAGTGCTGTTGCTTATTAGCTGCCGAGTTGCATTTCTTTTTTTTTAGCCATTTGTTTAATTTTATTGTTTCTTGCGTTCGGCATGCAAATTACGCGGCGAACTGCATGGAGCATAAATACGTGTGTATGTATGTATGTGCAACAATAGCAACAACAACAACAACATCAGCAACAGCACCAATGTTACTTGTAGAAATTGCTGAAATATTTTCACTTTGCTAATTTTTGTGCGATTTTTACTGCCTCCATATGCGTCGTTGCAATAATAACTTTATTTTTTATGTTTCACTGCAAAAATTTTGGTGTTATGGTAATGTTAAATAGTTTGTCATATCAACAAGAAAAGTAGACTTTTAAATACACTCTCTGACATAAAAGTGGAAGATAAATTGCATTTTTCAAAACAAAAAAATATTAATATTGATAAAAGAAGCTTTAAAATACTGAAGAATGTTTTATAGCACATTGATTCGATTTTCTAAAAAATAATTAACTTCAGAATTTATTTTAATCCACTTACAAAGCGTCCTAACAAATTAATTTATTTTACTAAATAGTAGTTAATTTTTGGGACATATGTAAACACCAAAAAAAAATATGGTTAACTTGATAATTATGTAGTCATAGTAATTTGATTAACTAAATGCCAAATTGGTTCATTTCAAGTGGAAAAAACTTACATCCTAATGTTTTCTCTCCTTTCTTCACTATTAAATGAGATTGCAAATTGATATTTAGTCGATAGAGTATCTATAGTTCAGTTTGCATAAATGTTTTAAGTACTATTTCTCTGAAATGTTGGCTGCTGCAGCTTCTGTGCCATTCAGCAGCTGTTTATTATGGTTGCCTGATGCTTTTGTTGGCTTTTGTAGTGCCATTGTTGCTCATACGCCCCTTAGTCTTAGTTGCCTGAACTCATTTCATATTTGCGCTGCCAGTTGTGAGTTGCAAGTTGTCAGTTTGCCAGTGGCGAGTGTTGCCATGAGGCAAACTGAGGCAGATCGTAACTTGCCTGTTGCCGCCTCGGGAGACGTGGCGCAGAATTAGCACGCCATCATGTCTATAAATAAGAGAGTAGCCTCAACATAAATAGCATTGACTTGGTCGCTGCTGCTGCTTCTGTTGCTGCTATAGCAAAATGTCAGCCCGCTAATCAGCGTACAGGCATCGCATTTGCTGGTAATCATTATTAATAGCCGGGCAATTACAACACCCAGCGGCGGACGCGTTCAAGGCGACGATTCACCTGCAATTGCTGTTGATAAAACTAAAAAAGCTGCCAACTGCAATGGAGAATGTGGGGGGAATCAAATTGATTGCATGTTGTCGTGTCGTACAAACAAAAGCTTATAAAATATATACGGCTGCAAATCAAATAAAAAAATAGAAAAAGAAAAATATATAATAGTATAAAAAACTACTAATAATAAATTAAAGCGGCAGCTGCTCAATTAATTTGCCAGCTTTGTTTGCATGGCCAGAAATTAATGTTTAAATTTGAATTAAAAACAGCATCAAAATACGAAAATAAAAAAAAAAATGGAGAAAAACAATATTTGCCACCGCAAATCACGACACAGAAATCATGCAAAACGAACAAATTGCGCAAAATGCATTTTAAATTGAATATTGTATAGATATAGACGAATGGCAAACTATTCAAGTATTCAGGCATTCGGGTATTCATATTGCGAGTGAGTGAGTGAGTATAAGAAATACTCGCAGTCAATTGAATGAGCACTGAAGCGGCATGCTAAAAGGTCATTGTCTGTCTGCCAATCGAAACAGCAGCCACAAAACAAAATCCCCAGCGTAATATCAGATTATTAAACAATACAAAACAAAAAAACAAAGCAGCAACAATAACAAAAAGACTTGGCCAACAGCTGTGCTTTGTATTTTTTTTGTGGTTTTTAATTTTGCGTTGCCGCCTTTGAAAAATTTTATAATTATTATTTTTTGTAATTTATTTATGTTTTTTTGAAAGGTGCAAAAGTTCTGTTCGAGTTAGTGTTTGTGTGTGTATTTGTGTGGGGCTTCCCTTTCCAAAATGGCTGATTGCAGTTCTAATAAATTTATAAGATTTTGAGTTCCCAATACACGCCCTAACACTCGCTACTTCCATTGTTTCAAGTCTCTTAATAACTGGTAATTATGAAATGTATGTGTCTTTGACTAGCATTAGCTGCATTTAACCACAATTTAGACTGAAGCAATGACAGACTTGTGTCCAAGGCCTTGGGAAAGACACAGACACAGCAGACATGACACAGACAATGGCTATGATGAAGACTAAAACTAAAAAACTAAAACTAAAACGAAGGCGTCGCCAGCTGCAATGCCAACTATCATCAAGAGGCGGCTTTAAAATTTAAACAGCTGTCTGCTCAATGCAGCTGAGCTTGGCTTATCAAGCAATTTGCCGTCAAATTGTGTTTTCACTTTGCGCTGAGTTGAATTCAGTTAAATTCAGTTGAGGGGTGTTAACAACACGCTTTCACACATGTCAGCTCACATCTGATTCAGTTTCCGTCTCTAAATGTTCTTCATTCTGATTGTTCATCTACTTGCACTTTCTCAGCTTTATTTAGATCCTGTAGTTACCAAGTAGAATTGGTCTTTTAAGTTTGTCAAAACTAAAAGATTTACATGCAGCCATATCTTAGCTTAGATTTCACAGATTAAAAGAGCTATAGCTACCATTTATTTGAAATTTTAAGATTTTCAAAAGCTAGAACCTTGAATTTATAAAAAAAATGTATTCGAATTTTTTTCAGGAAACAATTTTACGCCGATAAAAAACGAGACCATAAAAAGTTTTTAGAGTGTAAAAGTTTATTTTCACAGTTTAAGTACAGGGTCTCTTATAGTCGTGCTCGCTCAACTGTAGTCTTTGCTACAAATTTGTTTTTTGTGTGACAGCAATTGCAATCTGAAAGCGGTTTATTTATTTCCGTCTCTCCGGCTCAACTGGACTTATGGTTCTCTGTTATGGCATTTTCACTTCGGGTTGAGGCTTCATTAACACCTCGTCGCAGTGAAGAATTTCACTTTCACACAATGTCTGTTGCGTATGATTAATATTAATGTTAAAAGCATCATTCATTCATTTGTTGTTGTTGTACCGATCTGACATTAAACCTACGGCCTCAAACTTTAATATCTGTCATTAATTTGGCAACAGCTCAATTTATTTTGTGTTTATTGCATTATCCTTCAGATTTTCAAAGATTTTTACAAAGTTTCAAGTTTCAAATTGCAAAGATTTTCTTTTATTTATCGCCATCGTTGGAAAATGTTTGGTCGATGGAACATTTTCCTATTGACTTTGAGTGACATTTTCCGTTGTGAAAAGTGAAAAGTTGTTATTAATTTTTGCAGCACGAAGATAACGTTGTTGTAAATTGCAGTTGACCGGTTCAGATCGATCGATCCATTTAGTATACTCTACTAGTATACATACTAGTACTAGTTCATACATATATATTTTAATTGTTGTTGCTGTCAATTTTTATGCAAATTACTTAAATACTTGTCGATTTGTTGTACCTGTTGTTTATTTAACCTTCACATTTTTGTGCTTGTTTTTACGTTATTTTTTATTATGATAATAAATGATTAGTTAAATGTTGTATAGACATTATAATTAACTAATTTTTAATGACCGAAAGCAACTGCAGATATACAGCTGTGTTCAGAAAAAATAGCAGTGGTGTTCATCTACACTTTTAATATCGAAAAATCCTATTATAGAGCCCATTATGGGACAAAAAGGAAAGGTCATTTAATTTTCGTTCAAATGATGCAAAAATTTCCTTAACCCATTAAGTACCCATTAAAATATTCGAATTTTAAAAAAGGTCTACTTTTTCAACTTTTTTCCTCGATTTTTTCAAAAAAATGTTGGGATGCAAAAAAATTCTTAAAACAATTCTAAAAAAAAATTTTCAAAAATATTTTTTGCTAGTATTTTTAAATTTTTTTTGAAAATCCATTTTACCATTTTAACCCATTTTTCCTCATTTTAATGCAAAAAGTGCCTATTTTGTTGAAAATTTTGTTTTGCAGTTACTCTTAGAATTGTTTCAAGAATTTTTTTGCATCCCAACATTTTTTTGAAAAAATCGAGGAAAAAAGTTGAAAAAGTAGACCTTTTTTAAATTTCGAATATTTTAATGGGTATTTAATGGGTTAAGGAAATTTTTGCATCATTTGAACGAAAATTAAATGACCTTTCCTTTTTGTCCCATAATGGGCTCTATAATAGGATTTTTCGATATTAAAGGTGTAGATGAACACCACTGCTATTTTTCTGAACACAGCTGTATGTATGTTGAATTTAATTTTTCAACTGAATATATTCAAATGCAAACGTAAAGAAAAAATACAAGTAAAAGCAGAAAACGTTTCCCATAATTAAATTAAATTGCGGCCATTAATAATTGTCAGTCAGTCAACGAGTTGAATCCTCTATTGACACAATGCCGCGGCCCATATATGTCGGCCCAAATGTCAGAGCTATAAATTTCCTTCCCAACTGCAAATAGCGAATAACAAAAACATAATAATCCATGTGACAATCAAGCATACGAAAATTAACCATCAGACCATTTATGAAACACACACAAAATGCCAGACGAAGCCGCACAATATTTCCCCCCTACCCTCTAAAGTCCCCACTTTCCCCTCTCCCCTTGCTCCATCCCCCACCCTTAAGCAATTCAATTGAATTCGCATTGAATGGAAATTGGTTTGGATATATACCGTAAAATAAACGAGGCTAGTGCCAAATGTGGGCAGCACAAGCGGGGCATAAATATGGAGAAAAAACTAAAACAGCGCAACTTGAAAATACCCTAGAAAATCAAAGTAATAAATATACAACATTTTTAAGCAATCACTTGCTATAAACTCACATTTTTATCATTAACATTTCCTTTGGATTAGTACAGCATACCCTTTCATATCTTCCTCACAGGGTATTTGACAGTTCAACGAAAATTATGTAAATTTTCTCAGTTACACAGATGAAATCCGAGTTCGCTGTTTGGCGATCATAGCCGCAAATAGAAAATCACTGCGGACGGCAGTCCGCGCTAGTGACGAAAGCAGCACGAAGTGTGCGAAAGCGACTAGCATATATACACAGGAAGAATGGAAAATTTGCTATGACTGCCCGATCAGGTCGAGCTATATACCGATCGAAAGGTATCAATTAAACTTACAAATGTGCATACTAAGACTTTTGAAAACTCACCTGGTTCGTGAGATAAACAGGTGTAAGTGGGAGGGGCAAAATTTAAATGATTGGAGCTAATGGGGCCGTTGGAGCCTTTTTGATTTTTTTT